>LOEQ01001157.1:191500-211816 GCA_001685075.1 Bramus lutescens | reverse complement strand
TCTCACACTACCTTGGGAAGACCCAAGGTAACTCGGGCAGCTTTAGCCTGGGTGCAACCCTGGGGGTGTGGTGTGCTTGCTTCTCCGGTTTTACTGCTGCTGACATGTGTTGGCCACCTTTTAGCTCTGGGTGTTCTAGCCTCGCTTTCTCTCCACCTGCATCCCTTGGCTGTCAGCCAGTTATGAGGCTGCTTCTTTGTCTCCAACCAGCCTTCACAGATGCTTCTGGAACTGGGAGAGTTGTCAGAGACGAATCTGAAAAGCCAGAACCTTAAGACAGGCAGTTCCATGGGAGCATGTTGGGGAGACACTTTCTTAGCTGTCTTCCTGAGAAGGGCTGAGTGTAGTACTGTCTGTCAGTATTGACAAGCATGGGTGTCCTTAAATGCTTTTATCTTCATGTGTGTGTGCTCTAGTATGTGCATTCAAGAATACAAGCATGCTTTTAATTTGTATGTTGTCATAAAACATTCTTTTCTATCTGGCCATGATGGCGCATGTCTATAGTCTCAGAATCGAGGAGGCTAGGTAGGCAAGTCAAAGGCCAGCCTGGGCTATAAAACAAGATCCAGTCTCAAGGAAACAAACCAAAATAACAACCAAAGAGAAGATTCTCCTGAACTGTGTGGCTTGGTTTTAAAGGCATCTGTTAGGCTCCATCTCTGTCCCCTCCAGGACCTCGGCTAACAAAAGAGAGTTAGGCAGAGAAATGATGGAAGATAAAGAGCACAGGTCACACCTCCATGTTTATTCTGCCTTTGGCCATGGAGCAGCCATAGGCAACAGACACCTTAGCTCCTATGTTTGGATAGGGTCTGGGGGCCTGCTCAATGCTGTAGGGTGATAAAGAACTTGAGATGGATGAGGAATGTCTGTTGACCATGCAGGGAAACAAATATGAGTTGTAGCATTTATTTTTAGCTGTGTTGATCTTGAGAACGCGCCTCTCCATGCTCCAGTGTTTCAAAAGAAGCAGTCTCAAGCTATGATGACCAACATGGCAACCACTGTGGTCACGGAGTGCTTGGAATAGGAGACCGACTTTCGCTTCATTTTATTATTTAACATTTAAATTCAAATTGCAGTGATATAAAACCCACCACTGGAGGACAGCACTGGATGACTTTAAGCCTCTCACACACAGAAAACCTTGGTACAATACAATTTAGTGTAAAAAAATTAAGCATTGGTTGGTCTTTCTTTGTTCCCCACATCTTTTTTTTTCTTTTTCTTCTTCTTCTTCTTTTTTTTTTTTATTGGACAGTGGATGCCAAGCCTGGGAGAGGCTGACCTTCTTAATAGGGAACACTGGAGGGCAGCAATGGGCATTTCCTAAATGCTCAATTGCAAGAGATTTCCTACGTCCCCTGGCAGTGTTTTGCTTGTGGCTGAGGGCCAGCAGCCTCGGGGAATGCCAGAAAGCTGTGTTTGCTGAGCTCTGTCCTTTCCCCTGAGCTTGGCAGCAGGGTGGGGAGGTATTAAAGGTGGGGCTTGGATGTTTTACAAACAAGTTCAAGTTCCCTTGTCTGTTGGCCTCTGTGGCTGTTGGGCTGTCAGCTGCTCAACCAGGTTTGAAAAAGATGGAGGGAGGAATAAATAGGTCCGAACATGGAGTCGGGAGACCTGAGTGTGAAGTCCAGCTTGGACGCCTGCCTGCTGTGAGACCTTGTACAAACTGCATGGCAGCTCTAGGTCTCTGGGCTTCTCTGTGACAGATCATGACTTGGTGCAAGGAGCTGCAAAACATGAAGTCATCTCCTTTTGGTTATTCATTGAGATGGTGTTAGTTGTTCATCTCCTTAAACAAAAACATAGCATAATCAACTTAAAAAGAGCAAAAGACTTCCTTAGACTCCTGGCTTTGGAAAGTCCATCCCATGATTGATGGGGTCAGTTGCTTTGTCCCACGGTGAGGCAGCCCATCATGATAGGAGCATGTGGTAAAGTCAGTGTACTTACCTCATCAGCCAGGAAACAAAAAGAGAATGGGGTGGGGTGGGGATGAATTGAGCAGTCTCCTCCAGAGGTCCACTCATCCCCATAGGCCTAAAGACCTTCACTAAACCTCACTTCTTGGAGGCCCCTTACCTTTCAACTGAACCATCTTGGGGACCAAACCTAATTTAGCACATGGTGTTTGGGGGATATTCCAGATGGAAACTTCAGCAGGCCAGAGTAGCAATGCCCCTGATTCACAGTTACTACTATTGAGTTCCAGCCAGATGAGGAGACAAGGCCATTTATCTAGATAATGTAGCCTAGTCAGAGGCAGAGCCAGGGTTCAAACCCTGGTATGTCTGCTGCCAATGCCAGTGTTTTTCTGCCTTCTTGGCTTCAGGCACGGACCCCGGAACCCTGGAACAGATAGGACAGAGGTGGCAACAGCAAGGAGGAAGCAGGACCGCGGGACCAGGTGCATCCAGCCACACTGAATGCCAATCAGCTGCTGGGACAGGTGAACTTAGGCATCCTAGGGTCCTCCCCAGGGGTGGTTCTGCTTTCAGCTTCAGCGCTAGTGTGAGGATTATGCAGGATTCTCATGATGAGGGCATCTTCACAGCAGGTCATCAGTCCATATTACAAAAGCAATAGAACCTGTCAGGACAGAAAAGCTCAGGGTTGGGCATAAATGGGAAGGGATGGGGTGCAAGACTCTACAGTCCCTAGATCCAACCCAGAAGAGCGCCTGGATGCTGAGTGGAGCTACACAGGGAATATGTGCCAAGTGTCTGTATAGTATGTTCTTTGGGTTCTAGAAGGGAGCAAATGGCAGAGAATCATTCTTTTTCTACCCTTGTCTCAGCAGAACCATAAATGATTCATATCCGTCATTGGTTGACCTCTCTGGTTCCTTAGAAATTTCTAGGTGCTATAGTAGGTTGAGGGGGCTGTATTTGTGTCTCCTGATAGATGTGAGCTTTCCCTGTCCTTCTGAGCCTTCTGTTCACTTCTGTTTCCCACCTTCCTTGTGTGTGTGTGTGTGTGTGTGTGTGCCACAGGTCTATCTAAGGTGTTCCTCAGGTACTGTCCACCTTTCTTTAGAGATAGGGTCTCTCACTGGGGTCTGGGGCTTGCCAGTGAGGTTGGACTGGCTGGTCAGTGAGTCCTAGGATCCTTCCTCCTCATCCTCTGAATTCCCAGAACTGGAATACAATCACAAGCTACTACAGCTGGCTTTTTATGTGTGTATTTGGCATTGAACTCAAGTCCTTAAGCTTGGATGACAAACACTTTATGGACTAAGCCACTTCCCCAACCTCTCCAGTTTCCTTGAGACCTCACTTTGGTCTCCCTCTGGGAACTGATTGTGAAGGTGGAGGTGTGCGTGTCCGTGTGTGTGCATGTGTGGTGCAGGAGAATCGTCTGTATTCTGTCAATAATGTTTTAAATAAACGCTGATTGGCCAGGCACAAAGTTTAGGTGGGTCAACCAGACAGGAAGTAGAGGCGGCGCGATGAGAACAAGAGAATGCTGGGAAGGAGGAAGCCCATTCCTCACCAGTCCTGTCTCAACCACCTAAGAAACAAGATGTGATCTGCCCCACTGAAAAAGGTACTGAGCCATGTGGCTAACATAGATAAGAATAATGGGTTAATATAAGCTACAAGAGCTAATAAGAAGCCTGAGCTAATGGGCCAATCAGTTTGTCATTAATATAGATTCTCTGTGTGATTTTCTTTGGGACTTAATGACTGTGGAACTGGGCAGGACAGAAACCCCAACAAGCCGGCCATCATGTTACACATATGCGTGCGCATGTGGTTAGAAGCTCCTCAGACTCTCTCTATCTTCAGGATGCAGTGACTGAGAACCAGTCAGAGCTCTCACCATGTGGAGCTGATTCTCACTAACATGTTGCCTCCAGCCCTCCTGGAGTTACAATATAAAATGGTCTTTGTACACGGATTTTTCTTTAGGTTGCCAGCTCATGCAAAATGACACACAGGTTTATTACTAATTAGGAAAGCTCAGCCTTAGCTTAGGCTTGTTCCTAACTAGTTTTTAAAACTTAAATTAACCCATATCTGTTAGTCTCTGTTCTTTTACTCGGCTCAGTTAGTTTTTCTCACTTCTGCCCATCCTGCTTCCTCAATGTATGGCTGGCAACTGTCCTTTTTCTTCCCAGAGTTCTCTCTGGGCCCACAAGTTTTACCTGTCTGCCTAGCTATTGTCCATTCAGCTTTTATTATTATTATTATTATTTTTCGAGACAGGGTTTCTCTGTAGCTTTGGAGCCTGTCTTGGAACTAGCTCTTGAAGACCAGGTTGGCCTCAAAATCACAGAGATCCACCTGTCTCTGCCTCTGAGTGCTGGGATTAAAGGTGTGTGCCATAACCACCTGGCAGTTTTTTATTACACTAATCACAGCAATACAGTGTCATTGTATATGAATATTCCACAACAGGCCTTCTTGTTGGTTTGTTCACCTAGGGCAGAACAGTGCCAGGCTACAGGAATGGAATGTGAGAGAACTCTCTGTGGCATTTGTGAAGAGGTACAGGGATCAGCCAGGCCCATACCAAGCCCACAGGAGCCCATGTCCACTCAGATATACTGCTCCTACATAAGTAACCCTTGCCCCCCTGCTCCCCCCCCCAGGGCCTGGACTTTCCAATGTCTGCCTCACTTAGCACACATTCCCCAGAGGAGAGAGCTCATACATTTCTCAGCCAGGAGCTTGAGGATCGTCACTTCCCATCCTTTTATGGGGAAGCTGTAGTCTCCCTGAACCAGAGACTGTCCCATGCACCCATAGGAGCTGTTGCTCTGCCTTCCTCTTCCTTGCTCTGCCCTCCTCTCTGTGTCTCTGGGCCTCCTCCCAGGTCTTTGAAGGTGTCCACTGGGCTGGAGTCGTCCTCTCTGGAGACCAGGGCGAGCCCGGGAGGGTGCACCTATAACCTGGACCGTTAGCTCTGGGCTCAGTGCTGGAGTCTCCTCTGCAGGTGGCATTTGTGCGCTCTTCACAGAAACCCTCACCAGTTCCTGTTGTCCCTCAGGCCCCCAAGCACTCATTGCTCTATTGCTGGAGATTTCAGTCACCGCCACCATTTCTTCTCTCTCCACAGGAGAGAAGCAAACTGCTGTTTGTCGAAAGTGGGTTCCAGGCTTTGGCTTTTGATCTTCGAGTAACATAATCTTGCTGAAGAATTTGAAGGGGGATGACAGTCAATGATAAGTTTTTCCTCTGCAAGGCGACTTCCTCTTCAGTGTTTCTTAATTTAATTAGTTAACTTATTTTTTTGTAAAAAGGTAGGAGCTTGGAATTAATATGTATTCAGAAGAAAGAGTCAGAGACTGTCCTGACTCCCTGGGCTAGGGAAGACTGCAGAGCGTCCCGCAGCATCTTCACGCAGGTTGGTTGATTGAGCCGCACAGACACTTACTGTCATCATATCCATATGAGGCGGCACCAAGGACGCAATGATGAGGAAGGAACAGCCATGCTGTTAGCTGGACATTTTTACTTTGTATGTAGCCCAGGATGGCCTAAAACTCATGATCTTCCTACTTCTGTTTCTTGAGTCACTGGGATCAAAGCCATGTGCCACGCTACGTGGCTCCATTCCACCTCCACTCTGTTGGATAGTAGTGATTCTCAACCTGTAGGTCATGACCCCTTTGGGGGTCACATGTCAGATATCCTGCATATCTGATATTTACATTATAATTCATAACAGTAGCAAAATTACAGTTATGAAGTAGCAACAAGAGAATTTTTTGGTTGGGGTCACCACAGCATGAGGAATTGTGTTAAAGGGTTGCAGCATTAGGAAGGTTGAGGACCACTTGTCTACTCTGTTTGTGAACCATACTGTCCTTGTTGCTGAGTTCAGGATGTTTAACATTTTCCAACCTGGGTCTGGCAATACTTCCATCCAAGATGATCTACACTAGGGTTCCTCAAGGGTGATACTACTAATTTTTAAGACAGTCCTTTGATGGGGTGGGGAGGCCATGTTTTGTATTGTGTGGTACTCAGCAACTCGATCACTGGATGCTAAGGAACCCCCACGTTGTGGTGATAAAATATATCTCTAAAGTTGAACAAAATCCACTAGAGGGCACCCCCTGAGAGAACTGAATCCACATTGTACAATTATGACTACTCATATTGGGTAATCCATTATAATTTATACTGTCCATCTCAGGACTATCAAATGCTGGACAAGTTCATCCATGTGGGCAATATATGATCTTTATAGTATTCCATTTGCTTAGTGTGGAATGCTTGACACCTGAAGTAATGCACTAATACTATAAGAAAAAAATCACACACCCACTGATGAGTCTTATGTGGCTTATGAAATGATTAAATTATTTGAATTGATGTCCAATATTCAAGATTGTCCAAAGTACACTTTCTATTGGTGTGACAAGACACCAGGACCATGCAATTCTTATAAAGGAAAACATTGAATTGCGTGGCTTACGGTTCAGAGGTTCAGTCCATTATCATCATGGTGGGACCTGATGGTGTGCAGGCAGACATGATGTTGAAGAAGTAGCTGAGAGTCCTACATCTTGATCCAGAGGCAAAACAAAACATGATCTGAGGTACTGGGTGTGGCTTGATCAGATATGAGACCTCAAAGCTTGCCTCCATAGTGACACACATCCTCCCACAAAGCCACACTTACTGCAGCGAGGCCACACCTCCTAATAGTACTTCTCCCCTTGGGGGCCATTTGCTTTCAAACCACTACAAAAGCATTTAACACAGAACTTTAACCTACTTTACTGGACAGCACTGGCTTCACTGGGACCTCATTGCCATTTTGCTGTTTCTAGTTGGAGCTGAGTCTCAAATGCCCCCTCTAGATGTGCTTTCTCACTTTTTGTGATGGTCCTCTGATTCCTTTGAACATTTGAGGGTGTGACCCTGGGTCTGTGCTGATCTATGCAAATCTACACAGCGGCTAGTTCAAGCTTGCCTGGGAAAAAGCTTTCCAGGAAGCCTTTGACAATGGTGTGGTGATACCCCGACCAAAACCATGTATCTGCAGGGGTTACTTCAGCTGTCTTCTTTACAACGTGGTTATCCATAGAGAGCCGTGGGCTTTTAGCTGGGCTTTGTGGCTGCTCCCAGGTTCTGGGCACCTTTATCTAACAGGCAGCCAGCTCCTCACTTTGGATGCCTTTTTCTGACCCATAAGATGTCAGAGGCCAAACTTAGTGAAGGGAACTAGGTGTTACGTAAGGAGTGGAGAAAGCCCTGAGTGGGTGAAATCTGGTTGAATGTGTACTGTTGGCACTAAACAAAAACATATTGTCAAGGACTTCAGTTCCTAGATGAAAGACTGTGGTGAGGCGTGACTGACTCAGTGGTAATAAGGGCCTCCTTGTCTCTGTTTGGAGCCTCCCCAATTCCCTTAGGACTGGCCGAGACCTCAGTGGCTGCTACATCGAGGGTCGACTCCTCCCTCTAGCCAACTCTGTCTTCCCCACTTTCTCATAAGTATCTTGTCCAGGACACTTTCCAGCATCAATCTCAGCGTGGTTCCTAAGGAACCCCCTCCAAGACTTGGCATGTCTTTGTAAAAATCTGGCATCTTTTCAACACCCGTGCCCCATCTTCTTCGAACATCTGGATCCCTTGACAGCTGAGAATTCCATAGCGAAATGGGCTTTCCAGCTGTGGCTCGTGGATGAACGTCTGCTGTTTGCTGAGCAAGTCCCTGGGTAATTTGGATACTGTTGCGGCCACCTCAGATGTTGAGATAAAACAAGGACAGACAGAGAGAAGCACATTCTAGTTAAATAATCAAACCAGATCCAAACATTTGTACACCACAGCTGTTTAGGGGAAGCAGCTTCAGCTTCTCGCCTTCCTCCAACTGGGAGCCTTCTGGCTTTTCTAAACCCATGTTTGTCTTCCGACTTTCATGTAGAAGAGAAGACATTGGTCTTTATCTTCTAGTGGACCAGTCCAACTAAGGAAGACATGCTTGTCACAAGATGAGGTTGTCCCTTCATCTCCCCTACCAACACCCAAGTGACACATTCTGTTTTGGAGAGCTTGTGGACACACCGTTATCCTCAGCATGAAATTTAAGCTCTTTGGTGTGGGATTCTGGGGCAGGACCCTTAATTCCTCGACTTCCTCTCAAGACAGTTCTTTTCTCCTACAAACTCCAGTCCGAACAAATCACCTAACATTTTCTTTAACATCCTGCTTGTTTGTGTCTGCGTATCAGTGCAGGAGTGGATCTCTCTCTATCCCTTGTTGGTTTTCCGTATCTATTCATTCCCACGCACAATAATACAGAATAACCTTAAAAACGGTGCATTTGAAAGTTTTAATGGAAGACTCCCACCCCGCCCCAGGCCCCTGTGGCTAGGAGCTGTTCCTGACATCTGCTCCAAATTTTGCTTCTCCACTTTACCTAAGCTGCTCTTGTTCTAGGATGGCACCGAACTCCAGCGGCAGAAGTCATCTGAGAAGTTCATATTAAATGTGAAGACGTCGGGGGGCCAACAAGATGGCTCAGTGGGTCCAGGCGCTTGCTGCCAAGTCTGATGACCCGAGTTTGATCCCTGAAACTCTATTCCCTGGAACCCACATGGCAGAGAGAACTGACTCCTACAAGCTCGCACACACACACACACACACACACACACACACACGGAAAAGAGAGAGAGAGAGTGAGAGGCAGAAAGTCACACATTTCTTCTTACCTTTCACCAGTCTCTGCCTGCCAGATGATTTCAGGACAAAGAGGAGCAGAGCTGCCCTCAGGGAGTCAGGCTGGGCTCTCCTGGTTAGGCAGCACATGCTCGGATTATGCCTTCTCCACTCAACCTTCCTAATGCTGCTGCGACCCTTTAATACAGTTCCTCATGTTGTGGTGACCCCCCAGCCATAAAATTATTTTTGTGGCTACTTCAGAACTGTAATTTTGCTGCTGTTATGAATTGTAATGTAAATATCCGCTACGCAGGATGGTCTTAGGCGACCCCTGTGGAAGGGGACATTCAACATTCAAAGTGGTCGTGACCCGCAAGTTGAGAACTGCTGCTCTAAGACCTTCCCAGAAGTTTCTACCTTTAAGACAGATTTGGACCCAGCCACCGCTTGCTCCCAGGCCGCAGAGGCCATTCTCTGTCTCTTCTCCCTTTCAGTGCACCAGGAACATTTACAGAGAGCGGGCATCATGAACCACGCACTTCTCTCCCCCTCCTATCACCATCCCTTGTTCTTGCAGTGTCTATGACAGGCCTGTTGGATGTTCGTGAAGGAGGGAGGGGGCTTGGGATCCATGCCCAGGGATGCAATCAGTAGGTACCAGGGCTGGGCACGGGACAGGGCCTCACATCCCTCCACTGATCGGTATTGTCACAGGCTCCTTTGGAAGGAGATGTGACTTGAATACAGCTCTTTTCAGTAGCTGATGGCTGAGGACTGTCTTCTGGAAGAGGCCAGTCACTGGGGAAGGAGGGATTTTGGTTCTGAAGCAGATACATCACAGTATCTCCTGCCCACATATTATCTCACGTAATTCTCACAGAACTCTAAGGAAGCAGATTTCAGTGTTTTTTATAAAATAGACAAGGAGGCAGAAAGGAGTTTCTACCAGCCATTCATTCAAGGTCACGGTGACAGCGTGCTATGGAGCCCTCATCCTTCCAGAGGTGCCCCGCCATCCCTTCTTACAAAGATGCTCAATGTTTCCCCATAGCTATGTAGAATTAAAACGCAGAGACACCAGGGGCTGGGGACATAGCTCATGGGTATAACACTTGTCTAGTCTGAGTAGAGCCTTGGGTCTACTCAGAGTTTGAGTCCCGGCACTGAAAAAAAATGAACTTAAAAACTCCAAACATTTGTCAGACTTGATTAAAAGCAGGGCTGGAGGCTTGAAGCCTGAGCAGCAGGTACCTTGAGAGGGCACGAGCAATCTGCAAATGCAAACCTCAGGATTAGCTATCAGACTTTATTTAGACAGACGAGAGAAGTGCTCCAAATATTTACATACCAGTTACCATGAAATTCAAGTTAAATCTGTATTTATTCTGTATCTTGTCATCGTAAAGTTGATTTTCTGTCCGAGTATCTTTCCTAAGGGGGCGAGGCGCTTTCCTAAAATATTGAAAGGTTTATTTTAATAGTTTCAAGGACCGTAGATTTTTACATTGGAGACCATGAATATCTGTTACAGAGACTAAATTTATTAGACTGTTTGGAGAAAACTGTGTTTGTTCACTTCAAGTTGCAAACTCTGATTTTCATAAGAGGTTGAGCCCGCTCACCAGCTCTGTGAAAATGAGCCCGCCTGGGCCTTGCTCTAATGAGCCCAGCCAACACAAAGCACTGTGTTGATTCTCAATTAGAATGAAGCCATTTGTCCTCCTAGGAAGATGAGTTTGCAGGCACAATAAATAAGTGACTAGAATGAAAAACTTGAAACAGCATGGAGCCTTGCTCTCTTGTAAGGGTGGTCAGAGCTGTGTTGAATGGAGCCCCTGAAAATGGTGCTAAGTGCAAACCCAGGGTCCTTGCCAGTCCTATTATTAAGACAGTTTGGTTTGGGGGTGTTATGGGTTGAAATGTCTCCCCACACACGCAACAAAAAATTACGCCGGAATCCTAATTCACAAAACTCCGGGATGTGACGTTGTTGGAGACTGGTAACTTGGAGTAGGAACCAAACTAAAATGAAGTTGTTAGGGCTCTATACGGAGGGGCTGTTTGGACACACACCCATGTACACAGAGGGCAGGTGTTGTAGCAATACACACAGTGCGGTGACAAGCCAAGAAGAAAGGCCTGGAGTACATGCTTCCATCCCAGCTCTTGGAAGGAACCAGCTAGAACAGCACCTTGATTTCAGATTCTCTGCCACCAGAACGGAGGCAATAAAGTCTTGTTTTGAAAGCCACCCATTTGCCATCCTTGGTTTGCACTGCCTTTGTGTGTTAGTTACGTTTCTCATTGCTGTGGCAAGACATTTGACGCAAACAGCTTAAGGGTGATGATTTCTTTCATCCCATAGTTGCACAGGGTCTCAGCCCATTGTGTGGAAAGGATGGGAGAGCAGGAAGTTCATGGTGGTGTGTGCTTGCTTGGTAGACTGTCCATACCACCATGTAACAGGAGACAGAGTACAGCAGGGACCCATCCCTACTGATCTCCTTCTGTCAGCCAGCCTCTGTTTTCTAAAGTTTCCAGAATGTCCCCAAATAGGGTCACCCGCTGAGGAACAAGGATTTAAAACCCAAGCCGGCGGGGGACAGGTCCGAGCCTGATTTCTCTCATTTCAGTGTTCTGTGTTTCGGGAAGCCACTCCATTCTCCTCGTCCAGCTTTTCCTGCCACTTCCTGATGGGAGTCCAAGCTGCCACAGGGACTTTCTGGAAATCCATGTAACATCTCTCTCTCCCTGTTCTCTTGGCGTTCCTTCCTGCTGGTGGTGACGTTGGTAGCTGCGTTGTTGATCACAGAAAGGCCCTGTACCTGTGAGTGACGCTCGTATCCTCCCGCTCGGCCTCTCTGTTGTTTCTTTGATAGATCTTGCTGTGGAGTCCAGACTGACTTTGAACTTGTGATTCTCCTGCCTCAGCCTCCTGAGAGCTGTGGGTATTACTGTGCCTGGTGCGCTGGCTCTCTCTTCTCTTCCCCCTCATTCACCTGCTTGCTCACCTACATCTGTGTCCTGTAGGTCATGTGTCCCCCCATCCCCCTTTCGTGTCTGATGACAGTTACCCCCAGCACTAGTGCAGCGTGCCTATGCACAGGTCTCCTCCTGCCCATGACCTTGCAAGTGTAGCCACAAAGACAGGCTGTTCGATGCCAGTAACACTGGAGGGAGGCTCTGGCACCAATCCACCTGTCAGGTCTGAGATTCATTTTCTTTCTAGGTTCTTGTTCTTTCTTGGGTATCATTTTTAAAATGAAAATTGGCACCAGGTTGATGATAGCAAAATCTGGAAAGTGAGAAAAGGAATTCATTTTTCACTGGTGAGCCAGGAAAATGCTTTAAATATAAGCTGTGGGTGCAATTGGGAAGTCGGGCATTGTAAAGGAGAGCTCCCTGCGTGTGTGTAAATCAGTGAATTCCAGCTCAGGGGTTTCAGGATATGGCTCTGGACTGGTGTGGGCAGGTGTATGTGGGAACAGAGGGGTCTGCCTATGGGGAGATGTGTGGTCACCTATGTTGATTGTGTGCGTGTGTGTACACAAACATTGTTGCGCACATAAGTGCATGTGATGGAGCAAAAGTGTACCCAAGTGTTTGTAAGTGTCTGTACATAGATGAGCATGTATGTATAGTGATATTGGCTTCTCAGCAAGCAAGGGAAGGAGTTACAGTGGTACTGTCCTTGAGCAGTTGGTAGCTGGGCCACCATTCTCACTTCTCTGCCATCATGGGTCTTCTGGATTCCAGAGGGAGGGGACCCCTTCCCTTCTCAAGTCCCCCAAGGTTTGTCCTGTCCTTCTAACCTTTCTCAGGATTAGCTGGGAAGGAGCATCCTTGGGGAGATCAGCTGAGGAGGAACATCCAGCAACCCCTGTCCAGCTCCACTCCAAGTCTGTTGCATTCCCAGTCTACAAGGAGCAGCCTGGGCCAATTTCCTCAGCTCCCAAGTGAGCTGCGTCCATCCTGCTGGCCCTGACCCGAGCACACTGTTTCTGCCCAGAACTTGGGAGTACATGCATGATCCCTTTGTCAGGACGGGGCTGCTAAGCCTCTTCCACTTGCACGTGCTATCTACCGGAAGAGAGAGCACTCAACTCACTCACACCAGCCTGCTCCTTCCGGGGGCCTAGGCCAAGCCCAGCTGTGCCCTGGATCTGGTTTCCACACACCACAAATCCCATCATCACTAGATATTCTGACGGTTGGCCATAAGCTTGATTTACCCAAGCGACCTGACACCCCCTCCCATGTGCCTCATTTTTCTCTAGGTTTCCAGTTTAGAGAGAGGGTTCCTGGGAGAGTTCCATAGCCTCCACATGTCTTCAGAAGACATGGCTGATATTGCTGGTGGAGTCCAGGGAGGGAGTCTTTGTGGCAGCCTCATGAGTCTGCGGACTTCCTCACCTTAGCCCTCCGGCCCCCAGCCCCCAGCTTGACGTCACCTCTCCCCTCACTCAGCAGGAGGCCGCTCTATCAGAACACTCCACACAGGAGTAGGGGGGTCTTATTAACAATAGAAACTCATTCCTCATGTTTCTGGAGACAGTCAAAAATTAAGTCCAAGACAGCACCTGTCGAGGCCCAGCTTCCTGCTCCATAGGAAGCTGCCTGCTTGTGATGCTCACAGAGCAGAGTGGCCGATTGTCATGCCTGTCATGGGCTTTTCTCAATGCCTAATTTATGTGAGAGAGCCCAGGCCGCTGTAGGCAGTGTCATCCCTGGGCACATGGTCCCTGGTTGTATGAGAAAGCTACCCGAGTGAGCCACATGGATCAAGCCAGTAAGCAACATTCCTCCATGACCTCTGCTTCAGTTCCTGCTTCCAGGTTCTAGCATTGAGTTCAACCCTGCTGACCTCTGCTTTTTGCATGAAGTTTGATGTTAGCAGACAACTCTCAGGGCATGCGGCTTTCCACCCAGTGGGCAGGGCTTCTCCCTGCATTCATCCAGTGGAGACCCATAGGGCTAGCCTGGGGAAGTAGGAGGGGACTGCTCCTTCCTGCCCACCAGAAACTCACAGCTTAAACAGAGAAGCAGCTGGACAGAACATGGTTAAAGCTATGAAAGGCAGAGACAGCCACAGCTGGAGGGAGTAAACCAGATGTCGCATGCCTTGAGAGGGCAGCAAAGGGAGGCTGAAGCTGGCTTGGGCCCCTAGTTAGAGACTGAAAGTGCTTCTGTACCCTTCCCAATGGTGCAGCCCCTTGCCTGGTTGAGCCTTGATTGGAGCAACCCCGTAACTCCCCCAGCCACAATAGCTATGGCCTTTGCAGGGGCTCAGAGAGGAATGGAAATTAGATGTGATGGGTCCCTGACTGAGCAGGTTGCTATGGCAAGGAGGAGCCTGGGATTGCTGGGGCAGCTGTGTCACAAGGTCACCATGCCCTACTGTCCCCAAATCCCTCCCAAACAGTGGAGTGATTGGGCTTGACATGTTCCCTTGCTGCCTGTTCAAAGTCCATTTTCTGGGCCCAAGCTGGAGCCTGCGGGGCGGGCTTGAGGGTCTTTCCGTGAAACAGCTTCTGCAGCCGCTGAATGCGCAGCATAAATATTAGTCTCTCCCAGAGTGAGGCTCAGCTCCCATTGTCTTTGGCTCAGGGATGCGGCTGGGCTGTTTGCCTAATTCCACCCACCACGCCTGACGGGGGAGGGGGGGCAGTTCAGAATCCAGGCTGGGTGTTGGCTGACCCGAGTCCACTGGGGGATTCAGCCCCACATCCTGATGGGAAAGAAGAATTGTAGCATTGGGCAGGTGAGCGGAGAGGGGAGCATAGGGCTAGAGTTTCTCGGGTCCATCATCTCACCTACAGAATCAGAAGGACTTACCCCCAGGAACACATCTCTGACCTGCACAGTAAGAGCTCAGTTCTAAAACCTGTTCCTTCTGGCTGAGCCACCAAGGGATTCTAGTATGGCCTGAACTGGAGTGACCACAGCCCAATCTGACCCCGCTGGACCTATAGCCTACTCTGGAGTTGTTAAATCTGCGTGTGAGCCCTAAACATATCACCTCCACCATCATCGTCAGTGCCCATTGACTCCAGTGCTAGGATCATGGTGACAAACAGGACCGTCAGGGGTATAGCAGCCAGACAGATGAGAAATTCATTAAACAAAATAATGTTCGTTATAAGTGTTGTGAACAAACTTCATGGCAGGGACTAACTAGAACCCCCCTGGCTTCTTCAAGGAAGTGACTGGTTTGAGCTGTGCTCCAGTGTGCTTTCTCCTGCTCTGATAAACACAATGACCAAAGGCAACTTGGAGAGGAAAAGGTTTATTTCATTTTACAGCTTGACAGTTCGTCATGAAAGGAGGGCAGGGCAGGACCTTGGAGGCAGGAACTGAAGCAGAGGCCGTGGAAGTACACTGCTTACAGGCTTGCTCCACGTGACTTATTTAGCTACCTTTCTTATACACCCCAGGATCACCTGTCCATGGATCGCACCACCCACAGTGAGCTGGACCCTCGTAAATTTCATTAATTTGAAAAAAAAAATGAAATGCCTCACAGACTCACAGACTTGCCTACAGGACAATCTGATATAGGCAGTTCCTTAATGGAAGTTCCACCTTCCCAGATGACTCTAGTTTTTGTCAACAAGAATCTCCAACCAGCACAGCCTGGGACCTTTGTAAATCTCAGGTTCTGAGTCAGTACAGGGGTGATGGGAGTACCCTCATGTTGTAATGTGTAAGAACATGTATGCTGTGTGTGCGCGCACGTGCATCTGTTAGAAGCTGGGCCTCAGGGCCTCTGCAGTACTCTAGGGCAGTGTGGCTATTGGAATTAGTGACCAACTCTTTTTATGGTCTCAGATCAGAGTTTCCCAAATACGTCTGTGGAAACCTGCCAAAACACAGATCCCTAAGCTGAGCACAGTGGCGTCATCCTCAGTCTCAGCCTGGAGGCTCACTTGGGGTCAGGACTTTGAGATTAGCCTGAGGAGCAGGGCAAAATCCCACGTCAAAAGGTAAAGATTCCCAGGCATACAGCTCCCCACAGAGCTTCAGGAGAGAGGCCGGCTCCCTGCAAAACTCCAGCAGGGCTGGGGAGAGAACCTGGAATCTGCCGTTCTGTAGACGCCTCCAGCCACACAAGTAGCACCTGACACACACATTGAGGATCATAACTTAGATGCCCAAGTGAGGCCCTGTCCCTTCTGTAACCTCTAAGACACAGCTCTGTAAACCGGGATGAGCTCTGAGCCCCGCTAGCCCGTCTACTCTCAATCTCAGGGCCCTTCTCGCCTGCTAAACTGCATAAGTTGATGCATTGAAATAAGTAGCTGCTCAGGATCCCAAAGCCTTCTGGGTTTATGAATACACAGGACAGGACATCTTTCTGAAGGGGACTATTAAGCATCACTGCAGCTCCAGCGTGATGTTATAGAGGAGAGTGGATGCTGGGTCCAGGAGGCAAACATCCTCCCATAGGAGAGGAAAATCAGTCCAGGTCAGGATCAAAGTGGAACAGGTGAGCCCTGTGACTGTGGGGATGTCCTGGGCACCCTTGGTCTCTGTGGAAAGTGCAGAGGCTCAGTCAGGGGTCCCCCACTCCATTCATCTAAATTCCCCCTTCCTGCTCTGCAGCTTCTTAAGTCATCCAAATCCTTCCCGTGTTCCAATCAGCCTGTGTCACATGTACTAATGTAATAACAGTCTCTAAATTTGCATGTCTGAGACCACTTGGCTGTGGGTTGTGGGATCTAAGGAGGAGGATGGGGCCAGGAGAGCCATCCCCTCCCTCCCATGCTATTTTATTCAGAGCTTTGCCTTTTCTCTTTTCTTCACTGCAGAATTCAGTCTTTTCTCACATTATCCTTACCTTCTGCCTCAGCCGGACCCGTGGTCCTGTCCAATCCTGTCCAAGCCCTGGGGAAATGGAAGAGGAACCTAGACAGTCCTTGCCTGGAGGGCTTCCTGCCAGGGCCTTGGGAGGTTGACCCACAGGCCTAGGGACACACCCAGGGCTTCTTTTTCCTGGACTGTGGGTGCTGTTCTCTAACTAAGGTCCTTGCTAGTGACCTGCTGTGTCAGCCTCGAGCTTCCTTCATTGCACAGGTCTACGTCAGGATCTGTTCAATGAGCAACCAGGTTGGGAGTCAAGTCAATAGCCTGGCGTGAATATTTCCTCTCTCTATCCATTCTCTATCCAAATCCCTCTTGTCCTAAGACCCCATCCCATTCACGAAATAGAGACAGGAATAAATAACACCCATCATAAAGAGCCCCCGATGAGAATCCAGTCAGTGCTTCTCTACCATAATGGCTCACTCAAAATCTCTGGGCGCACAAAACCAGTTCGAGTGCCTGGGACCTCAGAGCCCCATAAATTCCCATTTTAACCAGATTCTTAGGAAAAGAGGTCTGAAGCTCAGCATTTCAAAACGTCTCCCAGGCTGCTGTAGTGACCGGGAGCACAGATGACTGCCACACACGGTAGACCTCCAGCGAAGGAGCCTTGACTATTGTCTACTGTGCTGAATGTATTATATGGCATTACATGTTAGGCTGCTCATTTGCCGAAGTCGGCAGACTAAGGAGAGCTTGGTTAATTTAAGAAATAATTAATAAAAGAAATACAAGCACACACACATGAAGGATGAGTTGGTGAGAACAAGCAGATGTACTTGGCATTTCCCCACCATGGTCAGGAAACAGGAGGAGCAGGATGGGAGAAGGTGGGGGCAGAAGAAGGAGGTGGGGAAGAGGAGGAAGGGAGGGTGCTGAAGGAAAGTGGTGTTTGTGTAGGAAGGAGAGGTGGAGGAGGTGTCCAGGATTTGGAAGGGCTTGGGAGTTTGGAGACGTCCCCCACAGCATGTTGGGGAGCTTGGTTGCTGGATCTAAAAGAGGCCACCTTTGTGGGATCTCTAAGTAAGCTAAGACCCCAGAGGCTGCCTAAGCCAGCATTTTCTGTGATGAAAGAAAGGGGGAGAGAAAAGGCAAGTCGATTTACTTGAGAAGGGGGTTGTTGGGGTGGGATATGGGTATAGGTAGAGGACTAGGGGAACTGGTTAAAGATAAAGACCCCCCAGGTTTTACCTCTGATGAGGCTATCCCAGTCAGAACACCATTTAGTACCATAGGCATGGCCACCCAGGCTGCACCCAGGGCACAGTACCCTACTCTACCTCAAGAAATAGAAGTTAGATTTCCAGTCACCTAGGGATAGAAAGTGTAAAGCTAGATTTCATTGGCTTTTTAAAAAGGTATCAAGGTGTGACTGGTTCTGTGATAAGGTGGTGTAAAATTCATACTTACTGTTCTCCCAAGACACAGCTAACACAGTTAACCACAGAATAGAGTCAGCAGGCCACAGAGGAGGCCGGCAGGAGGTCTGAGGAATAGATTGGCTTGGGAAGGAGAATTGCAATGATCAAGGCCACTTTCCCAGTGGAGGAGCTTCAGAATAGGGCCCTAGAGGAGAGAGAAGACAATTCTCTCTGATCAAGAGAAGGAGAATGGGAGGTGGGGGGCTGGGTTTAATACGGATTCCCCAAGCCTTGTCCCAGTTTGGAGTAGGTCAGCCTGGGGGTCTGGGAATCTGTGTGGTTGGAAAGAAGTCCCTAGGAACTGACATTCAGTCTAAGAGGTAGGGAGAGACAGAAACCAGGGCTGCCTGGATAAATGTGGACAGTGTCAGCTAGAGGGGGAGGCCAGAGGTACTCTGGGTAAATATGGGCAGGATCAGATTTCCTCCTGTCCTAGGGCTGTTGTAGGAGGAGGCTTGTTTGTTCTTGCCTGCTCAGTCCCCAGAATAACCACACAGAAACTGTATGAATTAAATCACTGCTTGGCCTATTAGCTCTAACTTCTTATTGACTAGTTCTTACATCTTAATTTAATCCATTTCTATTAATCTATGTATCGCCATGTGGCTGTGGCTTGCCGGCAAGTTTCTGGCTCATCTGTTCCCGGCAGCGGCTATATGGCATCTCCTGACTCCACCTTCTTCCTCCCAGCATTCAGTTTATAGTTTTCCCTGCCTACCTCTGTTCTGCCCTGCTATAGGTCCAAAGCAGTTTCTTTATTAATCAACTATAATCACAGCATACAGAATCCCACATCATAGGGCTATAGACTAGCCTCGTTCCCTTGGGAACACATTATAACTTCTTCCTCTTGTTGTCTATACCTATGGTGGGCTTCTTCCCCAGACCACATCCCCCACGTCTCAAAAAACAAACAAACAAACAAACAAACAAAAAACACCAAAACTGTGTGTGCCAGTCTCACATTGTCATGTTTATTGGAATCAGGCTAGTCTTTCTAAGTTCATTTCCTTCCTCCAGTGCTCACACAGGACATGTGGCTGCTCTGTTTACAGGATAGGACAGTTGACTAAGATGTAAAGTAAATAAACGGAGGCGTTAAGAGTGAAAAGGAAAGGAAGCTTTCAAATAGAGCCAGCCTTGGGTCATGCTCTGGAGGCCTGTCTGGTTTGGTTCGTGATGTAGGTGGGTCTTCTGTCTATGTTTTACTTTCATTGGTCAATTAGAGCCAGCCTTGGGTCATGCTCTGGAGGTCTGTCTGGTTTGGTCTGCTTTCTGTGTCTGCAAGAAATACCCCAGAGGTGGGCTCAGAGGAGAAAAGCTTCCCTTTGGCTCATGGTTTTGAGGTTCCAGTTTGAAGGATCAGTTGGTCACGTTGCTCTGGGCCTGTGTTGAGGTAGGAACACAGGGACATTGTGGCAGGAGGGTGTGCCTGTGGCTGAGCAAAACTACTTCTGTCACGAGTCAGGGAGCAAAAGAGAAAAAGGAAGGGACTCGGGTGCCTATAATCCCACCAATGACTTAAAAGCCTTCTAGGAAGCTCCACCCCCAATGGTGCATCACCTCCCGCTGTTAGCACTACCCTGGGGACCAAGTCTTTACCATAGAAAACACTAAACATCTAAACCTTTGCAGCACCAGCTACACTGCAGGGAGGCCCCAGGGCTCCTGCCAGAGGATATAGGTTGACTTTAAATGGAGAATTTCAGTGCAGGAATTTCAGAATAATGCCCCAAAGAGAGAGAAGGCGAGTCCCACCTTCCCTAGTCTGATTAATTCACAGCGGCATGAGGGCTGATTGGCTGCAGAGCTTAGCAGATTCTTAACCTCCTTTCCCCAGATGAGCCCTGTTTGCCCTTTATCCACTCCTCAGTCACTTCTACATATCCTGTCACCTGACTGGCACCCTTCCACACCTCCCCGTTACCCTGGTCCTGGGTGTTGCAAGGCCTTGGAAAACTCTTCAGCCATTCCCCATAGGCTACTCTAGGTCCTCCGTGTATTGTTTGTTGAGCATGTCTATCCAAACCCAGACTTACCCTTGATAGACCCATCTTCTCCTCACCTTCTTCCTACTGCTCTCTTGGCCCCGAGCCGAGAACACCTGCCTCCTTCCCATCAGGTCAGTGTTCAATGCTCTTGCTTTACTAGGTACAGCTGACTTCTTCCCTCTCTTCCAAGTCCCCTCTGGAGGCCACTGGACTCCAGGCTGCACGCTACCTGTTTGTTTTGTTTTTCATAATCCCACTGCAGATGGTCACAGGCTGCCATATTTGCCCATTCCCAAATCTGTACTGTCCTGCAGTAGGTGACCTGAACACAGCAGGCTTTCACCAAATCTGTACTGTCCTGCAGCAGGTGACCCCAAGACAGCAGGCTTTCACCAAATCTGTACTGTCCTGCAG
>LOEQ01001157.1:164202-185243 GCA_001685075.1 Bramus lutescens | reverse complement strand
CTCTCTCTCTCTCTCTCTCTCTCTCTCTCTCTCTCTCTCTCTCTCCCCTTTTGAGACAGGTCTCTGTGTGGCACACGTTTGCGCTTCCCCTTCCTCAGGCACTTGAGTGCAGTGATTAGAGATGGCATCACCACTCCTGGCTTTTATCCAGGATCCTAAAAGCTCAGTTGGCAGAGGGACAGACTGAACTGGAAGAATGTACATGTTCATGGAGTCTCTTTCTCTATCAGGAAAACTTCTAGAGGGTTCTCATCTCCCATGTATGACACCACAGGCTTTCCTGGACTCCTTGTGACTTCCCTGGGCCCTAGCACGACCTCCCTAGGAAAAGGGAAGCCAATGATTTGGCTCGCCTGTTCTTTGTCTTCTTCATCTTGCTTTTAGCATTCCCTTCCTTTTGATTATACTTTTCTCACGCTCAGAGCCAGAGGATGGCAGACGTGAGCCACAGAGAAGGACAGGAAATGATCTCTGTGTTCAGTATGGAGACACAGGGATTTGATTAAGTCCTGGGACATTTGAGGGAACATGGAATATGGAAAAAGAACTCCCATTTGGTGAGCGTGCCTCAGTTGCAGCTCCACATGGAACGGTCAATGTGATGCCCTGTTAATGAAGCATGCTGAGGTTCTAGCCCCTCATGTGTAAGATGGGGGCAGTACCCCACATTGCCCACAGTCCTGCGTGGAGAAGCGCACAGAGCCATGGGAGAGAGAGAGGCTTTTTAAACCGCATCACCCCAGCCCACAAACTCTTTGTCCCAGGTGAAACAACACATCCTGGTCTGTCTTCCAGAGTCCCTGCACAAGCCCCCTTAGGCTGCCAGGGGGCATTGCCGCTCTTGATCAGTCAGAGTGAAGATGGAGGAACATCTAACCAGGCTGCAGCTTGGCATGTCTCAGGGAGTCTTTTGGGCTTCTTCATCGGTGCGGAAGAATTGTCTGTATTCTGTCAATCATGTTTTAAATAAACGCTGATTGGCCAGGCAGGAAGTATAGGTGGGTCAACCAGACAGGAAGTAGAGGTGGGGCGATGAGAACAAGAAAATGTTGGGAAGGAGTAAGCCCATTCCTCCACACTCCTGCCCAGACCATCAAAGAAGCAGGATGTGACCTGCCCCCGCTAAAGGTACTGAGCCACATGGCTAACATAGATCAAAATAATGGGTTAATATAAGTGATAAGAGCTAATAAAAAGCCTGAGCTAATGCGCCAATCAGTTTTATAACTTATGGAGATCTCTATGTGATGTTTTTCTGGGACTAAGTGGCTGGAAAACTGGGCGGGACAGAAACCCCAACAAGCAGCAGGCCCTACACGCTACACTTCATTGATGGTGATGCTATTCATGTGGATAAAGACTCATGTAGGATTTTTCAAGTGTATGGATCATTACTGGCTATGGGTGGGGACTTGAGGGTCCCTCTGAAGAAGAATCTGTGCACTGAGCAGGTGGCCACAAGGTTCTGGGATGCAGACTTCCAACACGGCTCTGGGGATGACTAAGTTTCAGGACAGACTGAGGTGCCATTTTCTTCAGGTGGTCTAAATGCTGCTAAGGGAATATTGCCAGGGCTCGGGTTCAGTGTTTGCAATAGTGGGTCACAAGGAAGAAAGGGAACCTTTGAGAGCTCTGCCATCCTGTCTCGGTGATGTAATGGTTAGTGTCCATGAACTCCTCAGCTTTGTTGCCACCTCCTACCCCCGACTGGGTGGAGAACAAGTGGGATTTGGATTTGGATTTGGTCCTGCCCCTTCAGCAGGCAATTGTCTTCCAAGAGGTTTAGCTCATTGTTTTCTCTCCTGGTTGCTACTGAGAATGTTTTTTACACCTCACAAAGATAATATGGTTTGCTTTAAATACATTTTAAGCATTAAACACAAATAGAGTCACTTTTAAAGAAAAAAAGTACACAAGCAACAGTACAGGTGGTGTGTGAATGTGCCAAAAATTCCCAATGATGCTGAAGAAGGGTGAGAGGGCTGTCGTGAGCACAGGCTTCCCAGCTCGGACCCTCTCTTTCATAGGACCTTGGATCTCTCTGAAGTTCAGCTTCCACATCTATAAATTGAGCCACAGAGACCTCCTTAGGAAGGCAGGTAGGGGGAACCAGCGAAGTGGTGCCTGCCAAATCAGCAATTCAGGCCGGGCGTGCAATAGGTTCTTGACAATTGCACTCTGTTAAAAGGGTTAGCTTGCAGAAGGATGGGCGCAGACAGGAGGGGAGAGAAGCAGTTTTTACTCTCCCCCAGTAGAGGAAGGGTGTATGGTGTAGAAGGCGGGTCTCTTGTGGAGTATTAAGGGAGAGGTCAGGGAATAGGCGGCAAGGCCTGCGGAATGAAGCAGAATAGCCCTTCTCACCTCTACCCTTCCTCTGCCAACCTGGTTCTCCTTCTTAGATTTAGTTTGGAATTAAGACTGCTCATAATAAGATCCTTGTGTTAACCGGTGAGAGTCACAGCCATCACTCAACTCACAGGCCAGAGCGGCAGGACTTAAAAAATAGGAGTGGCTCTTTAATTTGCTCATTCATTCACCACGTATTTATTGAGCAGCAGGAGTTAATGTCATAGCCTTCACTGAAACCAGGTCTTCCCTCTCTGGGACAAGCCTAATCATGGTTCTTTAAACTCAACAAAAGGCAGAAATTCCAGGAGCCTCATCATTTGGCTGTATCCAATAAGTCTATGGTTCTTTGCTTTAAGTATTTACATGACACCCCCCATGTCTTCCTCTCCCTCCCCTCTCTGACACACACACACGAGAGAGAGAGAGAGAGAGAGAGAGAGAGAGAGAGAGAGAGAAAGAGAGTTTTGTGCCATCCTTCTATCTACACAGATTATTGGGTTAGTAGCCTTGCTAGTCTATCAGGGTTTGCATTTATAGCCTCACACACGCAAGAAAGCAATAAGCCACTGAGATGTATTTCCAGTCTCGCCCTGTTTACTCAGTTTGCCATCCATAAGTGGGAGGGACCAAAGACCTGAAGCTCAGGCTTAGGCACAATGGCTTGGTGCTCTGATTCCTACAAGCCATAGCTGCTTTCCAGAGACAGACTGTCTCCGCTTTCCATATGAGCCTAGCTTAGCCTTCCTGCAGTCTTCCACATGCCTGTGACTCTCACTTCCAAGCTTCCATGCATGATGCTGCCCAGGGACTCCTGTCTGCCTCAGCATTTGAGACACCTTTCCTCCCCCATGTAGCTGTCCCCAGGCATCCAAGGCTTTTTTTGCTCTGGGATTCCCAGAACTCACAGTCCAGATCACAGCCTGGGATTGGAAGTCTGTTCCATGAATCCCCTACTCGCTCTTAGTGCTGACCTATATGAGAGGCAAGGCCTGGCAGCAGGTCTGGTTTTAGGACCCATGTCTGCAGAAAACTCTTTTATGCATGAAGGTCAAGTCTCACCAGAGCAGGTGAGTGCTCTATGATCTCATTCTGGCTGCAAGAATTTAGGAGGCAAGCACTAAATATACGAGAAAGTGTTTAACATCACTAGCCATCCGGGAAATGCAAATTAAAACTACATAGAGAGTCCTTCTCAGTCCATTCAGAATGGTTATCGAAAAAATAAATCAAACAACAAAGGATTCTGGTGAGGATGTGTGGCGGTGGGGGTGGGGGGGGACTTACACACTGTGGGCGGGAATGTAAACTAGTGTGGAGGCTTTTCAATTAGAAACAAGACCACAAATAATTCCATATACTACTCCTGGGTATAGAAGACCACATGCAAGAGAAATGCCCACATACCCGTGTTTATTATGGCCAGGTAACGGAACCAGCCTAGGTGCCCAGCAACAGATGAATGGGTAAAGAGAAGCTGGCATTAATACACATGTAGCTTTATTCATCTATAATGAAGATTGAAGCTGTGTAATTTTTAGGAAGAGGGGGTAGAACTGGAAATTCTAATATGATGTGAAACAGGCAACACATAAAGACAAGTGTGGTACAATGGCTCTCACAAATGAAAGACAGATTTGGAAAAAGTAGTAAATCATAAAAGCAGAAGGGAGACCATTTTGGAAGAGGAAGAGAACCGGAGGAGGAAAGGAGGGAGGGGTGGGGGCAAGAGGCGGTAATGGAGGGGAGAGAATGTATATGGCATTCTTATATGAGAATGTCATAATTAATATACACTAGTTAAAAATAAATTGAAGAGGCACCCCTAGGGTTACACAGTAGGAAGAAATAAATAGGGCAAGGATTTGAATATTATGGTCTGGTTCCCTGATTACTCTCTAGTCCCCTTGTCCAGTGCTAGGCTTAGGGAGAGCTGAGGAAGGAGATGGTCCCTTGAACTCAGACTGCCCTGGAGACGAACTGAACATGGAAACCTGTCTCATGAACTATAAGTGAGTGTAGGCAAGTGTGGTGGTTTGAAAGAAAATGGCCCCCAAAGGGAGTGGAACTATTAGGAGGTGTGGCCTAGTTGGAGGAAGTGTGTCACTGTGAGGGTGGGCTTTTAGGCCTTTTTCTCAAGCTTCACTCAGTGTAACAGTCGACTTCCTGTTGCCTATGAGTCAAGGTGTTGTAGGACTTTTAGCTCTAGCATCCCATCTGCCGGCACACCGCCATGATGATAATGGACTGGACCTCTGAAACTGTGAGTGAGTCTCCCCAATTAAATATTTTCTTTATAAGAGTTGCCATGGTCATGGTGTCTCTTCACAGCAATAAAAGGCCTAACCAAGACAGCTCGTCTAATTGAAGCTGCTGGTGCTAGCTGTCGTGTGTGTGTGTGTGTGTGTGTGTGTGTGTGTGTGTATCTTTGTATAAAGCCCCTCTCTGATGACTCCACTATTTGCTTCTGCCACCCAGTGCTGTCCCTCCCAGACTTTAACTCAAAGCATTTATTTTACTTTGTTTTATTCCCTGAAGGCTCTGAGATGACTTAATAGAAAACATTCAATAAAGTCATAATAACATATGAATAAGAGCAACAAGAGAAGACATTGTTTACATCAGGCAGGTGATTTCCTGTATCCTCTGACCCTTCTGAACTGTGTTTCCCTCCATTTCTCAACTCTTGGGTATAAAGAGGTCTCACAGTTTCATGACCTAAGTAAAACACATAGCACTGTGTGCACTCTGAGGCTTCAATGTAAAGACTCAAGGCTTCCCTGGGTTCCCTTGGGCATGTGTGATCAGTAGGTTCCTTCCCATTCAAAGCCACTAATTCAGAAGGTGAGCCGCTGTCAGCTTTTTCTAACACCCTCATCTCCTCTTCTTGATCAGCCCCTTCCTGATGAGATGGCTCTGCCCGCTCCCTTTAATCTGGTGGCCTTGCAGGTATGATGAGAATGTTCTACAAAGGGACAGTGTCAAAAGCACTGGGGACAGATCCAAGGCACGGGCCATGCCAGGCACCAGAAAGGGTTCTTCTTAGGACCCAGAGTCTGGGCTGCAGAGCCACAGGAGCACTGGTTCACCCCTTCCTCCCAGATGAACATTATCTGGAAGCCACTTCTTCTCCTGGAACCCTGCAGAAGGATGAGGATGCTGAGCTATGGAGATGCCAGCTTATACTCGCTCAGTGGCCATGAGGTGTGGGAGCCTGGAGCAGGCTTGGCTGAGCTCAGAGACCATCATGGTAATACCCATAGAGACGTCTGTCTCTTCTATTAAGGAAGTGACCTGCAGCTCCAGCAGCAGAGGAGATTTACTAGCATTATAGATGATGAGGCAGGGGCTGCACATCAGTGGACTTGGCCACTAGACATGAAGAAGTCATTCTGATGGACGTCCTATCTGTTATTCCTTGGAGGATATGGATTGGGAAATCCCAAGGGAGGGATCTTGGAAAGGGCAAAGTTCAGCCTCACCTTTGTTCTTGATTGCTCCGTGGCCTTTGACATACTCAACCTTCAGGCACCTGGAGTGGGACTGAGATAGTTGAGCTTGACACACATGGCATTTGCAAAAGATCCAGTCACAATAAGAACTTTTGCTCTATATTTTTTCTTTTTTGTTTTGTTTTTCGAGACAGGGTTTCTCTGTAGTTTTGGAGCCTGTCCTGGAATGAGCTCTTATAGACCAGGCTGGCCTCGAACTCACAGAGATCTGCCTGTCTCTGCTTCCCGAGTGCTGGGATTAAAGGCATGTGCTACCACTGCCTGACTCCTCTATTCCTTCCCTTAGGTGGGTAACTTATAAGCAGCGGAAAGTTTTTCCATAGTTCTGGAAGCTGGACAGTCCAAGATCAAGGCACCCACAATTTGATCCAATGTGGATCCTGGCTCCAGCTCAGCTTTGGGCTGTGTCTTCTTCAGGGGACAGGTACTATGGCATCACAAGGTGGGAGAGTGGAAGAGGTAGGCAGGAATCAGCTCTCTGGAGCCTACTAACAGGCTATTAATCTCATTCTCGAGGCCCAGCCCCTTACGACTGTGACATCAACAGTTAAGTTTCAGCCGCCAGGGGACATTTAGACTACAGCAGAGCAGAATCAAACAATCCCTGAGTCAAGTCTTTCCATTGTAGGATGCTCCTGTTTGCATGTTTGTTGACACCGGGTAAAAGCTACACTCTTGACAGACAGGTTCCAAATCATTCCCGGAATCTGAGAGGTGACACCTGGCCTGCCCCAGTAGGCAGTAGTGGTGGGTGGGGTTTAAGGGCAGGTAAGCAGTTCCAGTGCGTGATCAGCAGAAGGGCCTCTTAGACCCCTGAAATTGCATGAAAGAAGGCCAGAGCCAGTGAGGCAGCTGGGCTTGACTAGGGATTGCTAGAGAGCATGCAGCGGCAGAGGAGACTGGATGTGTACCAAAGGGTGAGGTCAGGCCAGGTGTGGATTACCAAAGCAGGGGCCGTGGGCCTGGCCCTCTTTCAGCCTCTCCTGACTGCGGTATCCTAGTCAGCCATCTAGGCTCTGATCCCCAGAGACATTTGAAGTCAGTCTTCAGTGGCTGGTGTGGATGCTTACTGTCTTAACCCACACATGGGCTTTGTCATGCTCCGGCTTAAGATCTTTTAATGGCTCTTCACTGTCTTGTGATTGAGACACTTCATAGCTGGTCTTAAGGTCCCTGTGTGATCTAACCTCCACTTCCCCATCAGACGCCTCCTGTCTGCTTCCCTGACATACCCTTTCCACGCCCCTTTCCTGATCCTTCTGTGAATATCCTTTGGAGCTCAGCTCAGGCGCTACCTCCTCCAGAACCNAGTCCCACGGTCTTCCATAATTCCTCATCTTAGCACATTTCCCTCTCCACTTGTCCGTCTCCCCCAGCAAGCTGGCAGCACCCTAGGCAGGGATGGGCCTGTCCTTTCCCACTATACTTTGGTATCTGGCAGTGCCTGACGCTTAGCAGATGCCCATAAATCTTTCTGTAGGAATAACTGATTGAGTGGATTAGGGCAGACTGTCTTATCTCCCGCTGGATCTCTGCTCCCTCCCGGATCCCAGCTGGGACCCTGCACACTCCCTCTGATGCTTTAGAGATCCCAGGACTAAGGTTTTCTGCTGCGATTCAGCACAGGTTTTATTCTGTGCGTCCCTATTTCTGGCTTTTCGTTTTCACTGCCCAGTGCACAAAAGCAGTCCACTTCCCCACATCCCCGAGCCTACCCAGTCTGTTTCTGATGCGGGAGACCCTCGGATGCTTCAATAGGAGGACTTTTCATCTTCTTGGGCACAGCCTTCTTAGAAATGCCTTTCAAAGCTGCTTGAAAGCCTGGAAGGTGCGGCTTTGATGTCTGTGTTAGCTTCACTGCAGGGGACAGGCTAGCTTACTCAGGTCCTCTGGGGCCTGGGGCTAGGGAGGCAGGGCCACTGTGGGATCCTGGGGAGGTATGGAGGGCCCAGGGCCAATCAGCTGGGACTGAATGTGGCAAGGAAACTCTTCCCTGCTGTTAATAAGCTCCATTCTAGACATCCTCAGAGCATTGGTTCTGGGTCCTGGCTTCTGCACAAAGCCCATTTTAGGACCCCCCAGTGTCTAGTGCTGGAATAGCCTCCCAGCTGTGCTTCCCCACTAGAAATTGTCCTTGACCCATGGGAACCTTTGGTCCCAGGTCCCTCAAGGTTGAATCTGTTGTCATAACTAATGACTGGTAGATACTCTATGGGGAGTAGTTATGAACGCCTGGCTCCCTGGCCTCAATTTAGGCTAACTACAGAGGGGCCATACCCCTGAGCCATTCCCTGGACTCAGCTGTAACTGCTATCACCACCCACTGTGGTCCACTTTGGCCAGCCCACCATACTCACACTCTCTCAGGGGTCTCTCCTGGGCTCTCTATGATCTTCTCTAGCCCACAGTCCACTTCCTGAAACCCTCTCTTGTCCCAGAGATATCAAAGCCTGGGGTCCTCCCATAGGGAAGAACTCTTGAGAGGGCCTGACAGCCCAGAAAGTCCTCCTCTGCTTCTGGTCCCAGCCCATTTCTTTCTCCCTGCTGGCTTCTTGTAGGGCCCTAGCTGAGGCATCGCTGCTGCCTGAGGTGCTGGCTGAACTCTATCAAGTGGCTTTCAGAGAAGTCCCTGTGGTAGCTGTTCTGGATTTTGCAGGAGCAGCAGGCAAGGCAGAGCGAGACACAGGCTTGTTAGACGTGGGAACCTGCATGTGACAGGCGTCCAACAAAAGCCGCAGTGGGCTACAGCTTGGCTCTCAGGTCTAAAGGAAGCCACTGACTCCCATTGCTGCATAGGAGGTCACCACATCTGCAAAACAAGATGACTGTCCAGCCTCTTCCTGTTCAGACAGGATTCAGATGTGGGAATTACAGAAGTCTCCTGGCTGGTTTTACATCAACTTGACACAAGCTAGAGTCATCGGAGAGGAGGAAGCCTCAGTCGGGAAAAATGAAGCTGTAGGACATTTTCTTAATTAATAGTTAATGTGGGAGGACTCAGCCCATCCCTGGCAGGTGGTCCTGGGTTCTATAAGAAAGCAGACTGAGCAATCCTTGGGGAGTGAGTCCGTGTGCACCCCCTCAGGCAATGCTGATTCTAGAGCTTTGCTCCGTTTCCCAAAGTTTCCTGTAGCCATCGGGACGTGATTCTGTCACTGCCTTCTGAGGATACAGTGGCTGAAAACATAAAGGACCACCTGCAGTTCCTGCAGATCTAAGCCAATGTCAGGGTGTTGCAGGAGGCCCTTTCCTTGCTCCTCACTGGCGGTCTGCCTGTCTCAGCTTGGGACTTCTCTTCATCTCCAAACCCAGTAATACAGACGCATCTTCCTCATCCTTTCTCTTGCCCGATTTAGGTATTCCAGGATCCTCAGGGCTGGTTGGTTGCCAGTCTTGATCCCATCTGCCATTTTGATTTCCCTTTGCCCTGTAATCACACCCAGATGTAGATTCTGGGGATTAGGAGATGGCCCTAGGGACACTCTTCTGCCGCATTTCCTCTGTGGTGGCTGCTCTAGGAACCCACTTTTTCTGGTTGCTTCCCCTGAGTCTCTTTGCCCAGTTTCCTCCTGGTGATCTCTTGGATGAGCAATCTGCACTTGAGCCCTTGTCTCGGGGTCATGATCTGGAACACACACTAGGAGGATGGAGCCAAATCATATGCTCAGCAAACGTGTATGAATGACACTGTCAAAATTAGTAATCCTGGGCAACAAGACGATTTAGAATGCTGTGTGTTTCCACTGGACACGACCCTGCGGCTCCTGGATGAGCAAGGAGCAGCCTTCCCATCCAGCAGAAGGGAGTCCAAAGGAGGCAATAGTTACCTCCCCCTGCACATCTGTCCCCACCTGTAGGACTTCCAGATCCTGCCAGGTAATACACATGACTGCTAATAAATGCCTCTCATTCTCCTCAGTTAGCAGATTCCAATGAGAAGTAATTGCTTGAGTCAAAGTTATTAATTGGGTCTTCAATATACTTCAGAGTGGAAGTTGGTTTTGATTAGTCCCCATCACTATTAAAACTGAAATGTTTTTCATTAGCTGGTGATTTTCCTCTATAGTTTAGTCACTATTGGGCACAGAGTCTGTTCTGCACCCTCCCAACCCGTTTCTCTTTCAAAGAAGTGTTTCATGGTCACAGCCCTTCCTTGCTACATTTAGGCAACCAGTGGACACCTAGTTGCTGACGGAGCAACTCTCTTGGCCATTTAAGAATGCAACTCAGAAGAGCATCAAGTCAAAAATAGCAATTCCCCTATTTCCCCTGTTAACATTTAGCATAGTTGCCCCAAATTGCACTAGTATTAAATGTCTAAAAGGCTCCATTGCCCATGAAAAAATTCAGAATACAGCAGGCAAATCTTAGGTCTCCCTCTCTCTAAATCCTAATCCCCTCTCTTCTTCCCAGCGGTATTCTCTATAATGAGTTTGATGTATTCAGCCCTGAAAAACAGAAAAGCCGTTCACAGAAGCTCACACATCCACAGGCAACAATGACATCCCCGGGTGTGTTTTCCGGTCCATAAATGGCCTTATGCTATTCACCTCACTCTGCAACTTGCTTTATTTCGTTCCACAATGTGATTTCTGGTTCTATATTCAAACTGGAAATTCTAGTTGATTTAGAAAAAAAAAACCTACTGTGTTCTCTATTTTTTAAAAAAATTCATCCTGTTAGTGAATGTGCAGGTTGGTTCCCAATTCTCTTCACTCTGTGAATCAAGGCTGTAGGGGGCATCCTTCTGTATGCGTCTTTGTGCACATATGTGAAGGGATCTACAGAGATCCCAGGTGGAGAAACCATACAACATTACCATGGGATGGGTTTCATAGTCAAAAGCAAAGCTGCTGTTCAGAGAGACTGACAATTGTACCCCACCTGCAGCCTGTGCTAGTCCCTCTTTCCTGATGTCCCCATCTGCCCTTAGTGTCTGATTTGTCAGCCCGAGAAGACACTGTCTCCCATATCTACTTGGAAACCAGGTTAGTCTTTCTGGAAGGCTCCCTGTTTATTATCCCCACTTCCCCTCAGCTGCTTATGGGAGGGAACAGTTGGTTAGGGAGGCTTAACAGTGTAAGGTGTGGTGGGTTGGGGTACAGGGTTACACAGTAGGTTCACGATAGAGAATACTGATGAGGGTGGCCAGGATGAACGGGTAAAAGACAGAGCTGAGCTTGCATCGAGCCCACAGCACAGGAATTCAGAACTGGGAATGCAGGGCTGTAATGCAGCTCGGAGTCAAACAGGAGGGCTTTGACAGGTGCACTGGTCTGGAAGCTGGCTCTCCTGGGACTTCAGAGAGGTGCTTGAGTGAACGTGGCTCTGGGATCCAGAAGCAGGACAGATATGAATACAGAGAATGAAATGAAGGCTAGACCCAGGGTATCCTCTGCTGACTGTGCCTGGAACAGAGTCCAAAGGATGGTTTGCACAGATGCGGTGAGCAGATGACACAGGGGCATAGCCCATCAACATCGAGTACTATGTCTGTGGGCTTGACACAAATCCCATTTCATCCCCATCAGAGACCTCTGGGCAGAGTCACCAGGGGGCATAGCACCAATCAGAATTCTAGCCGAATTCTTCCCAAAGAAGAGTCATGGTGGCCCTGGTGACCATTTCACAGGGAGACTCAGGTAAGAGAGTTTCTTACTTGAGAGAGGCGAGTCCTGGTGTCTTTCCTGTTGGCCTGTCCCCTTTGCCGTGAACCAGAGGCAACTCTGGGCAGGAGAAGCCTATATAGTGGGCCAAGGGATGTCTCCAGCCTCACCCACTTCCTCGTCCTCTTCCTACTTGCTCTGGTCTGCCTGGGCAGGCGAGAGTGTGGAGAGGAAGCTGCCTGTGTGGGTGAGGGTGGATGCCTCCCTAGCTCAAGAGCTGGGGTGAGCACTTAGAGAGAGGGTATAGGTGCAAGGGAGCTCAGGGAGCCCAGGGAGCTTTAAAACAATTCTGACCTGAAATGTGCATTGGTGGCAAAGAGGCCGAGATTCAGAGAAGTGACCATCATTATAGGAAAACTGAGGCGTGGTTTATTCGCCAAACCGAATTTAATCTTCATTTTGAAAGCAATAGAAAACCTAAGTCATTAAGTAGGGCATGCATTATTAGATTACCAGTCTCGACACCTTATCCTGGAGACTGGCAGTGAGAGAATTTTGGACTGATGATGACAACTTGGCATTTGGTTTTGCTCAAAGGATTCACATATATTACTGTAATTGTATTATTTTTCCTAAGAGAAAGGTGTGTCTGACAGCTGTGGCCATCAAGTTCACACAGCTGCAGTCTGTCTGGGGCATAGATCAACCGAGGTCTCTTCTACCTGTCTTAATCTGGGTCCCCTACTAGAGGCAGAGTGTCTTCTCACAGATATACTTCTTGGGGTGGTCACAGCAGCCTAGGATAGCAAGTACAGCCTCATGAACACAGTTCAAGTCTCTGATATTTATGTTCAAGTCCACTAATATCCCCTTTGGCTGAAGGAGGTCACATCATTCCACTATGAGGCCCCAGAAATTATGGGAAAGGCTTATTTGCAGCTGGGACTGGCATTCGCTCCTCACAAAGGGACTTACTGTTGTCTCCATTTTATAGAGGAGGGTAGAGAAACAGTTGTTCCAGGGATCATAGCCAGCATGCGATGAGCCAGGCTAGTTTTGCTTTGGGGTGGGACTGGGGATCTGCCTTGTGGATTCTTCTTGGCTCTTGTGCTGATGTTATATTGAGGTCCACCATGCCTGCTAATGTACATTCCCTAGGTACAGGCCTTGCTCATTCCCACCAGGGAGAACTCCTTTCTCTGACACAGAAAATGTCCCTTGTCCTGCGTAGTGTGTGTGCTGACCAGCCCGTGTGAAAAGGTTTCATGCTGCAATGAGAAATAAAACCACCCAGTTCTCTGTCTGAAACTGACTCCCCTTGCTAAGGCCATGAGGCCATGGACACTGTCCCATCTGAAAGGATTCTTTTGGGGCGGCTTTTCTGGGTCTTGGGTGAGTGGGAGCTTGGGTGAAAACTTTCAGAGAAATGAAGCTGGGCCCAGGACCTTAGGAAGAGCATGTTTTGAGAAGAACAAGNCAATACACTTGGCAACAAGCCTCTCTGAGGCAGAATAGTTCATTTTATAGATGTCTGTCTGCTCCTGTGATATTATTTGCCTAGTTAACAGTCACAGCACATGCTGGCTCTAGCCCCAGCTCCATCAGTCGCTTATATGTCTTAGAAGGAACAGCTTAGAGGCCCCAGGACACCCTGGATGCTGCCGAGAGTATGACTATGGGTGGTCAGTCTTGAGTGGGACCCTGCCGTGGCTCTGAAAGCACCCGTTTTCGCTCATGATGGCTCATGATCCATTGGAAGTGAGTCTGGGGTCACCCAACTAGCGTAGTAGCTTCAGGGGATGGTGGTAGCGGAACATACCCCCTCCCCACCTGCTGGGCAAGGCTGGGTGAAACTGGTCCTGCCCCCCCACCCCCCATGATGTCAGAGGTCATCTTAATCTGCAGCTTTGTTTTTCAAACATGCTGCGAGCCCTGCTGAAGAAGCACAGTCTGTTTAATAGGAGTCTGGGGAAAGGTTCTCGTTTATCGGAACACACCCACACAACAAAACCGCTGTGGAGTTCCTGTTGCCAGAATCAGCCTGAGGCCAGGGTGAGGCAAGGAGATAGGATCTTTTTTTATTAAAGGCAACAAGATTTTCCCTCGCTGCCTGCCTGGGGAAGCAGATGCTCAGGAGACTGGCGGAGTCCCAGGGCACTGGGGCATCATCTAGGCGGAAGAGGTGGTGAGTGGGCTGAAGTATAGACTCGCTCCTGAGACTCCCACTAATCCTTTTCAGCGAATCCTCCTAAGTACCAATTTGCACATGCTCAGTGTCTGTTCTGCGACAGGAATGGACGATCTCATCCAATCTCCTGCAGCCTTCTCTGGTAGGTATTAAAATGCCCCTCCCCCACCTTCTTCGATTATAAGATTCCAGCTTTGTCCTGCCCCCTGACCTTCCAGGTGCATCTGTGTGCACGTGGATGTTTCTTTGGTTCTCTGGTCTCACCTGTTACAGGACCCTTAAAGCTGGGAATAAACCCACCTGGATTTTCCACTTTCGTTCTCCCTTCCGTCTTCATTCTGCTCCTGGTCTGCTTGCTGGTGTCCTCAGACTGTAAGGCCCTGGTTGGGGGTGGGGTTCACCCCGAAATGCAGTAGCTTTGCTTAGCAGTCTCTCCTCGTGCCCCCCCAGTTTCTTCTCTCTAGCGTGTGGTTCCTCAAATCTTTTCTGTTCATCTCTGGTCTATCGTGATGCTACGTGGCAAGTCTGTCCCCTACTCTTCTTGTCGCTGTAAGCAAACACCCAGTAAGGAACAATGCAAGCACAGAGGGGTTTGATCTGTGTGTGTGTGATGTGGTGTAAGTAGACTCGTGTGTATTTAATGTTAGGTATCTTCCTTGACTACTCTCTACTTGAGTTTTTTGAGACAAGGTCTCTCACTGTACCCGGAACTGGCCAATTCAGCCAGTGTGCCACAGGGGCTACTCGTCTCTGTAACAGTCCCACCCCTCAGTGTTGGGGTTGTAAACATGTATCACACACCGGGCTTTCACATGGGTTCTAGTGATCCAAGTGTAGGTCTACCCACTGAACAATGTGCCCTGGCCTGTTAGTTCTGGTGTCATATAGAGTATGATATATATGATAAGCCTATTGGTTGTTTAGCTTATAGCAGAGTGCCATAGTCTGGGAGTTCTGGAGGCAGGAGTTAAAGATCAAAGTACAACCAGGGCTTGTTTCTGGTTAGGACCCTCTTCTTGGCTTGTAGACTGACTCTTTATTCTTACTGTATCCTCACCTACCTTTTCCTTGCATATGTGCAGAGAGAAAGAGAAAGAACAAGAGAGAGAAAGAGACAGAGATAGACAGACAGACACAGAGAGAGAGAGAGAGAGAGAGAGAGAGAGAGAGAGAGAGGAGAAGAGAATGCATTCTGATATTTCTTCCTGCTCTACTATGGACACTAGTCCTGTTACTCCAGGGCCTTGTCTTATACATATGACCCATTTTGTTGTTTTTAACCCCTTTCAAGGTCCATCTCCAGTTGGGAGATAGGGAGATCAGAACTTAGGGCTTCAATATTCAGAGTTAGATTTCAATAGACGAGTTTTGGGAGGACACAGTTCCAGGCTCTCTATTTTATTCTACAGGTCTAGATGCTCTTCAGGCAACTGGGGCTTTGTAATATGTTTTCACACTGTGGAGTCTGAATTTTCTAATATTTTTTTTCTTTTCAGATTTTGACTATTGGAGAGTTCTTCTAGATTTCATATACAGTTTAAGATGGATTTTTTTTTGTTGGTACTGAGATTTTGATGGGGGATTGCATTGTTTTGTATTATCGTTATTTTTAATTGTCTTCTGTTAAGGTTTGTTAGTGTACAAAGCAATGGCTCTAATTATGATATTTTCCACATGTATAAACCATTGCATTTTGCTCATCTTTGCCACCCACTGTTCTCTGTCCATCCTTCCTCTTTCTGGTCCCTTCCCTTTCTCAAACAGTATCCCTTGTGTTGTCAGGATAATTCCCAGTTCCATCAATTTTTTTTCTGTTATGATATAATTCCATTCTTTCTTATAACTGGATAAAACTTTGTTGTGTATATACACCACACTTTCTTTAACAACTTGCTTGTTAAACTGCCATCTCAGCAATATAAAACTTTCAAATGCATGAACGTGAGATGCTTACATTTTCAAATGGCTTCATGTTGTGCTCTTTGCTTCAACTTGTATGATTTCATGCGGAGTTTTCCCTGCATCTCCTGGTCATCCTTAGTGGAATTAATGTTTTCAGTTTTTATTTATATAAGAACATTTTAGCTGGGCAGTGGTGGTGCACGCCTTTAATCCCAGCACTTGGGAGGCAGAGGTAGGTGGATCTCTGTGAGTTTGAGGCCAGTGTGGTCTACAGAGTGAGTTCCAGAACAGTCTCCAAAGCTACACTGAGAAACACTGAAGAACATTTAAATTTTCTCCTTAGATTTGAATGACCTGGTGGTTCGGATGTGCCTTACACCCTATGAGGTCACTGCTGAAAAATCTGCAGATAGCTATAGAAGCTTCCTTGCATGTCATGAGTTACTCTTTTCTTTTGATGTTTTGAAGTTCTTTTCTTTGTCTTTAACTCTTATAGTTTGATTATAGTGTGTCTGGATATAGGTCTCTATGTGGTTCATTGAATTTGAATTTGCATGTTTAGCTCTGTCCTCAGATTTGGGGAGTTTGGGCTATGTGTCTTAGCCCCCCTTTTAAACTTTCAGATTTATATATGTATTGCTGTTGTGAGGTTTGGTGAAGTCTCCCAAGTCCCATAACTATTCTCAACTTCCTTCATTTACTTTCTTTTTTCCCTTCTTCTAGTTCCAAATGCACAATCTTCAAGAGAGTTGCTTCTCCACCTGTTCTAACCTGCTGTTGAACTATTTAACTATAAATGATTTTAGTGCTTTTTTTCCCCCTTCCATTTCAGTTACGGTATTTTTCAGCTCCAGAATGCTTTTGAGATCATTTTGGTGGCTATTCTAATTTTGTTCATGTGTCATCCTGATTTTCTTTTCTTGTCTATTTATGCTCCTTTCCAGCATTTTGAGAATTTAGCATGGTTATTTTGACTTCTTTGTCATGAGTTCAGCCATCTGTATTGCTTTAGGGCTGTTTTCTGCAGTTTTATTTACTCACTGTTTGCCATGCTTATGTCTTTATTTAAGTGTCTTGGGGGCCTTTGCTGCGATTTGAGCATCTGAAAAGAACAACCTCCTGTCCTAACGCGTAGGGACTGGTTCTCGTGCAGATGAAGGCTTCTGCTTGGGTACCTTTCAAACCTTTCCTGGGACTATGTCTGCTCTGGGGTGTGGAGGGACTTTTAATAACGGAGTGGACCCTTCCTTTTCAGGAGAGGCCTCTCTACTGCCCACTAGTGTCCCTGTGTGGAACTGTATAATCTTTGCCTTGGGTTGCATGGATGCAGGGGCTTCTTATGCTTCCGTTCGTATCTGTGCTTAGGTCTGGAGAGAAATCCTAGGCAGGTCCCAGGGAGTCCAAAATATTGGCTCATTCTTTTGTTCTAGCTTGAGGCAGGAGCCTGGTATGGGACATTTTTCTCTTGGTTGTGTCATGCTGCACTAGGTCCAGGAGTTTCTTAGTAAATAAATAATATGTCAGTTGGTAACACTGTGAAATAATTGTAATATCTTTATTTACATAGTCAAGAGTGGCTAAGCACAGAGAACATATGCACAGTTGTAGGCAACTGGACTCTGAGCTTCCCAAGTCTAAGGAAGAGAACACAGCCCCCTCCTCCTTCCAACTTCCCCTTGGTTGCAGTTTTGATGCCCATTGCTTTTCTTCCACCAGCCTTTTGGCCTTTCTAGACATTTTAAATAGGCCTTGTTATTCCCGCTACACAGACAAAGAAAGTGAGGCCCAGAGAGCCTAGCATGTCCTATGTTATAAGCAGTTGGAGATGCATGTGAGCTCAGGTCTATTTTACTGCAGGGTTGTTTCTCTGTGTGACACAGGGACCCGATCTTAATCATATGTGTTCTTTAGTCACCTCCACCATGCTTGGCAGGCTCCAGGAAGTATTTACCACATAAATAGGTTCCAAACGTAACTAGGGAGTTGCAGGACCTTGCCTTGCTTGTCTCTGCCCTCTGACCTGCCCAGCTCCTTCCCTTGTGTGTCTAACTTCTTTTTCCTTGGCTAATGCTCTGGAAGACTGGGGTAGGATATGATTTTGAGCCTGGGACAGATAAACGAAGAAGGACACAACTGGACACCAGGCTAGAGAGCAATTTAAACACACCAGGCAGGAATCCTCCCCTCCTCCTGATAATTGCTTCTACCTTTGGGAAAATTGTCACCTTGTATTGGCTTTGTTATTCTAAGTATCTTTACTGCCATCTGCTGGGAGTTAGTGGCAACATATACTGTCTTCTAAAGGTACTCCCGTAGGCAGGGCAGACTCTTAGGCCTCTTGGCTGGGTGACCATTCCTAGAAGACAAATCTGGGACATTTAGAACCATAGGAGAAGTTTATGAACCTTCTTTGCTGTTTGGGTTTAGGCTATCTGGTTCCGTACAGCTCCGACAACCAGGACTGGAGGTGGCTACTCATCTAACCTTTGAACTCATCATGCTGGGCCAGACTTCTTCATGCCCTAGCACTTTGAATGGAGCCTTGATAAAATGGAGGGTGTTGGGAGCATAACATGAAGGTTCTTGTGCCACAGATCTCCAGAGAAACCAGGAATGTTAAGCATTCAGGATTGCCTTTCCAATGGGAAAGATGAAAAACCCTGTTCTTGCATCCAGGAAGCTAGGAATTGGAAGCGATTAATAGCCTGGTGGTCTGTTGGGCCAGACTATATAAAGCTCCTCCAACCAGGACTGGAGGTGACCAATATTCTGAATGACCTTTACATTATTCATACAGTAGGGGTTCCCTCAAGCTCCCACAAGCAAGACCAGAGGTGGCTAATGGCCCAAATGATCCCTATGCTATCTGTATGTTAGAGACCAGGCCAGACTCTCCCTTAGGCCCTTAACCTAGTACAGGTAGCCTATCTCTAGAACCCATCTTCTTGGCAGAAATGACATGTACCTTGAGTTGAGTTTGGATGTAATTATGTTTCCTTGTGCACAGGGGATTGTATTACTCCAGGAAGCTTTTCCCCAGATTATACTATGTTTAAATTTGTTTGTAATAAACCACCTGGGATCAGACTCCCCAAAGTCTTGATCCAGGTTGACAAAAATCAATCTGAACCGAGCTTTCATTTTTACCTCTTTATAGTTCACTTCCCTGACTGTTGTGGCCACCTGTAGGGTCCTCCTCTTCTGGTGCCCAACATGGGGTCAACCTTACAATATTCATTCATTCATCCAGTCAATCACCGACTCACAAACTAACCAGGTAATCACTGTCTCTCCCCCAAAACCATCCTTACTGTGGGCTCTGAAGGATCAGTGGGAATAGAAGCTGGGCAAGTGTCTGGGCTGCAGCAGGGACCTCTGGGCCCTTCTCATGCCAAGCCTTCACCAGCTCTGATGTCAGCCCACCGTACCCCCTGGTAACCAGTTCCTGTCAGCTAAGACTCACCTGGCCCTCACAGCATCTGTGCCAGGAACTGGCTGTTCTTCTAGCCTGGGCCTGTCTGCATTGCAGGTCCCTCTTAGTCCACGTTTAAGTTTGGCCACATGAGTCACTTGTTAAAATCAACCCAGGATTTGTTTTTAACAAGCTATGGTGAGAGACATCTAAAAATGGAAGTGATTGTTACACAGGAAGGCATTCACGTTCACAGATCCCTACATACAGAACGGATGGGACTCTGGAAATGTCAGGTTGGGTCTGGGGGCCAAAGAGGTGAGGGAGAAGAGAGCAGAGCATAGGGAGTCCATGGAAGGGGTGAGAAGGGCAGGTGGACACGCTGTCAGCTAAAGATTGAATAGTTTGAAAACAGCATTGGAGTGTCTGGCACTGGGCGATAGGGAGAATTGCTTGGTGTGAGAAAGGAGTGTGGGGGTGTGGGTTGGTTGGTTTGTATGTCAAAGGTGCCGCAGCTTCACTATCCCAGAAACCAGGCAGTCTCTTCCGAGTCAAGGCCTTGAATGGTAGAGAACACAGAACTCAGAAAGTGGAAAAAGAGTTCACATAAGGCACCGCCTCCTCCAGAGCTACTGGCAGCCAGTGGGGCCTGGGGCTGGTGGGGAAGTGCAACACTTGCCTGTCCTTCAGGGGGCCATTCCTGGGCCTTCCTTCCTGTGGCCTACAGCGGCTACCGCAAACACTTTGAAGATTTTGTCTTCCTTTTGGGCCTTCACTCCTATTTCCTGAGATTCTACCTGTATCCCCAGCTTAGTGTCTTGCTGTACCTGCTGCAAAACCCACATAAGCTACCTGGTCCCTCCCTGCAGCCTTGGAGATGTCATCATCTTTCTCCTCTTCCTCCTCCCCCTCTTCTTCTTCATTGTGGCCCACATACATCTTTCTTTCTTTCCTCCCTCCCTTCCTTCTTTCTTTCTTTCCTTCCTTCTTTTCTTTTTTTAATGTGTAAATGTTTTGCCTTCATACATGTATGTGTGCCACATGTGTGCCTGGTGTCCTCATATCCGACCTCCTGGCTGGAGTTACAGGAGGTTATGTGCCACTGTGTGGGCGCTGGGAACTGAACATGGGTCCTCCGCAAGAACAAGTGCTCTAACCACTGAACCATCTCTCCAGCTCCCGCCTTGGAACTCTGTACAGGACCCAGAAAAGCACCCTTGAAAAGCTGAAGAATGTTCAATATTGTGTGTAAGGGCTGGATGCAGGGCAGCTCAAGAAGGGAGAGCTGCAGAGCAGACCTCCTGGGGCTGGAAGGAGAAACAACCTAGTCCATGAAGCCTTTCAAGAGAATCCCTGGACCCTGTTCCTGCCAATTTCTTTCTGTTCTCACTGCTTCACAGAAACAAGATTCCCAGCATGCCTTGTACCAAGATCTAGCCACTTATCACAAAGGGCAGAGCATGTCTGAGTGTAGACACATGCCTATTCAATTCTAAGGTATGTGGAGGTAGGTGGGCTCCCATACAGTCAAGGACAGAAAAGCATAAGCAATTAGATTTAAGAAGCAAACGCTTGGCTTCTTCCACAGGTAGCGGGAAACCTTCTCCTTTGCCCTCCTTCCTTTGAAGAGTCCCCAGAAGTTCATCCCTTTCACTGTCCTGGGGCTGTCACAGAGGAGGCTGCGTCTGGCTTCCCAGACCACCGGTTGCAGAAGGGCATCCCGGATCCTGGTCAGTTTAATGTGGTAAATCCACCCGAAGCTCTGACTTCATGTTCATATCCGGGATGCCAGGCTCTGAAGAGCCAGGCACTCAACAGTGTTCTGCCCTCGCACGCAAGCTGAGGTCTAAGGTCCTGTGGTGCCGGTACTGCCTTGTCTTAGAAGTGGGTTTTGTTTCCCCTTGTATCCCTTTAACTATCTTGGATCAGGACTGTGGTGTTTAAATCTTGACGGCCTTGGTAGGACTGGGTAGTTCCTTTAGTTATCTCACCCACATAGAGATGGCACTGAGCCTGACCCCAGCGACAGTAAGAGAGGCCTGTCTGGCCCTTTTCCCACTCACTCTCTGGGTGGA
>LOEQ01001157.1:149721-164067 GCA_001685075.1 Bramus lutescens | reverse complement strand
GAGCCTAGCCTCCCTGCTGCACCCCGTGGAGCTCTGACTCCTCAGCGCAGACTGGGCTCTTTGCGGGCACGCACATTTCAGCTCTGTCTGCCATTGCGCGCCAACACAGGTGGGAACTCTGATGAGATTCGTTTCCCTTCTGGTCTCTGTTTGCGAGTCGAGAAAGTGGCTCTGTGCCGCTGCCTACTGCTCCGTGGCCACTCCTAAGCCCCATGCAGGCTGGTTTGTCTTCTCAGGTTCACTGGGCTCTGGAACTCGGACCCTAACTCTGGTCCCTTCAGTTGTTCTGCCAGAGAAGGCTACTTCTCCCTCCTTCCTCCCACTTTTTTTCTCTCTCCTGTAACCTCTTCCCCCCATTTCTTCTCTCCTTTCCTTCTGGTAAACTGGGGACTTAGTTCAAGTCTGGTGTCTTCTCTGCAGAGGAAACCTGTGCTCTAGAGCATGGATGTCTCAGCCCCAGACCCCTTCCACAGTTGCTACTGTCTACAGAATGGAAACTTAGACGCCTCTTACAGCAGCCTTGCTTCCGGTTTCCCATCAGCCCTTTCCCAGGAGGGAACAGAATCTTGACGAGTTTCAACCAGACCGGGTTCTTCTGAGAACCACCTGGCATCTGAGTCGGAATGGAAGATAAAGGAGGCTTAAGTACGTGTCCTTAGGGGGGTGGCTCTGGACCACCGAAACAAGCTGCCTCTGAGAAATGGGTCCTGAGCTTGCGTTTTAACGTTTCTCTCCCCAGCGATGTTGACCCGAGAGACCTGCTGCTCCAAGGGAAACCTCCGAAGTAGATGAGGAGGTGTCGCTCCGGCAATCCCAGCAGGCGCAGAGGCCTGGATCCTAGGGAAGAAGTTGGGAACCTGAGAGAAAGGGGAGACGGAGGAGCCACTGCTGACTGCAAGGGCTGAGAGGCAGTTTTCGGGATACCTGGGACGGCAGGGCAGGCGATGGGAGCCCTCCTTCACTTTTTCCCCAACCTTCTCCACACTTTTAAAGAGCATAGGGGAAAGGCCCAGAGAAAACCCTGGAGTGGTATGGTCATGAGAAACTGGTGATGGGTAGCCTGGACAAGGGCCATTGTCCATTTCTGCCTGGAAGAGATAGCAATGAGCTCCAGCCGGTTGTGCCTCCCAAGGCGTCTCCTACCTGAGGGCCGAGAAACAGAACAGATCTGGAAGCCGAGGCTGAGTGAAAGCGGACGTTGACACCAGAGCACACACTGTGCTCCCTACTGCCCATCTTTGGGATGTTGGCCTTCCTTTGTCATCTGCCTCCTCGGGGGCTTTCCTGAGGAGCCTGCTATGACCGTGTTACCGGGAAGATGACAAAGGAATGAGGATAATCTAGAAACGCTGAACCGGGGGCCTCCAATTCATACATTTAAAAGCAGATATAAAAATGTGAAGGGTGTAGAGTCGTGACTCTCCCCCACCCCCACCCCGACCCAGGCAACAATTAGTACCAGCTTCCTGCGCTCACAGCTTTCCACATACCGTGCCGTTACAAACACGTAGGGCCATATGTCTCCGTTTTAAAAATACAGCGCATTATACAGGCTCTTCTACACCTTGCTTCGGCCTAAAAATACATTTTAAAAATATAACTTCCAGACAGTTCAGTGTCTCCCTCTGAGGCGACTCTGTGTCTCCCCAAGTGGTTGCAGCTGCGTCCCCGGGGACCAAGGCTCCTTCACTTCCCGACTGACCACAGGCAAGCTGCTTCATCGTCCTGTTCTGGGCACCAGTTGCTCACTTAACAAACAGACGGTGACAACATTGATAATACATGATTCAGGAGTTCATGAGAATTCAAGATCATGAAAGCAAACAGTTGATACTGAGCCTGGCAGGCAGCAAGTGCTTGCTGAGTGTTGGTTGTTCAGGTCATCCCTCTTTAAATTTGGACGTCCTGACCTATAGTGGTTCGTGGACTTTGGAGGCCTTCCTTATATACTGGCCTTGCCTCTCATTAGCTGTGTGCCTTTGAAAAATTGATTTTCCAGCCTCTCTGGTCCTTCCCGACCCATCTATAAAATTTGATTTCAGCCACTGGCAAGGTGGTTGAGGGGGCGGGTGAGCTAATGGAGAAAAAAGGCCGCTGGAGCAGGGCCTAGCCTGTGGTGGTGATGTCAGTAATATAAGGAACAGCGGTAGTAACTGTATTTTAAGCCCTTACTGTGGCCCAGTGTGGACGTAAGTGGCCTCTTGTGAGCCCCTGGTAACCCTGTGCCATCTGTCTCCCTGCTTTCTCCAGCCCTCCCGTGTGTCTGACATGTTTGTGCTTCTCTATGGGGTAGCCACTATATTATCCCTATTTTACAGCAAAAGGGTCAATAGCCATGAAGAGTTTAGTGTAGGAGCCGGGAAGATGTCTCAGCAAGAGTGTGTGTTGTATATACACAAGAACCCGAGTTTGAATCCCCGGTATCCACATATAATCAAAAAGGGTGGCTATGGCTGTGCATGCCTGTAACCTCAGCATTGGAAGGCAGAGACAGGCCGATTGGTTCCCAGGGCTCCCCACTCAGCCAGCTTCACATACATAGCAAGAGTTTGGTGAGAGACCCTTTCTCAAGGCAATAAAGAGAGCAGTAGAGGTAGACACTGGACGTCCTCCTTCGGTCTCCACATACACATGTAAGTGCACACTCACCTTCGTGCAACACACACACAGAGACAGACAGGCAGACAGGGAGGGAGGGAGCAGGAAGAGAGAGAGAGATTAGAGTATGAATGATAGGTAGATAGATAGATAGAGGGAGGGAGAAAGGAAGGGAGGAGAGAGAGAGGAGAGAGAGAGGAGAGAGAGGAGAGAGAGAGGAGAGAGGGAGAGAGAGGGAGAGAGGAGAGAGAGAGAGGGAGAGAGAGGGGGGAGAGAGGAGAGAGAGGGAGAGAGGAGAGAGAGGAGAGAGAGAGGGAGAGAGAAAGAGAGAGGAGAGAGAGAGGAGAGAGAGAGGGAGAGAGAGGGGGGAGAGGAGAGAGGAGAGAGAGGAGACAGAGGGAGAGAGGAGAGAGAGAGAGGAGAGAGCGGAGAGAGAGGAGAGGAGAGAGGAGAGAGAGAGGGAGAGAGAAAGAGAGAGAGGAGAGAGGGGGAGAGAGAGGAGAGAGGAGAGAGAGGGAGAGAGGAGAGAGNGAGAGAGGAGAGAGGAGAGAGAGAGGGAGAGAGAGAAAGAGAGAGAGAGGAGAGAGGAGAGAGAGGGAGAGAGAGGAGAGAGAGATTAGGGTGTGAATGATTCTAGCATTGAGGGTGTGCCCGTCATCTCCTGGGGTTCATAGAGACCTGCCCCTAGGCCTTCCCATGTCTACCTTCCCTCTTTCCCTTTCGTGTCATCCACTCTCCTCTCCTCTTTTCTTCTCTCTGCCTCCTAATTCCCTTCCCCTATGTTCTGACTCCCTGGCTTCTTAGACTCTGGACGTGTCCAGCTGATGTGTGCATGGCCCCTAGGTATAGGAGCAGAACTCCGTGAGCAGATCGATCCTGCAGACACGGCCAGCCTGTGCCCCATCACAGCTACTGGGCAGGCATGCCTGGGCATGCTGTGCGTGGCAGCGGTTCTGTGGGTAGCAGGTTCTGAAATGTGCCATGTGTAGAGCAAATGGCCTACAGTGCCCAAAGCTTCCTTCTGTTATTTCGGGTTGGTTGACCAGTAGGCCCTGACCACCCAGCCATCTCATTAGGGCCAGAGGAAGGTGACCAGTCTTTGATTTCATTCAGTCTGGTGTATCTTTCTCTTCTGTCGCCTCCATATGAGTCAGGCAGGCACAAGGGGACAGCTCAGCATCCAGGAACTGTACCTGGTTTGGGGTGTGCACACCCCTTTTCTAATAATGCACTTGGCAGCCTGATTCCTTTACATACACATACTTTGCATACACACCCCTCTGTGAGCAATGCATCTAGAAACCTGAGGACCCCTCTCACCCCACCTACAGTGTGGACTTCACATACACCCCTCTCTGAACAACAGTGTAAGTTCCTCTGTGCCTCAAACATCCAAATTTAGAGTTTTCCTTCAAACATATTTCTGATGAATCCAGGTAAGAAGACCTGGATCAGACCTGAACGGGTTTTTGGTATGTGTGCTCTAAAGGCAAACCGTGTCCTCATAGTTAACTTCTAGGGAGAGCCCCTAAGTTACCTCCTTATGCCTATGCATGATTGGCCACACATGTGATTAAAATTAGATGCATCACGGGAAGGGGCATGCGCAGTAAGAAATGACGATTTGATCTAGTCTCGATCAAAGTAGAGAATCACCTAACCTGCACCCCTTTGGAGCCAGCCCCTCCTTCCTTTAGACCCCACAAAAAGAGACCCCAGGTTGAACCCTGGGACCCTTGAGCACCCTCACTCTTGTGACCCAATGCTCCCTTCCAGTGTTTCCTTATCTGTTCTATTGGTTTGTTTGAGATGAACTTTCCTTGCTACATCTGCAAATCCGTGACGGCTTTTATTTCAAATCTTTGAATAATATTAAGACAAGGACCTGGAAACACTTGACCCCCAACCCAAACCACTGGAGATATTGAATAGTTTTAACTATGCAGCCTGGGTGGAAGTGGGCTGGTAACAACTATGGAAGAGATCCGGTTGTGTTTGCATAGAGTTTGTTCCCCAAAGGCTTGTGCCTTGGTAGCTTGGCCTGCGGAGCCCTGATATGAGAAGCAATGGGACCTCTAAGATGTTATCCTTATCCTGTCCCATCCCCCTGCCACTGTGACACCATCTGCTCTGAGGTCCTCATCCGAGCTGAGCCATGCTCTTGAACATTCAGAACTTTGAACTGAGTAGACCTCTCTTCTTTCCCAAAACTAGCTTGCCTAAGGGATCTTCTCATAGCAGCAGAAGACAGACCAATACAATTGAGAAGACCACGTCTAGAAAGCGGTTTGCAAGGAACAGATTGCCACAGCGTGCCTCGGCCCATCTGACTGTTCAGACCCACAGTTTGCTCCTGTAAGGGTTATGGGCATGTATACTTATACACTCCCCCTACAGTCCAGAAAAGCTGGGATCCCCAGCTGGGTGAAGTCTCCTGCAGGAGCCAAACTCAATCCCTGAGATTATAGCAGCAGTGAGGCGGGTGAGCATACACAGCCTGTGCAAAAGAGCCTGGACCCAACATTGCAATCTGTCTGGGGCCTTAACTGATCAGGATATGAAGTCATGTCTACAGAGGTCTGTGGGTGTGGCCTGGAAGCCTGGTGGCACCAGTTGCTAGTACACATCTGGATACAATTGTCCAAAGCTGCTGGGGTGGGGCGCAGGCTGCGGCTGGGGACCTGGGCTGTGCAGACCACACAGGGTCCTTGCTTTCTCGGATACTCAGCATGGGTCAGGAAGGCAGAGAGGACAGAATGAAAGGCCTGGGGGTGGGCGGATGTGGGATGTGCCAGGCATGTCTTTTTCTTCTGACTTCTTGGCTTTTCCCAGCTCATCAGCAAAGCCCAAGGAGGAAGCCAGCAGTGCCATAGCCACACTGCGCCTAAATCGAGCAGACCCGCTGCACACATGTTTCTACTTCTAAAGCCATCAAAGGCTCTCAGGCCTGCACAGAGTCCTAAAAATACACCCGAACGCTGCATGCTCTACCCTCCCCTCTGATTTCTTTTTCTCCATCATGACTTCAACATTATCAGCAACTTGCTCTCTTTCTCTGGCCTCAAGCGGCAGTAGGGCCTCATTCAAAATTCTACAATAAATAAATTTACTGAGGTTCAGTGGGACGGGGCTGGGGTGATGCTGAGAGAAATGAGTTGTTCTTTGGCACAGAGGGGGTTAACACTAGAGGAAAAACCCAGCCCAGAGAGGAGCAGTGACTGGTCTCAAGTCATGCAGTTAAGATTCACCCTAAAATGATCTATTGTAGGAGGCTTGGAGATGGAAGCACAGCCCCACGAGCCATTTATACCCTTGCTGGCAAAACTGGGCCTGTGTCTTAAGTCATTGGAGCCACAACAAGACAGAGCAGAGAGACTTTATGACTGAAGGCACCAGGTAAGCCTGGAAGAGAGGAAGCCTGGCCTGATTGTTTGGATTCAGCTTCCCAACTTGTTCGCTTGGCTGTAATGGGCCCTCAGGTCTTTTTTTCTGGGAAATAGTAGTGTAATAGGAATGATGCTAACACTTGTGGCTTACTGAGCAATGAGCATGCACACCCCCACGGCTCTTCCCAGCTGATCTTCCAACTTCAGACAAGTCCTGGCAGTTCTAGACTGAAGAGAAGGAAGCTGAGGCTCAGGCAAGTGAATTGGCTTCTCTAGGACGTAGAGACTCAAACTCAGGCCTCAGTGCTGCTAACCTCACTGCCTGCCGTTCCCTTTGCTTATAGGTTTGAGGGGAAGGTTCACAGGAATCTTGGGTGGGGTAAGGTAGAAAGGCTGCAACCATTACAGCAACAGAACCCCAAAAGGAATGGAGGTAGAGGAGCCAGGGCAGAAATCCTCTCCTGCTGGGCCTCTTTCAGCTGCTCTCCCTTTCCTCCTGGGGTCCCGCAGCCTCTGCAGCTGAGTCCTAGCCCCTCCCAGGCCTCCTGACTCCCAGACTACATCAGGGATAACTCTGAGGATGAACTTGTGGGGAGGGCACCTTAGTGCTCAACTGAGCCAGCGAGGTTCATGGGCAGCCCTGCCCTGAAATCCGCCCTTGACTTCTGGCTCCTTACTTCACCCTGGGGATAACTTAGCCTGCTGGCTGCTAATGCTTCTGCCAATGCAAAATCAGCTTGTGCAGCTCCCGCAGAGAGAGGGCACTTGACCATGCACTCCGCTCCCTTCCTGGTGGCTGGCCTGCCTAGGTCCTTCCAAGTAACTGTCAGGAGGTCAGGGATGACAGCCTGGGGCCAGTGCCCACGACATTCTGGGCGGCAAGGAAATCACTCTGGGCTGCTCTAGACTAGAGTTGCAGAAGGCAGAGCTCCTGATTGCCACCTGGCTTGGGCGGGCTCTTCCTAGGTGATACTGACCAAGCAAATGAGCTAGAGGCTTCCCAAACAATCTTCCCTAGCTTGGGTACTAGGTGGGATCTATGAGGCTGGCTTGGAGCACACCATTGCCTGCTGCTGCCTGCACATATTATTTTACCAGGTTTAAAAAAATTCTCCTTCCTCGGCACTGGGCATTTATCTATCGCAGATGAGATAAGGAAGATGGGGTTGCAGGAGGTTTGCAGCTGGTAATTGGAGGGCAGCTCAGCCTCCGCTTGGAGCAGCTGCGTGAGTTCTGCAGTACGTTGTGTTCTGAGACACTGGCTGAAACAATATTGGAAGAGAATTGCAGGTTACCTTTCAGGGCAGCAGGCAGAGCATCTGTAGCCTCCACCACCCAAGGCTTCATTTCTCTCTTTACCCCTGGCCCAGAGGCCTAGAGATCAATTGTCCTTGGCTGTTGGAGCTTTTGTGTACTCCACCCTCTCTGTAGGATGACTGTAGCTTCTGAGCTTTCTTTACCAAGTTCTCCTGGATGGATGACATTAGGGTAGAGTCTAACGGGTTGGCCGATGAAGGATTCTTTCCCCAGCGAACTCCAGGCTCTGGCTTGTCTTTAGCGGCAGCTTCAAGGAAGAGATCTGGATAGCGCTGAAAAGATGTCTCTGTGATGCCCTCCTAACTGAAGCAGTGAGGGAGGAAGGGTGCTCTTAAAGCTCAGGAAGCTAAGAAAACTTAGCGCTGCATCATCTCATGAGGATGGGTTGTTAAGGAGTCCCTCCATCTGTTGGTGGACCTTGGTGTCTAGCAGAATCCATATTCATGAACCTCGGAAGTGAGTGCCTTGGTGACTGACCATCACATGAGGGTAGAGATGCATCTCCAGGAACAGCTCTCCAGGACTGAGGGGCACACACTCTGCATGTGCAAAGCTGACCAGATGCAGAGCTAAATCAAATCTCTATGTGCATTGTGAGCCTGCACTGGGGCAACATCTGTTGGGGGGCAGCCTTGCTGGGTTCGTACCACATTCCAGGGTAGGGGGCTGTGTAGTGGAAATGTTAGGCAGAAGAAACAGAGATACAAAAGCCAAGGACAGAGACACGCTTGTTTTCCACAAGCTTTATATACCCCAATCTAAAAGTCAGGAAAAAGGCAAGACTTCTTTACCATGATACAAACAAGGAACAAACAAAGTAATTACCTCTTCAATACCCAAAACATCAAGTAACTATATCCTGAATTAAGTATTCTGTTGTTTTAGGCTGGACATGCAGTGACCACACCTTACATAGCCACATCCTGGGTCAAAACTTGGTGTGGGAGAATTGTCTGTATTCTGTCAATCATATTTTAAATAAACACTGATTGGTCAGACAGGAAGTATAGGTGGGACAAGACAGGAAGTAAAGGTGTGGCAATGAGAACAGGNTGTGGGAGAATTGTCTGTATTCTGTCAATCATATTTTAAATAAACACTGATTGGTCAGACAGGAAGTATAGGTGGGACAAGACAGGAAGTAAAGGTGTGGCAATGAGAACAGGAGAATGCTGGGAAGGAGGAAGCCCATTCCTCCCCAGCCCTGCCCAGACCACAGAAGAAGCAAGATGTGATATACCCTGCTGAAAAAGGTACTGAGCTACGTGGCTAACATAGATAAGAATAATGGGTTAATATAAGTTATAAGAGCTAATACAATATAAGCCTGAGCTAATGGGCCAATCAATTTATATCTTATGGAGACCTCTGTGTGATTTTCTTTGGGGCTTACTGGCTATGGGAACTGGGCAGAACAGAAACCCCCCAAAGCAGGCCCACATATTACAAAACCTCCTATCATAACCTTGAAGGAACAAGGGTAGACCTGAACACTCAAGACCGGCTCCACATCCATGGGTAATGATATACATATTTTCCTTTCTCTCCTTCTTCCGTACCCACACTTTCTCTCCAGGCCTCCTTTGCTTTTGTTTGCCATTGTCTCTCCTGTTCTTTAGATCCTGTTAGCTGCCTAGGCCATCCATCTTCCTTGATTTGAGGACAGACATGGGGTGGGTGTGGGGGGTTCTTCTAGCCCTCATTGCTCAGGGCTCCTGGACTTCCTCCTGCAGCATGAGGCAGAAATGTGCCATGGTCAGCAAGGTACTGTCAGAAGGAACGGGAGAGTCTGGGGCCCCATTTGCAGGAGCAGGACGTATATAAGGCCAGGTAACTAATCCTGCAGCTTCCCCAAGACCAGAAGCAAGCTTGTCCTGTAGAAATAGGCAAGTGCAAAGTCTCTCAAAGGGGAGTTGATGGGCAGACAGTGGGATTAGCTGCTGTTAAGCCTTGGGTTTTACAGTGTCTCTCTTCCAGGAGAGCCAGCAGTGGGTTTTTGCTTCTTTCCTCTTCCTGAATAATGCAAACCCTACAAAGAGCAGCTGGGGTTTTATCATGAGTGTGTGTGTGTGTGTGGGGGGCAGCAATGTGTGTATTCACAAGTAGGTGGAGATGCCCATGTGTCTATTTATTTGGTTTGGGCTGTGCACATCCGCCTCTTCTAACAATGCGTTTGGCAGCCTGAAAAACCTTACCTGCCTGTAGTGTGTGTGTATGCACACCCCACCCTGAACAATGGCATACATTTTTCTTCCCCTTAATAACCACCAAACTTTTCTTTAAATGTGTTCCCAGCACATCCTGGTTTCCTAGGACAGCTGATCTGGCTGGTCTAGACTGGCATTTGTGAGAGGGTGAAACTGCTCACTTAAGTGAACATTTGCAAACAATCTCCTGTTTGCCACCTTAAACCTATGCATAATTGGACATATATGTGATTAAAGTCAGATGTTTCATGGGAGAGGACAAGAGCAGTCAATGATTATTTGATCTAACCTATTGAATCAAAATGGAGAACTTCCCTCACCAAACCCCTCCTTCTCTTAAGCTCCCAAACAACAATCCCAGCTCTTAAGTAGATTCACACTTGGGCCAGGCCCTCTTGTGTTTTCTGACTTGTTCTGTAGTTTTGTTTAAGTAAAGCTTACTTGACACTTTTGCAAATCTATAAGCACTTTTATTTTAATTCTGTGAACAAGAGGCCAAGAACCTGCAAACACCCAGCGCATGTTACCAGTAATCCTATTGCATAGAATATATATGAATATATATATATATACATCATACATATATACATACATTTATATATATACATATATGTATATCATGAGAGAGAAGAGGGAGGGAAGAAGAAGAAGGGAATGAGGGGTGGGTGGATGGATGGATGGATGGATAGATAGATAGATAGATAGATAGATAGNTGGCTAACATAGATAAGAATAATGGGTTAATATAAGTTATAAGAGCTAATACAATATAAGCCTGAGCTAATGGGCCAATCAATTTATATCTTATGGAGACCTCTGTGTGATTTTCTTTGGGGCTTACTGGCTATGGGAACTGGGCAGAACAGAAACCCCCCAAAGCAGGCCCACATATTACAAAACCTCCTATCATAACCTTGAAGGAACAAGGGTAGACCTGAACACTCAAGACCGGCTCCACATCCATGGGTAATGATATACATATTTTCCTTTCTCTCCTTCTTCCGTACCCACACTTTCTCTCCAGGCCTCCTTTGCTTTTGTTTGCCATTGTCTCTCCTGTTCTTTAGATCCTGTTAGCTGCCTAGGCCATCCATCTTCCTTGATTTGAGGACAGACATGGGGTGGGTGTGGGGGGTTCTTCTAGCCCTCATTGCTCAGGGCTCCTGGACTTCCTCCTGCAGCATGAGGCAGAAATGTGCCATGGTCAGCAAGGTACTGTCAGAAGGAACGGGAGAGTCTGGGGCCCCATTTGCAGGAGCAGGACGTATATAAGGCCAGGTAACTAATCCTGCAGCTTCCCCAAGACCAGAAGCAAGCTTGTCCTGTAGAAATAGGCAAGTGCAAAGTCTCTCAAAGGGGAGTTGATGGGCAGACAGTGGGATTAGCTGCTGTTAAGCCTTGGGTTTTACAGTGTCTCTCTTCCAGGAGAGCCAGCAGTGGGTTTTTGCTTCTTTCCTCTTCCTGAATAATGCAAACCCTACAAAGAGCAGCTGGGGTTTTATCATGAGTGTGTGTGTGTGTGTGGGGGGCAGCAATGTGTGTATTCACAAGTAGGTGGAGATGCCCATGTGTCTATTTATTTGGTTTGGGCTGTGCACATCCGCCTCTTCTAACAATGCGTTTGGCAGCCTGAAAAACCTTACCTGCCTGTAGTGTGTGTGTATGCACACCCCACCCTGAACAATGGCATACATTTTTCTTCCCCTTAATAACCACCAAACTTTTCTTTAAATGTGTTCCCAGCACATCCTGGTTTCCTAGGACAGCTGATCTGGCTGGTCTAGACTGGCATTTGTGAGAGGGTGAAACTGCTCACTTAAGTGAACATTTGCAAACAATCTCCTGTTTGCCACCTTAAACCTATGCATAATTGGACATATATGTGATTAAAGTCAGATGTTTCATGGGAGAGGACAAGAGCAGTCAATGATTATTTGATCTAACCTATTGAATCAAAATGGAGAACTTCCCTCACCAAACCCCTCCTTCTCTTAAGCTCCCAAACAACAATCCCAGCTCTTAAGTAGATTCACACTTGGGCCAGGCCCTCTTGTGTTTTCTGACTTGTTCTGTAGTTTTGTTTAAGTAAAGCTTACTTGACACTTTTGCAAATCTATAAGCACTTTTATTTTAATTCTGTGAACAAGAGGCCAAGAACCTGCAAACACCCAGCGCATGTTACCAGTAATCCTATTGCATAGAATATATATGAATATATATATATATACATCATACATATATACATACATTTATATATATACATATATGTATATCATGAGAGAGAAGAGGGAGGGAAGAAGAAGAAGGGAATGAGGGGTGGGTGGATGGATGGATGGATGGATAGATAGATAGATAGATAGATAGATAGATAGATAGATAATGTAATGGATACTATGTAAAGATGGGGAGCCTGGATTCAGTTGTTTGTCAAGATTTTTAGGAAGTCATCCAGGGCCCTTTAGAGATGAGTCAGAAGAACGGTTATAGGCTGGCCCCCAACCTATCATCTTGGCCATATGTGAGGGCCTATGTAGCTTGGCTTGCAATCACTCCACCCTCTGCCCTTCACCTATGAAGTTCTTGGGGTCAGTGTTAAACGACATCTTCAGATTCTTCCCGCCCTGCAGATCCTGATTCTGCCCCCCTTGTGGGTCTGGTGTAACTTAACATCTTCATAAGTGTCTGCTTCTTGCCTTTAAGATAGGGTGCTAAGAACCCCATGGATTGTTCTGAAAGCTAGAAGAGACCTTGCAGAAGGATACTCTGTGGCCTTGGAGCTTCAAGGCCTTTCTGTGCTTCCTTCTCTGCTCTGGGCAGAGGGGCCATCTACCTGAGGCAGAGTCTCATGGAACATCACCTTGAATGACATGTGGGCCCATCACACCCATGGTTCACCTTTGCTTCCTGAACAATCAGACAGATTTTATGACCTGAACTCAGTACTCCGATGTGTTCATATCTTCATGAATATCATTGAAAATGCATGTTTTAAAATTTTTTTTAAAGCAGGACAAACCTTTAAAACTCACACCCTCCTCAAGCGGGAGCAACATGTCTGTTGGGGTTTAAGCAGGCTGGGGCTGTCCCCTAGTCACCAGCTGCATACATACAAGGTTGCTCCTGGTGTTAGGGCAAAAGCAAGGACCCTGAAGGCAGACAAACTGGACTCAGGCTCCCATTCTACCCCTGTGTGACTTGAGGCAAGTTCCTTGGCCTTCTGGGTCTTGGTCCTTTGCCTGTAAACCTGCTCTGCCTATTTTACCTGCCTGGCTTAGTGGACACTGCTTTGAAGAGTTTTAACCAGATGTCTGTATGTCTGGCTGCTGTATCAACCTTAGTGTAGCCCACACATGTTGTCCTGTAGTCAGAAATCTGTTGAGCCCCTTGAGCTGAGGATCACATCTGTAGGACCAAGATGCTTCCCCAGAGTCTGCTTGCTTGCGTGCCCATCTCCTCCTTGCTAAGAGAGAGTACCACTCCCAGCTTGGCTTCCTTCCTCATGTCCCCTTCTGAGACTCCAAGCCTCCTATCCTTCATATGAGCCGCTGTAGGCTCCCCAGGATCCCACAGTCTTGGATACTCTCCTGTCTCCAGATCACTAACTTAATCCCATCTGCAAACATCCCTTTATCACTTAAGGTACCATGCTCCCTCAAAATTAGAACATGGCTGTCTCTAGGAGAGCAGTTGTGGGAAATACTACCCCGCCGTCCCCCAGATGGGAAGAGGCTGCTACCGCTAGGAAAGGAAATGGAGCATAGGCAACAGCAACACGCTAGCCCTGCATCTTTTCAGTCATTGCACAGACTTTGAGTGCCCACTGTGTGCCTGTTAAATCTCTGTTCCCAGAGAATTAATGTGTGAATGAGGGACTTGGAGAGTAAATATACTAATACTGCAGATGTGACAAAATTAGGAGGAAAGTCAAGCTGGGTTTGGGGGAAGCAGTGTTGGGTGAAAAAGTGAGCATTCTGGGGCAGAGCCTAGAATGAAGGAAAGGGGCAAGAGAGCCATGTAGACTCTGGGGGCAGCAGGTGTTGCTGTTGTATGGGTTGAATTGACCCCCCCCAGAAGCCGCATTCTGCCCTGATGCTGGCCCATGAATGTCATCTGTCAGAAAATACCATCTTTGTAGATGTAATTAAGAGGTCAGATAAGATGACAGAGGACATCCAAACCCAATCAGGATTGAAGCCTTGAGCTCGTTTTTCTATAGAAAGGATGAGCACATCGCTTGGGGTTGCTGCACTGATCTATGCAGCTTTTCTCTGTCGCCGTAAACAAATAAACAGTAATAACAGCATTCCTGGTCATTCACTGTCAGGCACACCGTAAACACACCTCATTCCTTCTCTCACAGCTCTATGAATTGCTTTTTCTTATTGTCCATTTCACAGGCAAGAAAACTGAGACCTAACGACTCAAAGTGATAATTGTCTCCACTCAACTACTCAATTGGATTTCTGAGGCTTGAGCCCACATCATTTTTGCATTCAGGATTATGCTATTAATCTCATCACATTCCTGTTCCACCCTGGAGCAGCTTGAAGGTAGGGACTCGTTTTTCCCCCTCAAATCTTTCTAGGTATCCAGTCTCTCACCTAACAGTCAGTTAAAACATATTGATCTTTGCATTCGCTAATGAGCTCTTAAGTCTTGATGAGAGAGTTTAGTTCAATCAGAACTTTTGACAAATCCCAGACCAATGTTCCTTACTCTGTTGATTTATTTATTCTGTAAACATTTGTGCAGAGTCCCTGTGTGCCTGGGATAGGTTGTGGTGATTTCTTTTCTCTCTCTTTCTTTCTTTCTTTCTTTCTTTCTTTCTTTCTTTCTTT
>LOEQ01001157.1:121063-137689 GCA_001685075.1 Bramus lutescens | reverse complement strand
CTGTGTGCCTGTGGAGGACACTCTGAGCCAATCTGTGTGCCTGTGGAGGACACTCTGAGCCAAGGAGCCACTAGATTTGGAACAGATGGTCATGGGTGTCGTTTAGTCTCCCGGCGGCCATAATATCACCTGCTTGCTGGGTTCCGATCTCTTTACCTGGACCTTTGCCAGCTCTGGGGTTCTGGTGAGGTTGCAGGCGTGACCTGGAGGCTTTGCCACTGCTGGCTCCAAGGTCGCAGGGGAGCCTAAGTTTCTGCCTTTGGCTGAGAGCCCTGGACATGGGCTACCCCATTTTGTGTCTGTTCTGTGTGGTGGGAACACAACTAGACTCCTAACACATCTGCTGTGGGACTTGCAGCTTTTTGAATCTGGACATTCTTATGAACACTTGAGATGGAAAAATCCCACAAAGTCAGAACATTCTGTGATCCAGGAGCTCAGAAGGGAGATAACTTGTGCTCACGTGTTCAGAGGTTTCTCAATTTTAGCCCTGAAGTCCTGGACTCTGGAAAACCCCTCACACCCACAAAATAGGACATCAGGCCGCTTAGATACCTTTACCATCTTAAAGATGGAGGGCGGGGAGCTGGAAGGAATCTCAGACAATAAAGTGTCTACTGGGCAAGCATGGGGACCAGAGCTCAATCCCTAGAATCCAATGTGAGAAAGCCAGGCATGATGGTCCACCCTTGTGGTCTAAGCACTGAGAAGGCAAAGCCTGGGTGGGGGGGATTCTTGGTGCCCAGCCAGCCAGCCTAGTTAGGTCTCTGAGAAAAAACAAGGGTAGATGGTGCCCAAGGGGCATCTGAGGTCAGTGTCCTATCTGTACATGTACTTGTGCACACACATCTAGCCACTCCTACCTACCCACCGCACCCCCAAGATGGGAGGAAAGACCATATAGTAGACTCTGGTTCCAAGTCAGAGGGTCAGGGAGTGGTGTACATGAATCCAGCTTTCTGGCCATGGACAGAATCAGGGCTCCACCCACAAGCCACATATAAGCATCAGATGAGATAAAGTTTTCTTCTGGCTCATGTCACTTGTTGGTATCTGACTTACAGTTGTTCTCTGTTAACTCCATTATCTTTAATTTGCTTGGAAGCAGCCAGCAAGAAACCTCTGGACACTTTCTCTTTAATGAAACACAATTTGATTACAAATCATCACCATTCCCCAGCAGACAGCCTTTTCTGGAGGGCTTCAGCCTGCTGCAGCTCTACCAGCATGATTTCTGCATTTCAGGGGAGCCCAGTTGGGCCTTCTGAACTCTTCTATCAGGGAATGGCTCCAAGCACCTAGGCAGCCTATGCATTAATGCCAGGTAGACATATCCTCCCTTGTGCTTTTATGGGTAATGGTTCTTTGTAGCCACCTCCCCTTAATTCAGGGATCCAGAAAGTCATGCAGTTTCATCAAGGAATCTTAAGTTCACGTGTAAGAATTGTTTTTGAAGTTCCTGTGATGGTACATTCCTGTAATCCCAGCATTGAGGAGGTGGAGATTGAAGGGTAGGGAGTTCAAGGTCAGCTTTGACTATGTAGCGAGTCTGAGGCCAGCCAGGGTTACAAAAGATTCTGTCCTACACATAAAAGAATTATTTTTTTTATTACAACTGCAAATATATACCATCATGGCCTGTCTGATCTGTCAGACTAGATATGGATCTGAGGTCATATATTCAGTCCAAAGTCAAAGCTTGAGCCGTGAAGCTCAGTTGTAAGAACATCTGTTTCTGTGGATGTCAGAGTCTTGACTTGTGAATATATAAGGTGACGTAGGTGATGGTAGCCTTCCTCCTAAATATTTTTTGGGCTAAAGGGCACAACAGGGGTGAACTGTCTTTAACATAGCCATACAGCCGTTATGGTGAGACTTGGACACACAATGCCTGAGACTACTTTGGGGTCTGTCATTTTTGTCCTTTTGTGCAGATGAAACATTTGTCATCTAGTTCTACAGTGACCCCAAGTTCCAGGAAACTGAGAACCACAGTTCCCCAATTTTCTCATGCCATTTTGTGCTCCTTAGGCTCCACACTCTTCTCTAGACCCCAACCTTTACTGTACCCCCACCCCCTCAAGGAGACATAAACCCAAACGCTACAGCTGGCAAGTTTCTTTTAAACAAGGTCTGCGCCACACCATGGATTCGTGAACCCCACTGTGGCTGATGTTGCTTCCTAGTGAGGCTCTTGTTCTTTCTGGAGATGCTTTCCTTCGCGGGGAGATGGCTTTACGTGGGGGCCACAGTGATGGTGAATGGGATGGAACAAGGGAGGGTGGATTTGCTAACAGCAAGTAGATATGGGTTGCAGCAAGATCGCACTAAGAACTGGTCTGCCCTTTGGTCCTTGCTGGTCTGCCCTTTGGTCCTTGCTGGTCTGGAGGAGGTGATTTGGGGACAAAAGTAGCCCTGACCTGAGGGTGTTGTGATAAGGAAGGACATACAGGTATAAGTAGGTGCAGCGCTAAGCGCATACCAGAATTCAGTGTGGATACTGTGTGCTTTGGGTTGGACAGTGTGGTGGTCTCTACTTGACAGGCCAAAGCTCTTACCGTACTGCCAGCCCAGCCCAGGGGCAGCAACGTCTCTCTTCTCCAAGTCACTGACTTGCAGGGCCAGAGCCCGATAGTAGTAGGGACAACTGACCCAGGGCTTCAGGTGCAGTGAAGTCAAGGCCAATTCCAGACACAGACTCTTGTGCTTTCTGATTGGAGGGTTAGTCTGGGCCTGAGAGGAGGCTCTTGCCTACCTCAAAAATGGGTAGTTGAGCTTAGCATAAATATTCATGAGGTATCCAGGAAACTGGCTAGGAGGACAGACAGGTTCATCCTAATCCTCATCACAGAACAAAGAGCTGTATGTCCTTGGGTAGGCCGTTTCTTCCTGGTCTACCCAGTGTCTCCTTAGAACACACTGAAGAATTAGATTAACTTACGCCTAGGGTCTGTCTGTTTTTCCCATTATGCAGTTTTCTTGGTACCACTTCCTTGTTTCTTATTCGTGTGGTCTCTCTCTAGTCGCATCTAGAATGCACATTCCTTTGGGCCAACACAACCTCCCTGGAGAAGTCTAGAAAAATAGGATCAGAGTCTGGACTTGCTTAGCAGTAAAACCAGTCACCTATGGGGAGGCAATATGGGGGACACATGGGTTGCCTCCATTCCCCAGTTTCTTAGAGTCAACAATATTGTAATTGCTAGAAACATCGCAGACATACCCAGCAGCCCATGAAAATAGCTGCTTAAGTCCCATTCACATCAGGCTGCATAAAGGGCAAAACCTTTCCATCAAAGACAGAGGCTGGAGAAAACAAAGCGTGGGCTCTTAGCTGTAGGTCCACTCAGGATGATACCTCTGTCATCCCATAGTGGCTGAGTGGCTGGGACTCGGACATCTGTCACTCACATGGGCTCTTCTGACTTTGAACTCTTGATTTGCTGCGCTCTTCTCTCCCTCACTAGTTCACATGTTAGACATAACTGAGTGTGCTTTCTCTGCTGTTTGAGATTGTGCTGTGATTGCCTGGCAGAGGGTCCTGGTTCTAAGATTCTTCCCCTCCCCTCCCCTCCCCTCCCTTCCNTCCCCTTCCCCTCCCTTCCTCTCCCCTCTCCTCCCTTCCCCCTCTCATTTCAACCTTCCCTTCCCCTTCCCTTCCCTTCCCCTTTCCTTCTCTCCCCTTTCCTTCTCTCCCTTCTTTCTCCTATCCTCTCTTTCCTTGCCCCCTCTTTTCCTCCTTTCCCCCTCCTTTCCCCTTCTCTCCCCCTGCTCCCTTATTCTCACTACCTCTGCTCTCCTTTCCCTTCTTCTACTTTCTGTGGTTCTCAATAGATATCATTCTTTGAAGGAGGTCACACAGTGATGCTTGGGAGTGGATTCCAGTCTTGCCCTAGAAAACAGGGGCTAAGCCCTGTGGAAGCAGTGCCTTGTCTGTTCCTTGTACACCTGACACTACATGGTTATGAGGTGCAGAACTCTGGATGAGAAGGGAGGGGGAACTGAACATGGGGAATGATTACTTCCGGAGAATTCCCGACTTGATTTTTATTCTGCTGAGGGCCGTGGTGATTCTATTGATTCACCATCTGGGACTCAGTTTCACCATATGAAAAGTTAAGGCACTAAAATCAGTAACTCATAGCATTCATCTTAAACTAGAGAATGGCTCATCAGGTCTAGCTGGTGTCAGGCAGGTCCTAGGTGCCTTCTAACACACTCCGTTTAGCTTTCCACACAGCCCTTCAAGGAAGTTGCTATTAGCCAAGTATTTAGAGAAGAACGACCACAGTTTGGAGAGGGTGATGCATCTGCCCAATGAAAACAATATATGAAGCCAAACTTGAGAGCCATTTATTTTTTAACTGATGGGAGTTGAACCCAGGGCCTTGCACATGCTAAGTACACATGTTACCGTGGAGTAACTCTCTCTCCCTAAGCCAATTTCTTTTTCTACCTGCAAAGATAATTCTCACTGTGTTCCTTCAAACAATGAGGTGAGAAGAGGTGACTTCTTTCCCTGCCTCTGTTTGCACAGTAGGTCCTGTGTCAGGGAGGATTTTCTTTTGACAACTGTCCAGAGGACAAGCGATGCACTGTTTCTTCAGTGTTTGACAACTTCACAGAATGGCCTCAGTAGACCCTTGGCTTTTCAAGCATGCATGGTTATGGAATGTTCTGGTTTAAAATTTTAATTGAAGGCCCTTACCTGAATGTGCCTTGATTAGCTGGTGTCCTGTCCCTGGCTCCCAGGGAGCAACAGAGCCCTACGGTCCCTCTTGTTCATCTCCCCCTACACAGAGAGAGGGGCTGCCCTCCCCGCCTGCCTAGCTGCAAGCTCTATTCTATTAGCACAGCCAAGAGGCTCCACTGGGGCTCTTGAGCTCACTCGCAATTTGGATGTCAGTAGCTGGGAAAAATCAAGCTTAATATTTGATGACATTACAAAGTCAACCTGTTCTCTTTTCATCCCAGACAAAGTCCAAATGCAGAGTTCTTACCAGGACATTCCCCGAGGAAGCAGGAGACAGTTGGTCTGGGAGTCACAGCAGGTTGGTGATGAGCATGGGGCAGAGAGGCAGGAAGCTTAGACTCTGGTGCTGCTGGCCAGACTGTTGACCTTGGGTGAATCTCACTGGCCCCCTCTATGCACTAACTTCTTCCTCCGCCAACAATTGATCTCCCAGACTCTGTGTACTTTGTTCTGAAACTATACCTCTTTAACACAGGTTGGCTTGGAACAGTCTCTCTATATCAGGTACAAACTTTAGGAATGGCCAGTGGTTTTAATTTTATTTCATTTTAGCGGCAGAGTCGGAAAAGTAAGGATGACACACTGGAGACCAGATGAAGAAGATTGGAATAGGGAACAGCTCTGCTTGAAGGAACTACAGAAGGATCAAGATGACCTGTCACTGTACCTGGGATCTAGGCTGGAGTTCAGAGGCTCCGGGGATCTACAGGAAAAATGGAGGGATTCTGTGGATAAAGTGGGTCTTTACTTTCCTTGTCTATGCCTTTATGTTCAAGAGAGACTCTGGGTTCCATTGTCATTGCAGTGTTCACACTGTTCCATTCCCCTGCCTCCCCAGCATCTGAACGTGTCCCCACGCAGTGGTGCACAGTGAGACGGTGTCTCTCCAGACCCTGGTCCCAGGGTTCAATTCCTAGCATCCACATGGCAGCTCACAACTGTCTGTAACTCTAGTCTCAAGGGGAATCCCATGCCCTCTTTTATCCTTCGTTGTTACTGCAGACACCTGGTGTGCAGCATTCAGGAAAACACTCATATACATAAAATAAAAAGAAACAAAATCTCCTCCTTGTTACTCAGCTTCTCTGAATCTTCTTTAGTACCCCAAGGGAGGCCACATGTTTTACTGACTCAGAGAGTTGCATGTGTTTCAAGCAAAGGGAACCAGATTGGATTTTTCGGGAGACCCTGTCTGACCAGAGGATGCGGAGGTTATCAGGAGGACTTCTACAATGCCGCAGGAACACGCACACACTCTACAAGCCGAGGAAATGAACTCCCCTGCAGCTGGGATTCCTCGATGCTCCTCTGCGTCCCATCCTTGGAAACAAATGACCTGCCTTTCAGCTTCCTCTTGGGGACCATGGTCTTCACTGAGAATGTAGGACACGGCAGGTCATGCTTTTCTGTGATTTTTTTTTTTTAGTTCAGTGGTTTCTGGCTTAGCTTAGTCTCTTTGAGACCTCATGTGAAAGAAATGATGGGAGATGCTTTCTTCTTCTACACTTCCTAAGCTATGAGACAGATCCTGGAAACTTGAAAACCCAATATATCCCAGTACATTAGAAATAGTCATAGTTCATACGAACATGGATTGGGAAAAACTCACAGGGTCTCAGCCCTGCACAAGGAACTGTAGGCAGCTAAGGAATTCTGAGAGTAGGAAGCATAGTCTTCCCCAGGGATAAGCACACCAATTGACATCCAATGTCAAATAGTAAGTCACGAAAACATCTACATAAAAGCAACATTGTACAGACTGAGGAGGTTGCTTTCTGTATTTGGGAGTATACACACATCCATACATGTGTGTAGGTAACAACAGTTAAAGGCACCATCAGTTTGGAAGTGATGGGGGAATGGCATAGGTGAAAGGTTTTGTAGGAAGAGGAAACGATGTAATTATATTATAATCTCAAAAACCAGAAAATTAAAAAAATACATACAAAATATAGTCACAGCACAAAGGCCACGAACAAAACAAAAAGACACACATCAAACTGGAAACATGCATGTGTGTTATCTCAGATGTGGAGCTGTTCCTCTACTATAGCAACAGCATTTACAAACTAATAAGAAAAACAGGCAAGGACGACCAGCAGAGCCTACAAATAAGAAACAAAGCTGTGTTTTAAGCATATGGAAAAGCAAGTAAACATGGCCTGTGTCCAGGTCTCAGAATCCTGAGAAAGGTCAGGGGTGATGGTGTGTGCGTGCCATCTCAAAGCCAGGGAGGCAGATTTTGGAGGAACTCTGCAGCTTGACGGCCACCAAGCTTTCCCAGATTTGTGAACTCCAGATTGTGTGAAAGATTTTGTCTCAAAAGAGACGGTGGATAGATGGGTGAGATGGCTCAGTGGGTAAAGGTCCTTGTTATCAAGCCTGACAGCCTTTGTTTGAGCTTCAGAACACACGTGGTGGAAGGAGGGAAAAGACTCCCTTGAGTTGTTCTTGGTCATGTCATAGCATGTTCATGTGTGACTATGTATGCAAGCACACATACACACACACACGTTTAAAAAAATAGATGGCTCCTGAGGAATAACACTTGAGGTTGACCTCTGACCTCTACCTGTATACACTCATACATGCAAGTAAGTGCACCTTCATGTACAGACCCACAGGCATGCAAACACCCATCTATCATCCATCCACATGTGTGAGAGCACATGCAGGTACATGCATGCATATACATACACACACACACACACAGAGGGAGAGAAACACCGCTATATGAAGATAATATTTTTTATTTCTAGGTTAGTAATGATCAGAAAGTTTGAAAACACCAGGAGTGTGTGTGTGTATGTGTATGTGTGTGCGTGTATATGTGTGTGTATGTGTGTGTGAACATGGGTATAATTTAACTAGAATGGTTGACAATATCTTATTTACTTGCAAGTCAAAATTGTGATTGTAAAGTCACACATGATAGGCTTGCCCACACAGGCTAAAGTTTCTTGCATACTCTCTCTGTGAAACAGCTTTTCCTAACACTGAAGATGTTCCCAGGAGCCTAAGAAAGTGGCAGGTGTAACAAGGGAAGTGTCTGGACTGTAGTATTTGGGAGCTGTTGGCCCCTCTGTGACCAGCTGTGGTGATGCCCACTGCCCCTCTTTGGAAATACCCACTCTCTACCCCCATCTCTTTCTCTGCTCTTCAAATGCTCTCCAAATAGGAGACCAGAGCCAGCCCTTCAAACAGATTCAATACTCAGGGGAGTTGCCTGGGGACAGGCTGTGCTCTCTGTGACAGGGACATGGAGATGGCAGACCCCGCTCTTCCAAGAGCCTCCCTGATGTGCGGCTAGAGGCCAGAGACTTAACTTTACAGCATTAATTAGGAGAGGCGCAGCATTCGGAGACAATCTGTTCACAAATCCTGCCCAAGACCTGTTTCCACCCTGGTCTCTGTTGTTGATCACTGCCAGGGACCTGACTCCATGTGCCTCAATGGAATTCTCTGGCAGAATGTCTCCAAATGTGTGGACAAATCTGTCTCCTGCTTCTTGCCCTTTGCTTCAAGGTGAAACAGGCTCCTCTAGGAAGGAGAAGAGTATTAATTACCTGCTCACTGCTGAGCTGTGTGGCTCCCCCCCCCCATGTGAACTGCCTAGAGGCTTCAGACTGCTTCTGGAGAAGGTGGGAGTCCACAGAAAGATGACTAGTTTCCTGGGCTCCATGGACCAGCTCATTTATGCTTCCTCCTCCCTGTGATGCCCCCATGGGGAGATAGCTGGGCCTATCTGTCAATCACTGCTGACTGTCCTTTGCCTCCCAGGGAGCTGTCTTTCATTTGGGGCTATAGTCTTGAATGTTAGTGTCCATTAGAATCCCTGGGAGACATTTAAAGAAATTCCAAAGAGGCTAGACCTTATCAACATGGGCTGTGGTTGAATTAAGAGGTTGATGGACCTCCCTGGTAACTCTTATTTGAAGTCTTCCTCTGGCTTAGGAGGGCCACACTTACTGGGATGCTTTTAGCAGTGAGTGGAGGTAGGATCAACCTTTATTTGGGGCACTCTACAGAAACTGGACTAGTTTTTCTGGGACACACATGATACCCAGTTTTAACCTCAACAGACCCTGGCAGTCACCCACTAAGAGCATATGATCATAGCTGTTTTCATCCATGTGGATGATGACCTTGGCACCTTTACACATTGCATACAGTTACTTGAGTGTGCTGTGAATCCGATTTTGAATTCTGTTCTCTTTCTGATGGTCAGAGATTTGTGTTACACATGGAGCAAGGAGGGATGCAGATTCTAATCACTCTGAACCCTTGGTATTCCTCCCTTAAGGGTGGGGGAGAATATCGTAGAGCTCACCTGTCATACTCACAATGCCACTGTCCTTCCTTTAGCATCTTGGGCCAGTAGCCCTGGATCTGGCTTCAGGAAAACCCTTCTGACCCTCCAGTTAACTGATGAGGATAAGTTAAATGAGGATTCTATTGCCAGCCTGTCGTGTTAGGAGACACACTTCAGCATGTGATGAGAGGGTCCCAAAGCTGGGGTTTACTGTTGAGCAGAGCGCAGAGAACAGACCTGTCCCCACTCTCAAGTTAGAGATGGCTTTTCCACTGGTAGTAGGTTCCTGTGCTAAAAGCATGGCTTCAGTTGATGGCAGTCTTTAAATCCTTGTAGGAATCATGGGTAATAATTCCCACTTTGTTAAGGAAGCAAGCATGAGTGAGGGGTTCACACTCGTGATCCTTTGAAAGAAACCAAGTCTGGTACAAATCTTTGCATAATGTGTTGCTTGAAGGGTAAAAATAAAATCTGTGCCTGTCTGTCTGTTCTACAGATGGGGAAACTGAGGTACCACAGAATGGAGAGTCAGTCTCACGATAGGGCACTACCACAAGGAGGCTGTCTCTGTTTCCTGGGAGTCCAAACTGAAGCCGGTGGATGCTATGATCCTTCCTGTGTACTTAGCTCAGTGACATGAGCAGAACTCCTGGCTGATATGAAGGAAGAGAGTACCCTGTCCCTGGAGAGATCAGAGCAGAAGCCAAAATGCCAGACAGCAGGAATAGTAGCAAGCCTGGCACCAATAGCCATCAGGAGAGACACTGGACCTCCTAACCAATGAGAGTAATACGTGTTCATAGTGTAGAAAAGGATCATTGCACAGAAACCTTGTTTGAGATTTCTCACACAGTACAAGAGGCAAGAAGGTCTCTGGGGTCTCTTCTATGGTGACCATAATCCCACTCGTGAGTTCTTCCACAACCTAATCACCTCCCGCTTCTTACTGTCCCAAGGGTGAGATTTCAGCCTATGAGTCTGGACATGGGAGAGCAAACACAACCAAACTGTAGAATGGGAAAGAGTCTGCCATTTAGTGAGGATCTTGGTTTGTTATTTTTGCTTCACTTTACTTGACCAGGTCACCTCAGCTGTCCCCCAGAGCTGCTGCTGTCACCCCTACATCTGGGAGGGGGGAACAGCTTTACAGAGGTTGCGTAATTTGCCTGAGACCATGCTGCATCATGGTCAAGCAGGCTCTGGGTTGGATTCAGCTTGACTTCAGACTCAAGCCCAGATTCCATCAGGTGTGACCATGCTTCTGGGATTGTCAAAAAATCCCTAGTTTAATTACATCCCTTCATACCTCAACTCCAGTGACGATCTTGAAAGAGATACTGGGGCTGTGACACTCGGGGTCACAGTTGTATGAGGTGATGCCTTCCACCTTAGCCTTGCCCTTTCTCTAGGCATTTATTGGCCTCCAAACCTGTTGAATTCTGTGTCCCATTCAATAATATCTGTGATCTGGTTCTCGCCCTTAGAGGGCTTCCAATGATCAAGGGAGGCCTTTCAGAAAGAGGCGAAACCCATGGCAGAGTAAGGGGTCTGCTCAGTAGGGTGGGCAGGGAGAGGGTGTGCCGGCTTCTCATCCTGCAGCAGGGGGTCCTAAACATTGCTATCACACAGGGAATCCAGCACTGATGAGGGGAGTTTTGAATCTGGGCTTGGAACCAAATTGAGATTGAGGAGGGGAGAAGGTGTAGACAGAAGCGTGCGTGTGAAAGCATGCAGGAGAAAAAGACACGTTGTGCCTGGAAGACAGGACCAGTCCGGCTATGCAGAGCAGGATGGACACTGGGGGCAATGGGGTGAGGCAGGAGGCAGCCCTTGGGCTTCTAGGGCTCTGTCTGCTCTGCTGCGATGGATTCTGCCGGCACACTGCTTCTCTTCCCGCAATTCACACTCAGCAGGCAAAGCTAGCCTGCCCCCCAGACGTGTCTTTTCAAATTAGGCTAAAAAGGGAAAACGACTTCATCATGGTTGTTTTCCAGTTGCTCCTTCTCCCAGGACCCGTCCGGCTGCATCTGTCTCAAGTTACCCAGAGAAGATGATGTTTGCATCCACTGCTGATGGGCCTTCTGGACCATTCCATCTGCCATGCAACAGTGACTCCAGTGAGCTCCATTCTTCAGGATGTCTTTGCTGCTGTCTAATAGGTTCTGCACGTGCCTAAAGTTCCTGCTCATTCAAAAGACCAGGCTTGGAAATGGATTCTGCATCTGTTTCTTTGGAACAATAGAACACATTTAAACCATGCTGCCGTGGCTCTCTGTGTTTTATTAGCATTTCACCTGTGGTTTGGTGACACACACAAGCTGGCTCGAAAACCATTGAGAAGGGATTCTTTGTTGATTAATTTGTTTTTCTTTCTTATGATGCTGCCACTTAGGAGAGATTTAAATTGTATTTTGCCACTTTGTGTGAAACTAGTCTGTACAGGCAGAACATGGGTATTTTTGATGATGTAATGGGTGAAACTGGATTTGAAATACATAGAATAAAATACACCTGGAGGTGGGAGGGCTTTAGAGACCTGAGGTCCAGCGTCTCTCCTGAGGGCTATTGGTGCCAGGCTTGCTACTATTCCTGCTGTCTGGCATCTTGGCTTCTGCTCAGATCTCTCCAGGGTCCTGGTGCTCTCTTCCTTCATATCAGCCGGGAGCTCGCCTCATGTCACTGAGCTGAGTACACAGGAAGGATCATGGCATCGCCTGTGTCAGTTTGGACTCCCAGTTTAAGACAGCAGAGCCCCAGCCCACAATACCTCAGAGAAGACCCAGAGTCTCATGCAGAGGATGTGTCCTCCCAAAGCCCCTGGAGGACAAGTAGGAAGTCATTGGAATCTACTGGAAGCTATGAATGCACAAATATTCAGGATCCAGGGCCCAGGAGAAACAGATACCCCAGAACAGACTTTATTACAAGGACAACATGTGGAAATTTGGGGACTCAACCTGCATAAGGGGAACATCCTTGTCTGCCTTGGTTAAAGTCACTTTGAATCTACAAAAACCTCTGTGTGCCACGTATCACTCACAACATACATGTTATTGTGAGTTCTAGAGGGCAAACTGCAACGGGGTATTCTCTCTATAAAGTGGGCCACAGCTATATCTTAAAGGAAGTATTGGAGCTGCTCCTGAGGCATTACAGACGATGCCTTGCTAGACCAAATACCGGGAGTGTGATTGGATTCTGGAGGTCTGGATCCTGGGCAGGCCAGAAGAGATAAGAACTGACAACTGATTTTGTACCACCCTTTTCGGAGCCCCTGGAATGTTTGTTAACCATGAAGATTCATGGGATCTGGGGAGGGTCTTGGCTCTCCAGTCCTAACAAGCTCCCAGGAGCCCCATGCTTGAGAAAGAGTCTTCCAGAGCATTGTCTTGACAAGGCACATCGCCACATCTGGGCTGCTTGTCATAGAAGTACCGTGAACAATGAAGGATAGTGCACTCATGATGACGTCAGTGTAGATGGGGTTGGGAGCCATGCTGGCCATTGTAGGAGGTGTTAGACATCCCTAACCATTGTCCTGCTGGTCTGCAGAGAACTGTAGCACCTAAGAGTCCCTTTTTGAAGGCTGGCCAGTATGCCAACAGCTACCAGAAACAGATACATCACTTCTCATGCCTCACCCTGCTCTACACCTGGAGAAACTGCTTGTCTTGTCCACCACTTCAGCCCCTGGGAACAGCTGGCTATTCATTTCTCGCATCTAGCCCATCCCAGCCATTTTCTCTCTTGCGGTCCTGGGCAGAGATGGGTAGATAGCTGTGATCCCACTGTTCAGGACACAGCCTTCAGATGGTGCCTTGATTATCAAGACACATGTCGCACACCCCTGGAATCCAGGGAGGTGTGAGCCAGGCTGGCTGGGAAGATGCTGTGGTGAGACTTGCTTTCTCACTTTGGCTTTCCACACGTCTTTCCGAAAGTGTCATTACGGTGGGAGCTGTAGGTACCAAGGTGTGTGACATGCTCACTGCAGGGACAGTAGCTGAAAGGTGATGTCACAGGGAATCCCATGGAGGTTTTGCACCCTATCACACTTCCAGCTTGTCTTCTTTGGCTCCTAGGAACCTGCAATATTCCTAGTGGACATTCATGACCTTCTGTCTGCCTCTAACAACTTACGTCTTGACTTTGGCAGTGGCGGGGAACCTTTACAACTCTCTGAGTGTCAGAGTCTATGTTAGTCACCTGAGGGTGGCTGGCTTCCAGGGGAATCAGTGAAGGGTTTTTATGTGGTCTCTCTCTTATTGGAAACTTGTGAGCATCTCTTCTCCTACCTATGAGAACAGGGCAAGGTTCTGTGCCTACTCGGGCCTCTTTATTACACCTTGCTCAGAGCTGGGCATGGTGCAAGATGCAAACAATCAAAATAAGATCTCCAACACTGTGTGACCTGGGGTTCATTTCCAGGTTGGGACAAGGGTTGGGATGAGCTACACTATAGGATTGGGCTGAGTTGGCACCTGCCTAAGTTAATGCATACCCAGTCAGTCTGCCTGTGTCAAAGCAGTGAAGCTTCCTTCCCAGCTCTCTAGGTCTGCTTGTTGCTTCTTCCCAGCCCTCTTGTCCACCATGGAATCCTGCGCCCATGAACTACTGGCACTTTGGAGATTAAATGGTATTTCCATCCCAATGCCTTGACTTTTCCAGCTTTGAGGAAATTCCATTAAACTAACTGAGCAATAATATGACAATGACGGGGTCTTCAAAGACATTTGGTAAGCAGACTTGGTGTTTTCACCAACATTCTTTCTTTTAAATTATTCTTTATGTCTTTCACATCATGTCTGCTGATCCCACCCATCTCCCTCCTCACTCCAAAATAAAACAAAATAAAATTTAAGAGAAAAAGAGGGAGGAAAAATGAAGAAGGGGAAAATCTCACCAGAGAAGCTGCAGTGTGGCACAATGAGTCACGCAGTTTATCCATAGATGGCTCCATATATTTTTACATGCAGGCATTTATAAAAAGCATTATTGGTCTAGTTCAAGGCCTTGGTCTCTGCTGCATCATCCATGCTGGGCCCTCACTGGTAGTCTTCCTGTACATCCTGTTGCTGCCCTGTGTCATGGAGATCCTGCAGCTATGGATCTACAGGACTTACTCCCTGTCCCATCCCCCATAACCCTGGTTCTGGGTCTGGATAGCTGCAGGATTGGTGAGCTCGCCAGTTCTCCCCTGTCTTTGCCACCAGCGTGGGCTCTCCAGCATTGCCCTGGCTACTTCATCCCCTGCAGTGATGAGCTTATGAAGGGCAGGGACAACGCTTCCATTCTTACGACCTCAGGGCAAGCTCTCCCAACTGTCTCAGGTGGTGATGGGGAGTTCTCTCCCCTACCCATACCTCCACAAGACAGAAAATTAATGGAACAGTTCTCCCATGCTCACGTTGGGGCTGGCACACCCACACCTCTGCCAAGAGGCTCAGCTCTACTGTGTTGCCCAGGTGAGGTGTAGGGCTTTCACCAATGTTCTTATTTTGTGGTAATGAGTTCCCAACTTGCTGGCTAGATTAAAATGTTATTTTCTGATGCTGCATAAATGCAGTACGTATGCAATTGAGTCCAAATAAAATTACCATTTATGTTTTCATCAAGCGGGGAGCAGGCTGCTGAGGACAGTTGAAATGCAATTTATGATTATGTAAATGGAGCTAGCTTCAGGACACTAATATGTAGATAAACGAGACTTTCATTAAGATGCCGTTAACCTTGAAAATTATATACAATTGCCACAAATATTCCTTAAAATATCAGAGGGACCATTTCCTCTCATTTTGTGATTTCTTCTTTATGGGTCATGGACCATGTCTGAGGGTTCAGTTTGAGGACAGAGCTTTCACGTTTTAACCACTATTGGTACTTGCGTCCCTGGCTGCTTACAGCTTTGCCCTGGACCCATACAAACAGGATTAGTGCTTTTAGTCTGGATCTCTTCTGCACTCATTTTTCCATGGAGCAGCGATTTCTCCAACACTTGCTTCCCAGCTGTCTATGGTTGAGACTTTCATGAGGTGCAGATATGGGGAGGACAGCCCAGTGCAGTTCCAATGCTTTCACTAAGCGGATATGGAACCCCACCTCTCATGGGCCTTGGTTCTCTGTGAAGTGGGCACTGCCAGTTGTGATACACTAGGTAAAACTCTCTGGTTGGGTGGCAGTCCATCTTCCTTGTCAGGTTGGCCAGATTTGGAATCACATATGAGACTTGTGAGGCACACCTCCAGATGCGCATCTGTCTAGGGATTCCAGAGAGGATTAACAGGGGTTGGAGGATTCCTGAGTGTGGGTGGTGCTACCCTATGGGCTGGTAGGGTGGAAGGAATCCATCTGAGGATGGGGGAGTGCTAGCCAAGTGTTGGCATCCTTCTCTCTGCTTCCTGGCTTGCCATAAAGTGAACAGTCCTCCTCTACCACACAGTGCCACTGATATGGTGCTTGGCTCGAGTTCCCAGGTTCTGTTCACTTGATTCCTCTCCTGTCTATTTAATGGAGAGGTAGGGATAAAACAGAAGCTCTGGGTTCAAGTCCCGACTCTGCCATTTCATGGCCATATGAACCTGTAAGCTAAAATAAACCCTCTTTTTAAGGTGTTTGGTCTGATATGGGCTGTAAGCAATAGACTCTGACCTTACCTTATTAAAACCTCTGAGGGATTTGTTGGAAAGAGGTAGATAGAAGAAATCACAAAACATAGGAAAAGCTAAAGAAACCTCTCTAGATGGCTAGAAGTAACAACCCTGGGGGACTTGGCCAGTGGGCTTTAGGCTATCTCTTCTGGGAGAAGGGGCAAAATAGTTTGGCTGAGGTTATTGTACCTCATGGTTGAGGACATCCTGGCTGGATCTGGTTGGCCTATGGGAGCCATGGGCATCCACCTCCTGCCTGACCACATGTAGAAGACAGGGGAATACAATCCATTCATTAAGCAGCACCCTCTTCCCCATCATTGAGAATTGACGCACATGGCCATGAAGTGGCAGAGTCGGGGCTTGAACCCAGAGCTTCTGCTTTATCCTTACCTTTCCATTACATAGACAGGAGAGGGAGCCAGTGAGCAGATGTGGGGATGGGACAGAATCCTGATGTAATTAGCCATTTGCAGCAGAGGGGCTGGCCAGAGAACATCCAGAGTGCTGGCTGCCGACTTTGGTTGATCTTGACCTCTGATCCAAGGTAGATGGGGCCTGGCTGCTCTGTAGGGTTAAGTAGGTCCAGTGATGGGGCCAGAATGTTAGATTCTGCATTGCTTGACCATGGTTATATGTGGGCATCTTCTGGGTACGTTGGAATCCTGTGCCTGTGCCCGTGTCCCAGTGCTGATCCATGCCTTCTGGATAACTGCACAGGCCAACATTTAAAGGCTCCAGATAATCCTTGATAGCAAGGGCTGGGAGTTCATCTCTGGTTGCGAGAGGCAGCTAGATGATGTGAGTAGGGTTAGCTAAAGCCATTAACGTAGAGACCGAATGGTGGAATAGTGTTTCCTTATGTGTGTGTGTGTGTGTGTGTGTGTGTGTGTGTGTGTGTGAGAGAGAGAGAG
>LOEQ01001157.1:87537-108321 GCA_001685075.1 Bramus lutescens | reverse complement strand
CTCTCTCTCTCTCTCACACACACACACACACACACACACACACACACACACTTGTTTTAAGGGAATAGGAAATTTAAGGAGAAAAAGACCATTTTTGCACGTAGGAAGCTAGTCCACAAAGCAAGTGAATGCTCTCTTCCAAATGCAGAAAAGGCATTAGGAAACAGATAGAAAAGAACACCACATGTTAGAATTAGAAAGATACAGAAACCAAGCGACAGAGCCTGGGAAAGAGTCATAAACAAAAATAAACCCTGGAAGGAAAAAGATGATGGGCTGACATAAGCTTTATTGATGGAATTTGACACTGAAAAGAAAATGAAAAGAACAAGCCAATGAGGCAGTATATGTCTTTAATCCTAGCACACGGGAGGCAGAGGCAGGAATCATGGCTTTGAGGCTCTCGGGGTTCCACAGAGAGTTCAAGGACAGCATATGCATCTTCTCATCTGCCTCTCACAACAAACAAGTGTGAAATGGGAAGAGATTCAGGAAAAGAAAATCTTAAAGACAAAGACAATCCAGAGGCTGCAAGGCTCAGCAGCTAAGAGCAGGACTGGAGTTGGGTTCCTAGCAGCTGCTCAGATGGCTCAGACTGCCATGACTCCAGTTCCAGAGGATCTGATGCCATCTTCTGGCCTCCGTGTTCCCTGTACACATGAACATATATACCCCACACCCCCCATAATTATTAAAGAAACCTTTTCTTAAAAAAGAAAAAGACAGCCCAACATATTCAAATTAAGAATCACTGACAAACAAGAACCAAAGGAAAGAGTAGAACAAACATTCAAACTCTTAGAAAACTTCCTTGAAATAAAATACAAACCCCAAACCCCAACTGCAAGAACATGTTGGGGCTTTGAAAATATTGACACAAAATAACCAACTGTAAGACCAGCTCTAGTAATCTACTAGTAAGATCTTCTATCTCTGGGAGACAGAAAAAAAATAAATGATTTGGAGTACTTAGATCTAAAAGCTATAGAAAGTGATCCTTCCAAAAGGAAACTCCGGAGCACATCCAAGGCACTGAGAGAGTGCCTATGAGCCACCTGCTTTATCTCCATCAACACTCACATCTCAGCTGATGGGGGAACTAACTTGTGCACAAGAGCTCATGGAAGGCTTCCTTTGGAACTTTCTTTGAAATTTTATTTATTTATTGTTACTGTATGTGTGAGTTGAGTCAGCGTGTATACATGTTGAGGTCAGAGGACGACTTTTGGGAGTTACTTTGTGGTTCCAGGATCAAGTTTACATGGTCAGGGTCACATTGCATGCAGTGGTACCCACTGACCCGTCTTTGCATCCTCCCTTGAGACTTTCAAGAGGACTGTGTTGGCAAAGGAACACTAGGAGACTACCAGAGAACCAGAAAGCTGGAAAGACACCAACACAAAGATGTGTAGTAAGTATTTAATGTATAATTACTTACACACCTCAGAAAAATATCTATTTTTTTTCAAATTAGAGAAAACAGTGCATAGAGGCTAAATGTCCCCTCAGTGAGTGAGATGCATGCATTCTACAGTTATAAAATTGGCTACAGAAAGAAGATAAAAAGCAAAACCAATTTATTTTTGGCTTTCAGTCATCTTATTAGTGGTGGCACCATGTCGGTGACTGTTGTAGCGCTACCCCAAAATTGGTATGAATTCAATGTGTTGTAAAGCAAATGAGTAATTATGAGATATTCCAATCTATTACCTCCCGAGTCTTGAGAACAATTATGCCTTGTATGGAAGAAAGGAGACACGGATTAAACGTACAGAAATGGTTATGTGGAAACTTTGCAGTTTGGGCTTCAAATTAAACATGCCAAGCAGTATATATTCATGTTATGGGCATGCGTTCCAACGTTAACCAAGATTTGACTCTTTCCCTCCCCGATCCCCTCCTCCCCTTTAGTCCTCCATCTTGTTCGCGAAAAAAAAACACATTTATTTAAAGAAGTTTATTTACATATATATGCATGTGTTGTGTTAGTGTATGCCTCATGTGTGTGCGTGTGTGTGTGTTCCTGGAGACCAGATGAGGGCATTACATGTCCGGGAGCTGGAGTTACAGGTGGTTCTGAGCTCCCTGATGTGGGTCGTGGGAATTGAATTTGGGTCCTCTGAAGTAACAGCAAGTGTTCTTAAGCATGAAGACATCTCCCCAGCCCCCATCCCTGTATCCCTTTAGTCAGGGTCTCCCTCTGTGACTCAGAGGCCCTTGATCCTCCTGCCTCAGTTTCTTGAGTGCTGGGATTTTGGGTGTTTACTTTCATGCCTGGTCACTACCTCCTCCTTTCTCCTGGTTAGATAATATTTAATTGCATATTTTTAAAATCATAGTTAATTAAAAATGTATTTCTTTACATTTCAGTATTGATAAATCATGTGACACCATATCCCAGAGTAGGTGAGGGCATATTTTAAAATGAGAAATTTCTAGAAATTGATTGTAGAGTCAAGCATTGTGTTCTCTAATTAATATTAGATAACTGCTACTCAGAGCAGTTATAACCACTTGCATTTCAGTATAAAGGACCCACATTCCTGCTGACCTGTTTTCAGTCTTGTTGTTTTGCATCTGTTATATAAATATAATAATACATGTGCTTGCATGTTGATTTGCTCATTAAAGAGATTAAAAATTTGACAAGGTCAGAGGTTAAATCCCAGTCTTTGTGTGTATGCGTGTCTCTGTGTGTGTGCATGCATATGGTGTATATGCATATATTAGTGTGTGTGTTTGTGTGTGTGATGTGTGTGGTGTGTGTAATGTATACATGTGTACATGTAGCGTGCTTATATTTATGATCTGCTTACTTGAACTTTGACTTATTTGAAGCCGAGTGCCTGTCTTTTGATTGTTGACTTCCCAGAACTTTCAACATATTAAAGCTACTTATTCTCCTTCAGTTGTAAACACAACTCTCATTCTGCTTTTATTGTAAACATGTTTACATTTTTATGGAACCAGATTTTTCATTTCCATCTCCTTTTAGTAGTTTCTGAGTTTTTGTTAAACTTTCTTTTTTTAATATTTTTAACCCTAATTCACAATAATTTTCCTATTTTCCTTTCTGGTAGTGCCATAGTTATAATTTTAACCTGTTGAAAATGTATTTTTGTGTTTGATAGGATATAGGAATATATGATGTGTATATAGTTTCCATAGTATTAGCCAGTTATTCATTGTAATCTTTTTTTAAGCGTCCTTTCTTAAGCATCTTCCTCCATATTGATTTGGGGAGCCTTTTCTTGTTCGTTTATTGCAAATTACTGTGTTTTTGGCTTTTTGTTTTACTAATCTGTCCTCATTTTTTCTAATTCCATAATGTTTTTTCTTTTTCTTCAAAACGAGGAACAAAGAACATGTATGGACTCACTTGTTTTTTTTTTTTCTGGGCCACAGATCTAAATGGACCGAGGGGAACCTGACAGCGTGTGGCAAACAGATCTTTTGGCAACAGCAATCTTCCTTATAAATCCCAGGCTCCCATTCTGGCTCATAGTCCCCAGTCAAATTCACACCAGACTCTTTTACTTATTTTAGATTAGTGTGAATTTCAACACCTGGAACTTGCTCTCAAGTTCCCGTCTATGTTATTATTATTTCTTTTAATGAATTTCTTCCTGTTCTTTTAATCTTTTCTAAGTGGCCAAATACTGTATTTTCAGTTTGGCTCGCCTGTGTCTCCGAAGGGTTCATGTGTTGGAGGCTGGTGCTGGTGTGGCTACTGAAGGGAGCGAGAGCTTGAGAAGGTAGCATACAGTCGGACTGTGTGACAGTCAGTCTGGCATCATTGTGCTGAAACACCCGAGGAAAAGAAACTTAAAAGAGAAAAGGCCTGGTTTTGTTCAGTTTCACAGGTTTTAGTTTATTTCCTCTTGGCCCAGTTGCCTGCAGGTTTGTGGCAGAGGCCATTCACAGTGGCAGCAGCACATGGTAGAGGCCGTTCACAGTGGCAGCAGTACATGGTAAGACCGTTCACAGTGGCAGCAGCACGGGGTAAGGCCGTTCACAGTGGCAGCAGCACGTGGTAAGGCTGTTCACAGTGGCAGCAGCACATGGTAGAGGCCGTTCACAGTGGCAGCGGTACATGGTAAGACCGTTCACAGTGGCAGCAGCACGTGGTAGAGGCCGTTCACACTGGCAGCAGCACGTGGTAAGGCAGTTCACAGTGGCATAGCACGTGGTAGAGGCCGTTCACAGTGGCAGCAGTACATGGTAAGGCTGTTCACAGTGGCAGCAGCACGTGGTAAGGCTGTTCACAATGGCATAGCATGAGGTAAGGCTGTTCACAATGGCATAGCACGTGGTAAGGCCGTTCACAGCGGCATAGCACGTGGTAAGGCTGTTCACAATGGCATAGCACGAGGTAAGGCTGTTCACATGGCAGCAGCATGTGGTAAGGCTGTTCACAGTGGCACAGCACATGGTAAGGCCGTTCACAGTGGCACAGCATGTGGTAAGGCCGTTCACAGTGGCAGCAGCACGTGGTAAGGCTGTTCACAGTGGCACAGCACGTGGTAGACGCTGTTCTCACCACAGCCAGGAAGCGAAGAATGAGAAACAAAGTGGATAGATAGGGCTCCAGTATACAACATGCCCTTGCAGGACGTGATCTCAGAGACCTGTTTCTCCAACTTCCCAAAAGCACCCCAGCCAGGTACTAAGTTTTCAGCAATGAGCCCTTGGGGGGGCAGTCTATTTCCAAACTATGACAGAGGAGCTTAGGGGGTGCACTGCCTAGGAGATGAATAAGACAGCTTTTTTGAGATCTGTGCACTTTCCCAAGCCTGAGTTATTGTGGGTGAGTCAACTCAGAACTCAGTCTCTGGCCTCTGCTTTGGCTATGCAATTTGTATTATTATGATGCTGTTAGGAAGCCCTCACCAAAAGGCAAAAGTAATAGGGAAACCCAATTGCAGAATTTTGGCCCCCAAAACTAGAACTAAAGACTCTTCTTTATAAGGTTAGCAGCATCAAGTATTTTATTACAGTAACAGAAACATACCAGTGTACCTTAATGCTCGCTTTGTTAAGTAAATATAACGAAGGGATTCTGAGTGAAGTGTTATTGTATTCATAAGAAGAACAAAGAAGTATGTAGTTTGTGCTTTTACATCCAAGAATATAATTTTTCATCTTAGGTCTTTTGAAAATGCCTTTTAGTACATTTTCATGGAATGCTTATATTTTTCTTGTTAAATGTATTTTTAGATGAGTTATAATTGCCGTACATATTTTGAATATGGTTTTGCTTTTCATTATGTTTTTTTCTACACTATATTTTACAACTGATTTTTGCTTATGTAAAGCTGAGCTATCACATTTAAAAATATTTACCCTTGCCACAGTTTAGAATGAAATGTCCCTGAAAGCTCACATGCTAAGGGCTTAGTCCTAGCTATTGGGAGGTCATAGGAGCTTCAGAGGTGGGGGCTAGTGGGGAGTTTCAGGTCACTAGGAAGTGGCTTTGAAAAGAACTATTCCTCTGCTTTATTCCCAACCGTGAGGTAAATGGCTTTGCTCTCCTGCACATTCTCATCACAATGTTTTGCAGAGGCTCAAACAGTGGGTCCTTAAACCTCTAAAACACTGGCAAAATAAGTAGTTTTTACAAGTTGATTACACCAGGTATGTATTATAATAACAGAGAGGTATCATGCCCTCCAAAGGCAGGAGGGAGAGTTCTTGCTTATGCAGGTCTTCAGAGATGGGTAAAGTGGGGGAGGAACGGGTAACTGTTGGGAGAGTCACAAATGATTTTATGTCATTTTATATTTCAATGATGGCGATGTGACACAGGAAGCTTCGATACAGGATGAATTAATTTTTATTTTGCATAAGTTACTGCATAGTAACTTACACTGTTACTAAGTCCCCTCCTTAGCTCACTTTCTCGGAGGCTTTCCCGAATCTCCAGGAACTGAGGAGCTTTGTATAAAAGCATCATATTGCCTCATCGTCTCAGAGGTGGAGTATTTACACCTCAGAGATTGGGTGCTCACGTATTGTGCAGTGTTTTCTCTGGAGATGTAAGCAGACTTATTTTCAATCCACGCAAAGAAGCAGCAACAGAAGAAAGGCCTGATCCAACCCAGGTCTAGCTTAGCGAACAAGGAAATCTGTTACAGCAGGACAGATGCCTCAGAGGCAGCTGCAGCACCAGAACGCCCATCTCAACACTGATGGTGGACATCTAACCATCCACCCCTGGAACTCCATGCCCAACACACGGGCAGCTTGGCTGGCTGGGAGTCTTGCTCCTCAGCAATTGTTATTGCTTTTGTAACCTTAGTCACTCCCCTTGTGAATCTTGTAAATCTAGAAGCATCCTGAGACTCGTGGTTTCGTTTACTTCTTGAACCTTGTAAGCTTCATTTTAAGAAGCCTCCTCTCTCTAGGAGGGATTGTTTCAATGCCGAGGAAATAGCAGCAGCTCACCAGGGCTCAGAGCTGGAGAATTCACTGCCCAGAGATGGGGTGCCTAGCATGGTCTTTGTGGTCGGAACTATCAGTGGCTGCGTGTGTCACCTGCACTCAGTATTTGATGAGGATTATATCATTCATCTTCTCATAGAACTTCGAAACACCCTGTAGCAAATGAGTAGAGATATTTTCTGCTTTAGATGCTTTCAGGAGGTCTGGGATAGAGAATTTGCAGATTGCATATGCTGTGTTGCTGAGTCTCTGAGAATGTTGGGGCTGACTTAGGTGGGGGCAAGGTGTAGATAGATGGTAAGTGAAGCTGTGTGGCCAATATTTTTCCAGTACGCACCTACGCTATGCCTTCTTTTGGCCTAGGTTCCATCCCCAGGAGAACTAAGTTCCATGGAGAGCTTTTGCAATTAACATGTAACAAGTTGTACAATTTGGTTTAATGGGGCGTCTGATGAGTGACACATGGTGTTTGTCAACTAAAAATATCTTGAAGACCTTTGGACAGACTGAGGGGACCTCTTTCATGTCACGTCTCACAAGCAGCTGCACCCTGATCTGGGTGCACATAATTGGCGAAACTGATCTGCGAGGGCTGGAAATGTTGACGCTGTCAAAATAATTTCCTCTGTAAATCAACACATGGACTTGACAGCCTTTCAAAAATCTTACTGTGTTGCCTTTATCCTTTGTATTATGAAGTAACTTTTTCTGCGTTGGACTCCAAGCGACTCATATTCATTAAACGAATACTTACTGAGTATTGACAGAAATTGTGGTGAAGGGCCCAGATCCTATCTTCAACAGCGGAGTATAGTGGAGAAATAGACAGATAAACACAAACAACACTAAGTTGATACTTAGGCTGATTAGTATAATGATAGAGGAGGAGGGATACATACAGAGTTACCGCAGAGATTCACTAATTTATTGTTCATTTGTTCATTCATTCATTCATTCATTCATTCATTCATTCATTCAACGAAGAACAAACTTGGTGTGGCCCCTGACTCGGGGAACTCAGTCTTGGAGTAATTACAAATAGACTATAAATACGCTCGCTCATGCTGCGGTTGCCTGTAGGGAGTGTGGTGGGACAAGAAGAACAGGAAAAAGTTATTTTATGTTGGAAGAGTTAGGAAAGACTCAATAGGCACAGTTGTATCTGAGGTAAGTATTGGGAGATGGACAAATTACAAAGAACATTCAAGGTGATGGAAGCAATGTTATCCAAGGACCTGGAGTAGAGAAGAATGTGACCCTTGAGCTTCACTGTCAGGGAGACCAAATATGGAATCCCCCAGGAGATACACCTCCTCTTGTGTCTGCGAGGGCACTCCCAGTGATGTTTTGCTGGGAAGAGAAGACATATTTCGAATGTCAGTAGCACCAAACTATGGGCTAGGATCGCACATGCAATTAAAAAGAGCAATCAGGGAGGGGACCAGTTTTTATCTCTTTCTGCTTCCTGACTGCAGACAAGATGTGACCATCTGCTTCATGCTCCTGAGGCCATACATCCCGTCATGACAGTCGGCACCCTCAATCCACGAATCAAAGTAACCCCTGCCTCCTTTAGGTTGCTTTCAGCAGGGGTTTTGCCAGAGCAATGAGGTAAGTAATTAATCCAGAGGGTGAGGCATATTGGTCAGGGTCAGGAAGTAGTGTGGCTTGGACTGAAAGGACTAGGAAATGGCCAGTGTAGAAGGAAAGGTCAGAGAATCAGACGTAAGTCACATAATGAGTAGTTTTGAATGGCCAGTCAAGGAGCCCATAATCATCTGCAAACTTTATTTCTACATTTTAGTTTTTCTCTTCTTTAGCCTTCCCTTTAGGAATGCCAGTGCTTACTGTCCATACATTAACAACATGATTAATGCACAGACTCAGGCTTGAGAGTTTATATATGTATAGTAATAAGCTTTGAAATGAATCTTGATTCCCTAATTAAAAGATTTTCAGATCAATTTTTTACTAAAAACAAAAATAACCTTTGTGTATGGTATTCTGTTTGCCTGTGTGTGTGTGTGTATGTATGTGTGTGTGTATGTGTGTGTGTGTGTGTGTGTATGCATGTGGTGGCTAGAGATTGTCATCTGGATGTCTTTCTCAATCACTTTTCAGCTTTGTGTTTTGCGACAGTGTCTCTCAGTGAACCTGGAGCTTACTCATTCTGCTAGATTGACTAGCTAATGAGTCATCAGAATCTACCTGTCTCTGCTTCCCAGTGATTGAGTTACAGATGTGCACCCCAATGTGGGGCTTTCTACATGAGTACCAGAATTATGTCCTAATGCAAGTACTTTATCCACTGAGCCATCTGTCCAGACCCTTCAGATTACTTTTGATTACAAAGCAGTTAAGAGAATAACAGTAATCAGTAGGAATTAGTTAGACTTATTACATTTGTCCAAAAGAGATGCTTGCTGTTCTGAGTGTAGAGGCTGGAAGTTGGCAAGCTGTCTGTACAAGAAGAACTTTCCAGTTAAATCTTATTCTGGAGAAGAGGTAAGGAAACAGAGTCTTTTAAAGATTCTTTCCCAGAATTTAGATGCTTAAATTCTTATTTCACTAAAATGGAAATAGATGGAGTTAAGATGGTGTTCATATTTAATCATAATTCTGGGTTATAACATCCTCTAAAGCGGGTAGATTGCCAAGACCATGTAATGTAAAAGTATTGTTACCTTTGTAAGTGAAGACTCTAGATTATCTCTACTTAAAGCATGGTCAGTGGTCTAGCATCACAAGGAAGCTTGCTGGAAATGCAGAACCTTAGGCACCACCTCCTACCTAGAGAGTCAGCAAGTTTCCCACATCTGCTCGGTGATTCTGTGATGTGCAAAGTGAGAGAAACCTGGGTCCTAGAAGAGCCAGGTCAGTGTAACTTCAAAGTTTCTTCTCTCTCCAAGGCCACATTTCTATATATCTGAAGCTACAGTGTCTAATACTAATATCAAAAATAGTTTTGGTCATGGACAATGGTTAAGTCCCCAGGGACTGTATATGCCTATTCCTGGTGTGAATTTTGGGTTCAATATGCTAATAACGCTTCAATAATAATAGAAAAATAGCACATGGGAGTACTAGACTTACAAACTGCACAAAGGTCTTTCTGGAAACAGAATAGAAAATTTCTTATCCTAATGGGTTCCTGGAGTAGTCTCTTGTTAATGTAAATTCTTATATTACAAAAAGCAACAACTCTGTCCTACCAAAATGGCTTATTGGGCAAGATTTTCTGGACTTGTGAAATATTTCCCACTTTCGTTATCAGATGCATTTATAAATTAGTTCGTTAATTCTAGAAACTTTTGTTGTACATATTTCCAGGAGACTCAAGGGGATGGCATAGAATCAGTATTCTCAAGAGAAATCTAGAAGAGTAGAAAAACAATCCCACTTCAATTAGTAGCTAATAAATTATAGCTTGTTGGTATTGCAGAATTTTCTAAGGGTCCCAATTTCATGTATGTTGTTTAGTGCATAGTTTTATAGGCATGTCTTGTGTTTTTCCATTTGAGGTATGCTGTTGCATCAATATTATTTCAATTATAAGCAAAGTGGTTTGTGGGTGTGGCACTATTCGGAGGTATAGCCTTGTTGTTGAAATGGGTGTGGCCTCGTGGGTGGAAGTGTGTCACTGTGGGGGTGGGCTTTGAGGTCTCTTATGCCCAAGCTATGCCCAGTTCAGACCACTTTCTGTAGCCTGCGGGTCTAGATGTAGGACTCTCAGCTCCTTCTCTGCACACCACCACGTCGCACCATGATGATAGTGCACTAACCCTCTGAAAATATAAGCCACCCCAACTAAATGTTTTCCTTTATAAGAGTTGCCATGGTCATGGTGTCTCTTCACAGCAATATCAATCCTGACTAAGACCATGGGGAAAGACACCATACCTCAGAGGAAGGAGTAGCTTTGTTGGGGCAGGAGAGGATGACCTCCTTCCTTCATTGGCAGGTATTTTCGAAGCCATCTGCTAGGGACAGAAGCAATGGTGATAGAACGCTGGGGACTGGGGATGTGGCGTCTTGGCCCTGCTTTGGCCGTCAGGGCAAGACCGTTAAACATAGAGTTACAAGTGACACATGTTCATGGAAGTTGGGGATTATAGGAGAACGTATCCTGGGAGACGTTATAAAGCGTCAAGGTATGCTCCCCAGGGGTTTCAGTTTAATGAGCTGAAACCTGAAGGGAGAATAATGTTGCTTAGAGAAACATTTTAGGTAGCAAGAACATTGAGAGCAAAGACTCTGGGGAAACAAAGAAACACATTCTTGTAGTCCCGGAAGTAAGATCCTCCCTACTCAGCATTCATCTGAATGAGTTTTCTCCAGGCTTTGGGAACCCGAGAGACATGACAGTGTGGGATGATGCCTGGTTCAATAGACTACGCACTAATTATTTAACCTTAGCCACTAGCCTCAGTTGCCACATCTGCCCAAGGGGGATGCTTGCCTGCTTATTTATTTCTAAGGCATGGTGATGGGAAAGTGCTTAGGAAAGTAGTAGATATTCTACCATATTGTTACCGCTTCCGTCCGTCCCTCACCTCGGGGAAACATCTGCAGGGTGAAGTGAGGCAAAGTGGATATGGTTTGGGCTTCCATGCGGAGGGATGGTGGCCAATTCAGACTTAAATTTTTCTTCTTAAGCACACAATAGCTTTTGGGGAAATGGCTGACTGTCCCCAGCTGCATCTCAATACCCAACCGGAAACGGCAGACAAAGCACTGATTATGACGGAGTGGCACGGGGCTGTCAGAGAGGAGCTGCCAGATGCAGTTAACAAGTGGGAAGAAACGTGAAGTTGGCAACTTGCCCGGAGGGAAGCTTCCTTGTAACTCACAGAAATCTGGTGGGTAACTGATCGAGCTCGGGTCGGGTGAGGTTCAAGGCTGGAGATGGAAGGGTGCCAAGCACCGTCCAGATGAGCCAGAGTATCTCAGAGGTGTCAGGAGATGAGAGCGAGGTGGGAGCTGGTGGCAGGCAGGAAGTGAAGCCAGGTTGAGCGTCAGCAGCTGAGCTGTGTCACTGGCTGAGCTGTGTCCCTCCACAAAGACATGCTGGTGTTCTAATCCTCATACTGCGTACCTTCTTTGGAAGTAGAGTCTTTCCAGGGTCATAAAGGTAAAACGGAGGTCGTTTGGGTTAGCTGTAATGCAACGATTGGCGTTCTTATAAAAGGAGAAGATCTGGACTGAGGCATGCCAGGCGATCGCATAGCCGAGGGATGCATTTACAAGCCAAGGGCCACCAAGGTTTGGTGGCAAGCACTGGAAGGATTCTGCCTTATAGTTGTCAGAAGGATCCAGAGGCTATTCATACTTCCCCAAGGCATAAGAACTGAGCCGTCTGTGTTGTTATGCCAGCCCTAGGGAATTGAACACAATTTGATTTCTTTTTACTGAGGAGTGTTAGGTTGCTCAGACTCCTCTGAGAAGACAAAGACTTGATAGTTTTTGATTCAGACAGGAGGAAGGTACTCATCCTCCCAGGGACATTTGTCAAAACCTCAAATACTTACACCTCGCTGGTTATGTCTGTGTGCATGGTGCCCAGTCTGGTTTGGTCCTGTAGACAATGTGCCCATGGTGAGAGTACGTGCTCCACAGAAAATCAGTCTCTACATAAATCTCAACCTGGCTGCCCCTAAATTATGCAATCTAGAACATGTTACCATACCAAGCTTCAGCTTTCATTTTGACCTATCAAGAAAGATACCCTTCTTGTTGTGACTTTTGGAGAACACACATGAGATGCTGAAGATGACTGTTGACTATGACTATGTTCAACCCGACCCAACAGATGATTGCTTAAGCTACTGGCATCACATGACTTGGGAAGTCATATGTTGTGGGAAGAGTTCCTGCGCTCAAAGGTGATGGGAGAAGAGTAGGCAAAACCTGCCACCAGCACATCCCCACCTCCCTCTTGCCTGGACCAAGGGCTTCTGGTTTCTTGTTTACCCCAAACTTTCGTGTACCCTTTAACCCCTGAATTCTGCAGTTCCCCAGAAATGGTTTCTCTCCCATTTTTCCTTTCTCTCTGGTCTCAGTCAAACTCACTCATGCTCCTTCATTGTTGCAAATCCATACCTAAGCTAGGAAGGCAATTTGAGTTATTCAAAGGTTTGAATGAATGATAGTTGATGATTTGTGTTTTTAAACATGTTCTTATCATGTTGAAAATAGTTTCTTAACTTCAGAGAGGTTCTATTTTATGGGATAAATGTGAGAATTACTTTTCCTGGACTTGGGGACAAGTGCTCTTCCTTAAGGACAACAGTAAAAAGGACATGTCAACGATAATGACAATTTTCTTTTCGGGGGGGGGTGTGTCAGGGTAGGGTATCATGTAGCCCAGGGTGGTCTGGCACTTGCTATGTAAGGATGACATTGAATGTCTTATCCTCATGCCCTTGCCTCCCAAGTGCTGATATCCTGCCTATATGGCCTATGGCATAGGATCCAGGGTTTCCTACATGCGAGCGAGCACTCTACCAGCAAGCTACAGCATCAGCTCTGGGAGCTTCTTTCTGAAAGGCTGTCTCCATGGCAAGAAGGAGGTTTAGGACTTCTCTTTGCTTCTCTTCTTTCCTCTCCTCTTCTTCTTCCCTGCCTTCTCTCTCCCCATTCCCCTCCTCTTTCTCCTTCTCCCAGGGCAGAAGTCTTCTTCAAATCCACCACATCACTATTGGTTATTTCAATCACTGTCCCTCTATGTTCTACTTATTTCCATGCTAATAATTGTGTTCCATGACTTTTTTCTTTCAGTATGCCCATTTTAACTTTATCTTGGGCAACTCAAAACACAACCTATAAAGAGAAGACTTTCTTTCTTTATGGTCTCAAACAGCAATAGAAACAATTCTGGATCCAGTCCAGATCCTCCAAGACTCTGACTTTCCAACATTTTTTTTCCACCTGGGCCATCTTCTCATCACCAGATCCTCCTGGTCAACCCCTACTTACCTTTTGGGGTCACGCTCATCACTTGAAGCTGTCTCTGCCACTCTAAAACCTTCCTGAGGTGTCTGGCACATAGTGTAGCTCATATATTTGGCTCCTCCTATAGACTTAGAAGTTGTTGGGAAAGGAGGTTGTATTAGTTCAAAGATCCTGAAACATCATTGAGGTTATTAATAATTGAGGCACAAATGAATAGAAAGAGATGGGAAGAGTTGAATGTGTGGGATGATGTAGGTATGGAATATTGCAGCATCTCTGCCCCTGCTTTACTTAAGATTGAACTAACTTCCAGATTTGCAATATCTTTAATGCTTATCAGCCGTGATACAGGAGTGCTCATGGGTAGTATGGACTGGATAGTTACACAGATAAATAAACAGATAGACAGATAGGTAGGTAGATAAACAGAGAGGGGGAAGAAAAGCATTTGAAGTTTGAAGGGAGGCAGTGAGAAAAGAGGAGGATGGGGAAGAGTTGAAGAAAAGAAGGAGGAAGAGGAAGAGAGTTTGAAAAACAGCAATTAGGAGATGACTAAGTAAACATTTTCTAATAACATAAAACAACAGCCCATACATTCCTCTATATACTTCATAAATGGAATTTCTTGAGAGCCAAATGTGAGGTTCATACACCCCATGTCTTGCTTCTGTCCAGGATACATGGCTTGCCACCCTATTTGTGTTTGCTGTTGGGATCTGGATGGTTGTAACTCTCTTCCTTCTCTGCCTCAGAAGAAACTGCTTTTATTATTTTCACATAACTGAGTCTGCAGAACCTCTGAGTCCTGCATGGTGGTGCCAGAGACCCCGCCCCTGCCCCATGTAGGGTGGGAGAAAGAATGTGGGCTCAGAGTCAGGAGTGGACTGAGGAATGGGGTCTCTCCAAGCTACTGAGCTCGTAGAGGCTTTCATACCCAGGCCTCTGCACGATCTTCTTTCCTTTAGTCTCTCCTGGCCTATTCTGGGTGAGCTGAGGTAGGCTTGAGGGCAAGACCCATTCATGCCATGATCTGAAAAGAGAGTTGACCAGTAGCAAAGTTTTATAAAAATTCATAGTTCTTAAATGAGAGATCTGTGTGATTCAGGGTCCTGAAGAGTGATATATATATANTATATATATATATGAAATGTGTGCCCTCATCCCTTGATATGAACAGGGCGTTCATTCTAGGTTCCCCAATGGATATTCAAGAAGCAGATGTTAAGTGCGCTGTGAAAAATGGCAGAATATTTGTATACAACCTCTACATGCCCTCTCACAGTCCTTAAATAAATTCTATCACTTCTGAGACTGAATTCGGGGGAAATGTGCTGTCAGTGGTCAGAGCTGTTGACGAGTGAATAGTGATCAGAACATCTGGACATGGTCTGCACAGAGTGTTTCCTCCTCCCTCGAAACTTTCTGTCCATAGATGGTTGGTTGCTCAATATGGATCTCAAGTATAAATCAGGTCATTACAAAAGAAAAGAGGTGAGGTCCTTCCCCAAGGGACAACCGCATCTGGAGGCACCCCCTTTCCATATATGAAAATAATCCATCCAAGGGAAACCCCAAGTTAGATTAATCTGGTTCCTTGGTCCCAAAGGAATTTTATTTACCTTAGGGAGACTGAGACAATGTCTCAGGCCTAGACATATGTACAATGTGGAGAACTTTAGCTAGCTCACTTTTCCTTCCCAGATCTCAGTTGTCTTTTCTGTATAGGTCTAATTATACCATCGTCCTTCTTCACAGAGTGATGACGATCTAAGTTCATACACATTGCAAAATGTTAAGCAAATGCTAAGGTTTGATGGTCATTGTTATGAACAGAGCACAAGCCATCTATCTCAGCACAGAGGAAGTCTACAGAGTGACCTGGAGAATTAATGGGACCAGTGACATTCATCCCCTGACATCCATCTTTTCGCAATCATCTGTCTTGGAGTCTTTGGGTGAGATGATAAAGGAGGAGGCAGGTAGGGAAGTTGAAATTATTTTGTGTCCTTGATTTGAACATTTCTGACTGGCATTTGTGTGGGTTGCTAAGGGAAGCAACCTGAATGAAAATTCCTGTGTTATGAGGAGGCACTGCTGCCATCCAACACATCCAAAGTCTGCTCATCAGCCTCACCTGCCACTCCCTACCCCTAGGCGCGGTAACACTGTTCTGTGTTCCAGCTCATTTGTCTGCTTCCTTGAGGTAGGTGTTCTTCTTTTCAGGAACCCCCGGAGATGGAAGATGGAGCCCGTTTCCTTACCTCACGTTGTTCTTTTCCCTTATTTTCAGGTGCTATACCGAGGACTGGGGGCATTTCTCAGTGACAGAGCAGATGAGTCTTCACAAGTCCCCGAGTTCAGTCTCTAGCACTGCAACAGTCAAGGAGGAAGGAGAAAGAAGAGGAGAAGGAGGTGGAGGAGGGAGGAGAAGGAGAAGGGGAGAAATAGGAGGAAGAGGAGGGAGATGTAGAGGGGAGGAGAAAATGAAGCAGCAGAAGAGGAGGAGGAGGAGGAGGAGGAAAGGAATTGTGTAGATTATTAGTACTGTAGAAGGTTTAATCACAGCCAGAGTGCTACCCAGGAAATCTTAAATTCAGTTTTGAAGTTCTTTGTTCTATGACGTTTTGGAGAAAAATGCTTATGACAGTGGAAAGAACCAAAAAAGAGCTATCAAGAGAGGGATTTAAGTCTGGGAACTGAAGCAGATTTCCAGCATTAGCAGGTTGACACTGCAGAACTTTTGGGCAATCTAAGTCAGCTCCAGGGACTTCAATGCAGGCTGATCTATCCATGAGCATTAAGCTGGAGCAAACCTTAGCAGGGCTACCTCTCTGAGAGACATACTCGGGGGTCTGAGTAGACCATATCTGAAAACAGTAAGAACAGAAGGGAGGCTTTTCTTGGAGTATTCTGTCCTAGGCATCTGCTCCCATATTTGTTCTTAGTGGCCCTGGAGTCTGTACCCAAAAGAGAAGGGAGGATGAGCCAATGAGAGAGACAATGGGGACCTGGCTTAATGTCTTGCCTCCGGCTTTCAGAAAAAAGAATTCCAAACCTTTCTTCAGGTCTACTGTCACCTTCAGCTCAGGAGACCTCCTTCTTCCTCCACAACTCTTCTTAAGATACAAAAATAAGTTTTTATTTAGAACAAAAATTGATGTAACAAATGACTCATTTAACTGACAAATACAATGAACATGATAAAAACTCAGCAGAATAAGATGATTTTATTATTTTCTTGACATGCCTCTAATATTTCCCCCACAATCCCTGGCTGAATACTGTCATTGCCTCTTCATCTTACAATGAATCTATAATATAGTTTTCCACAGAGGGCAGGATAATTCTGCCTTTCTTCGAGCATGATTGATTGAAATGTATTTATTATTGATGCTTGAGGATAGTTTCTTTCAGCTTCACTACTCTTTACAAAGTAACAATATGCACATTTTTGGACTGTTTTCCAATTTAGAAAATCATCTATCAAGTTCCTCTCATGTTGGATTGTTTCCAATTTTAGGGCATTCAAAAATTTCTTATGTGGTTGCTAACCTCTTAAAAATATTAATTTTTATTGAGATAGAATTCATAACCATAAAATTGCCTCTTTGAGGAATACAATTCATAGACTTGCACAGCTGTTGACAGTTTCTAATTCCAGAACAAGTTTGTTGCTCAAAAGAGGAACCCAGTGTTCACCAGCAACCACTTTCTGTTTCTCTGTTCCTCTAGTACCTAGAAACTATACTTCTTTCTATTTCTGGATTTCATGTAAATGGACTCTGTTTTAGTATCTTTAATGACAGAATGCCCAATGAGAGAATCTTCAGGCAGGGAGGGTTTATGCTGGCATTTGGTTGGAGGGTGCAGCACACCATAGCAGAAAGTCAAGGCAGTGGAGGAGCAGGACAATTGGTCACATGGAATCGTGATCCGTAAGCAGGGAGGGACAAGTGCTGGTGCTCGAGAGCTTTTCCCCCACTTTTCCAGTCTAAGCCCCCAACCCCTAGGATGCTGTCCCCTACTTCAGGGCAGATCTCCCTTCTTCACTTGACCCTGTAGGGGTTTGAAAGAAAATGGCCCCAAAAGGGAGTGGCACTATTAGGAAGCATGACCTTGTCGGAGGAAGGGTGTTACTGTGGGGGCCGGCTTTGAGGTTTCTTTTTCTCAAGCTTCCTTCATTGTAATGGTCAGTTGACTTCCTGTTGCCTGCAAGATGTAACACTCTCATCTCCAGCACCACATCAGCCTGTTGCCATGCTCCCCTTCATGATCATAACAGACCTCACCTCTGAAACTGTAAGCAACCCACCCTCAATTAAATGTTTTCTTTATAGGAGTTGCTGTGGTCATGGTGTCTCTTCACAGCAATAGTAAACCCTAACTAAGACGGACCCTTTCTGGAAACAGCCAGAAGTGTATCTCCTAGGTGATTCTCAACCTGGCCAAGTTGAAATTTAGGATTAATCATCACGGAGTCACACATGTGGTCTTTGAAATCTGTTTTCTTTTGCTTAGCTTAATGATTTTGTGGCACAACCATTTTACAGAAGTTCATCTCTACACATGGATGTATGATGTTTTGTTTATCCATTTGTAAGTCTATGGTCATTGAGTTTTTCCTTCATTATAGCTATTATGAATACAGTTTCTATATGTTTACATGTATAATGTTTTTTAAAAAAAGTATGTTTTCAGGTCTGTTAAGCAGACACATAAAAATGGAATTGATGGATAGTATGGTAGCTCCAAGCTTAACATTATTATTATTATTCTTTTATTCTGTGTGGGGGTGTTTTGATTGAATGCATATCTGTGCATCACATGCACACCTGGTGCCCATGTAGGCCTGAAGAGGGCACTGGATCCCCTGGAACCAAAGTTACAGATGATTGAGGGCTGCCAGGTGATTGCTGGGGTTTGAACTTGTGTCGTCTGGAAGAGCAGCCAGTGCTCTTGACCACCAAACCATGTTTTCAGCTTCCCATGCTTAATTTTTTGATCATGAGTTTTCTTTTAAGTTTGAGATTATAATTTTTATTCTATTTATATTTTTTATTGAGAATAGTTTTTTTTCCTCATACAATATATTCTGCTTGTTGTGTCCTCTCCCTCTACTTCTCCCGGTTCCTTCCCACCTCCCCTCCCTTCTGGATCCATCCCCTTTCTGTTTCTCAGAACACAAACAGGCTTCTAAGGGATGATAATAAAATGAAATATAATTTAACAAGATTAAACAAGAACAAACACTCTGGAATAGGACAAAACAAACAAATATAAGGAAAAGAGTCCAAGAAAAGGCACAAGAAACAGATATAGATGTAGACCCACTTGTTTGCACACTCAGGAATCCCATAAAATCATTAAACTGTAAGAAGATATATATATTTATACACATATATATGTATACACACACACACATATATGAAGATGACCCATGGGGTAAAAAGAGAGAAAAATATGAATGAAATAAAATAAACAAAAATTAAATATATAAGATTTAAACAGACTTGATACGACATTATGAGACAAAGAATCCCCACAGATGCCATCGAGTTGCTGTTGGCTATTTGCTGCTGGGCATGGGTCTACCCTTAAGAGTAGTTTGTTTCCCCAGTGATATTCCTTTGGAGAAAACGAAATTTTCATTTGCAGTTTGTTATCAACTGGAACTAGCTTCTGGGTTAGTGATGGGGGCAAGTGTCCACTTCTCCCTTCAGCTCTAGGGCTCCATCTGGTACAGACTGGTGTAGGCCCTGCCATGCTGCTTGGGTCTCTGCGAATTCATACATGCCTTGATCCTGTTGACTTTGAGGGCCTTGTCTCCTAGGTGTCCTCCATCTTCTCTGGCTCTTCCCCTCCTTCTGCTTCCTCTTCTGCAGGGTTCCCTGGAGGGGGCATTTCTTGAGATTAAAATATAACTACAACACTTCTCCCTTCTCTTTCTTTCCTCCAACCCTCCTCATATACCCCTCCCCGCTCTTCCTCAAATTCATGACCTTTTCGTTAAGGCTCCTTGAATGCAGAGAAGGCTGTGGTTGGAGGCACTGTAGGCTGGGGAGGGAATACAAGCAGCTTGTTGAACTGCCATGCTTCCTTCTTCCTTCTTTTTCTAGCACAGCGAAGGAAAGCCTGGCACGTTAGGAAAAATAGGTTTATGGGCTGACTTCCTTTTTCCTTTCCTTCATTTGTTCCTTCCTTCCTCGCTTCCCATTCCCTTCTTCAATTTTTTTTTTATTTGAAATAAGGTCCTACTTGATAACCTCAAACTCTGTCTCCTTATTGCCGCTTGCATGTTGGGATTACAGGTGTGCTCCATTAAGCTGGCCCTATGGCTTGTACTTTTTAAAAGTAGCAAAGTGAAAATAATGTTATTTGGCTCGAAGAGGAAAGATGCAATTTTTGCTTCTTTAATTGCTTAGAGCCATGTGGGAGCACATTTGATGATACATAGATTACACAGATTCACTGATGAAGAGTTGTGGATTTGCCTCAGCTGCTTGACCTCTCTGGAAATTGATGTCATCGCCTGTACATTGTGAGCTATGAACACTACTACCTTCTCTGTGGAGCTGTTTGAGGGTCAGGAGGCATAGTGCATGTACCATGCCCACCTGGATCTCAGAAAAAAATGTTCAGTTCTTGTAAATGCTTGTACTTTTGTTGGTTTTCTGTAGCAATGGAACATGCCAATCAGGATGTCTATAGACTCTTTATTCACTGAAATGTTTGCTTTTAGGGTATGTTTGAGAAGTAGTGGGTAATAAAAGGTACACAAATATATGATTCTAATATATAATTAAATTAATTACTGATGGGAAGCTAGTGTAGCTTGATAGGAACCTCAATAAGAATTGAAAAACTTCTTTTTGGTTTGTTGCTGAAATATGAATTGTGAGACTGTGGGTATCTTTGGGAAGGAAACACTCGCTTAAGTCATAGAATCTTCCAGTGTGTACAGCTGCATGAGATTGGCCTCTGTATTCTTTAGGAATATCCTACAAGCTGCCATTTGCCAACACAGTTTCATTAACAGAAAAGAAAGTGAGTCATCTGTTATTTGCTTCCCAGTTCTTTTATCAAAAAGACTCTGCAAGATTTAACTTGAGAGAAAAATAAGTACTTTTTCTTCTTTTTAGGGAGAAGAATGTATGAGTCGTTAGAGATATAGAAGAGGAGTATTTAAGTTCTAGAATATCTGGCCTACCTATCAACTCAATATCCATCACCTGTGTATGCATGTATTCTATCTGTCTGTCTATCATTTATCTACCTATCTGTCTGTCTGTCTATCATTTATCTACCTATCTGTTTGTCTGTCTATCATTTATCTACCTATCTGTCTATCAGTCTGTCTGTCTATCATTTATCTACCTATCTGTTTGTCTGTCT
>LOEQ01001157.1:61397-71720 GCA_001685075.1 Bramus lutescens | reverse complement strand
TGGTGCCCTCTTCTGGCCTGCAGGCATACAAGCAGACAGAATACTGTATACATAGTAAATAAATAAATATTTTTTAAAAAAGAACACAAATGGCTTACTTTCTCAAGCAATTAGAGAAAATGCAAACGAAAACTTGAAGATTCTATTTCATATGCCAGTACCAAATGTAGTTCAGAAGTTGATATCGCAGAAGATAATTAATAGTTATCTTACATTGCTGTTGGGAGCATAAACTAGCAAAACCAATTAGGAGGGAAAAAAATTAAATTTCCAGAAAAGTCGAACATGCTTCAACATCTTTAAATGTATACCCTAGGTAAATTCACAGATGTGTGCAAGATTCCCAACCACAGTCTAAATAACATCAAAGTGAAGCAGTCTGAACACCCACCAATTGGAGAACGAATAAATTATTTCAGTAATACAATGGTGTGCTTTATAATGGGGTTGAGGTGATTAGGAAATGTTGTTAGAGAAGACCAGATGGCAAATATTATAGGCTTAGCAGGCCACACCATCCCGGCCACAGCTATTCCATCACTGTAGTAGGGAAGCAGCCATAAGCAATACTTCAATGAACGACCATGGGAGTACTTCCAACAACTTTATCCATAAACAAAAGGGTGTTTGGCTGGGTTTGGCTCAGGGGTCAGCAGCTGCTCTATGGAACGAGGATGGATTCCTTTGAAAGTCATAGATGAACATGGACGAAGTTGATCCCCCCAACAAAAAACAATTGAGTGGAAAAAATTAATTGCGGAAGAAAATAGGTGGTGTGATCTTATTATAAGGAATCACCTTTGGGGATGCTTGGGTGAAGCAGTGAGAATATTTCTATTATGAAGGACACTAGTTTCTTATAGTGTCTTCTCTTCCTTTCTCTCCTCATCTCTCCTCCCTCCCTCCTTCCCTATCTTTTGTCTTTCTGTCTTGAGAAAGAGTCTTGTTATGTAGCCCAAGAACTGTGCAGCCCAGGTTGGCATTGCACTTGCAGCCCTCCTGTCCCCATCTCCAGAATGCTAGGTTAAGAGACATGCATTGCCATGTCCAGCTCTGGGAATATTTTCTGTTACTCTTGTACCATATGGTTCTTCTGGCCACACAAACGCCGTTTGGACTGAGGGGTTTGGGAGGTTAATGCAGATTTGAGCATGGACTGTATCAGAGTGGCTTGCTGCCTGTCTTAGATGAAAGAGCCTCACCCCTGGAAGCTGTTCTTGACCTTCTGACCAGTCCCTAGCATCACTGTATGTGTGTGTGTGTGTGATCATGTTTCTAACCTCAGGTAACTCATTTGCCTTTTCTGAACTTATTTCCTCATCTGAAAATTAGGGAGTCTTGTGTCTGGTTTATATTGTCTCTGTGACCACAAAGAGGGATGTCACAATCTAAAAGCAGTCGATAGGTAGTCTTTCCCAACCCCAAAGGTCTGAAGAGAGGAAGGCACAACTTATATTTCTACCAAAGTTCCCACTTCCTGACAGTCCACAGATATCGATTCTTTCTCCCTTGAAGGCGATTGCGATTTGCTGCTGCATTGTTTGTGACATTTGCCTTCTCTGGGCTAGTGGTGGTTTGAAAGAAAATGGCCCCCAAAGGAAGTGACACTATTAGGAGGTGTGGCTTTGTTGGAGGAAGTATGTCACTCTGTGGGCAGGCCTTGAGGTTTCTTTTACTCATGCTTCTCTCAGTGTGACAGTCAGTTGACTTCCTCTTGCCTCTGAGTCAAGAGGCAGGACTCTCAGCTCGAGTACCATGTCTGCCTTGCACACAGCCATGATGATAGTGGACTGAACCTCTGAACCTCTGAACCTGCAAGCAAGACCCCTCAATTAAATGTTTTCATTTATAAGAGTTGCCACGGTCATGGTATCTCTTCACTGCAATAAAAACCCAAACTCAGACAGGGCTCTTTGGCTCATACTGGCTTATGAGAACCCATTGCAGTCAGGGGGTGAGACATGAAGTACAGATTTTAATCATGTTTCTTCCAGAGCTCCTTGCATTGGGCAGGTTTATCTTATCTCGATTGCTATAACAGCTGTTTCTATTTTCTCCATTGTGAGTGAGATATCTTTCTACCTCTTTGAACTGTTGTGTTTTTGTGATGATTATCCTGCGTGTCTAGAATCACAGAACCACCTTGGCAGAGGACTCCAAAGAGGCCACCTCTTGCTCAAGGCCTCTTCTCTGAGGTTTTCTGGAGATGTGAACATTTTGAAGATTTTATTTGTATTCTTAGTTCTGTTTATGCAAGCACATTTGTGTGTGTGCGGGGGTGTGGGGGTGTGTGTTGGGGAGCATGCACATGTGAGTATAGTTGCATGTAGAAGCCAGAAGTGGGTGTTGGATCTTCTGAAATTGAAGTTACAAGTGGTTGTGGGTTGCCTGTCATGGCTTCTGGGAACCAAACTAGGGTATCATTCAAGAGCAGTCTGTACTTTTAACTGCTGTGTTGTCTTTTTAACCCCAAGAACACTGATACTGATTTTCTTTGAAGATGATGGGGAACTCATTACCAGTGCAAGAAGTGGGAGTTTGGATTTACTTCACCTGGTCTAGGAAGGCAAGAGGCTAGACCTTTCAGTAATTGGCTGAGTCATGTTGGGCAAAAGCTGCTGCTTCTCCATTCCTCATTCATCTCGTCTGAAAAATGGGATGACTCTGATAACTACACTTTCTTCTTAGCGTTGTTATAAGAGGTATGGGAGAATCTGGGAAAACTCAGTAAGTTTTTGCACAATGTGGATGGACACAGATGAGCTACCCAGGAATATCTGTACCCCGGCCCAGGTCTCCAAGAGATCTGGCCAGGAGTCTAAGCCGCTACACTACAGTGAGAAGGACAATGATTTTCCCGGAGAAGATGTACCATGAAATAGCGGCAAGTGTTGACACCCTAGAGCTACAGGACCTCCATTCCTATTGCAAATTCTCTAAGTGCTCTCTTCCAGACATGGATGGTTTGTCAGCTTTGCACCTCACTTATGGAATGTGATTGAAGGTCCATGTAGAGCCTGGGTGGCCTCCAACTGCGAGGTGCTAGTTTTGAAGAGGGTACTAATTAGGGGCTCAGTTTCTTGGGGGAAACTTTAAAATAATCCAACAGGGCTTTAGAATAAAACCCCTTTTTGCTTGCTCCTGCACAGGGGAATGTGTCTGGCTTCTGCCATATGAGTATATAATCACACACACACACACACACACACACACACACACACACACACACACACANNNNACACACACACACACACACACACACACACACACGCACACACACATGTGCACACACACAAACACACACACACGTGTGCACACACACACAAACACACACACACTGCTTATATCCTTCCCTCACAAATATTTCCTTCTTTCTCCTGCCCAGTTTAAAAAGAGAAGCCCCAGACCTTTGGCTGTGGAAATGCTGGAGGAGACTGCTGGCATGTCACAATGGCCCTGATAGCTGCTCTTGCTCCCAGAGCATGGAGATACCCAGGATCCTTGTGTTAATGGTGTCTGGAGTCATGGTTGGGTGTTTTTAAGTTTTCAGCCTCTTATTTAAGGAATCTAAGTAAAAGCCCCCCTCACCTTGCCACTATTCAGGTTTTCAAACGTGCCAAGGAAACTTCATTTCAAGCAAATCGATAGAAAAGATCAGAATTCTCTGGACAGAGTCTTGGTCCCCAAGAATGAGAGAGCACTCATGAGCCCCATTTTGTAACCTGCAGTATCTTTTGATGAGATCTAAAGGAAAGAAGGACTGGCTACAAAGGGAGGCAACTTGGGTGGCTCTCCACTAGAAAAGATTTATTTTTAATTACGTGTATGGATGCGTGGGTATGTGTGTGGTTGTGTGCATATGTGTGCAGGTGCCTGTAGAAGCCAGAGGTGTCGATTCCTCAGGAGCTGGAGTTACAGGTGGTTTGTGAGCCACTTGCCAGTGTTGGCAATCAAGTTTGGGTCCTCTGGAAGAGTAATTTGTACTCTTAACTGCAGAGCGTTCTCTCCAGCCCCAGGTGATTCTCTATTTTGACTGATAGGTTACGTCATACAATCATCTTTCCTCCTGGGACTGTTATTTCCCATAATGATTCAGATTTTAGTCATGTACATGACTATGCATGGGCAATAGATGGAAAACAGGGAGTTCTCTCAAAAAGTTCACTCATGGACATAGTTTATCTTACTATATATGCACAGTTGAGGCTGGATTGACCTTTTCATTCTTGAGCCTGGATGTCTTACTTATCTCATTGTTTAGGTGTGTGTGTGTGTGTGTGTGTGTGTGTGTAATGTAGGTCTGTGTGCCGGGGGGTGTCCAGATTTTCTGGGTGCTTGCTTGGAGTGCGTGCATATAATCTATTCAGGTGAAGCAGCTGGGTTATCAAGTGCATTGCTAGAAGAATAACAACCCAACCCAAGTGACCCCAGGCTACCAAGCTCTTCCCTATGCTTGCCTGTGAGACTTGGACTTGAGAGAAAATTACAGATGCTCCTTGAGATTATCTCAGTGGGGGAGGAACTTTATTTTTCCTAAGTTTATTTAAAAATCATTTTATGGTGATAGAGGTAAATAGGTTCTTGTCTAAAAATACCACACAGGTAGCTAAAAGCATGAAGCAGAAGTTGGAAATTGCTCTGTCTCACCATCAGAGACCCTGTCCGTTCACGATATGGGCTGCAAGAGATGAGGAAACTTCATAGATGTGGTCAGGGCAGGATGGCAAATCCCCTACCAGCATCAAAAACTGTCAAGAGCTGCAGAAAGCAAGGCTCCCCACCTTTCCCCACCATCTTACCTGCTTTCAACTTAATTGTTCTGGTAGGCAACTCCGCCTACATGATCTCCATTTCAGAGGAGAAGAGACTGAGATTCAGAAAACTTAAGTAACTGACCCAAGGGTAGGTGACCTGGTAAGTGACACTGTATTCTTCCTCACCAGTCAGGCTGAAGATGAGATTATTTATTATTTATTTTTGAGATAGGGTCTCCCTCTGTATCCTTGGCTGCCTTGGAATACATTCTGTAGACCAGGCTGGCCTTAAACTCACAGAAATCCACTTGCCTCTCTGCCCTGAATGCCAACAGGTTCACTGGATACATCCTTTGAACATGTCACATCCTGTGCATTTTAATCTGTGCACTTGAACTTATAAAGCAAGTATATAAACAAGGTGCCAATGGGCTTTGAACTCTAACGACAGTGAGTTTGGGTGCGCATGTAACTAATACACGTTGTGAACTCTGATATACTCCAGCGAATGCTTGCACCATTGTGCACTTAAATGTCCCCCTGGGTTTGATGATTAGGGTTATAGAAAGCACTAAGCCTGTAGTGTGCAGGTTTTCTTTTTGAGATAGGGTTTCTCTGTGTAATTTTGACTGTCTTGGAACTAGCTCTTGTGGACCAGGCTGGCCTTGAACTCACAGAGATCCACAAACCACTGCCTCCCAAGTGCTGGAACTAAAGTCGTACGCTACTCCCTATCCCCACCCCCATCTTGTGGGGCCTTTATTGGTGAGATTCTTGCCCTTATCGGAAGAGATAGCAGAGAACTTGCTGTCTCTTTTTGGACCATGCAAGGACATGGAGAGCAGAAAGACATCTATAAGCCAGGAAGACAGAGCCCCTGACAGAAAGTGGCCATCCCAGCACTCTGATCCCTAGCTTCTAGAGTGGTGAGAAATAGATTTCTGTCGTTTAAATTTCCTTTCTGTTTTGTTCTGGCAGCATGGGCAGATTAAGGAAGAAGCAGGGACAGAAAATTTTGATCTTTTCTGTGGTGATGACTTGATGGAGGAAGCAAGAACCAAAATGTAGCTCTGATTTGGACTCGGATTCTGCTTCCTTGGGAACCAGAGCTGGGGTCAGCCCCAGGGTCTGAAGGGTTTGTCCTGAGACATCCCAACCCAGAAAAGCTGGAGCCATCATCGTCTTTGACATCACAGGTGCAGCTCCAGTTCTGACCACCAGAGGATGAAGTGGAAAATGAGAGCCCTGGACAGAGAGCCAGTTTGTGGGAGGCTGAACATTCTCTACTGTTCTCACTGGAGAAAGCCCCAAGCTCATATGGAGTCGGAAAGGGGGGATGCCCGGGGACACTGGAGTGAGACTTGGAGAAGGGATCTCGTCAGGAGGGCTCCATGAAGATTTGGCAGAGCCTGGGACAAAGTCCAAGGCAGCTGCTGCTCCAGTCCAGGTCTTTTGTGCAAACCTGGAGGAAGCTTTTTCTGGGAAGGAGGTCTCCCCAGTCCATCCTCCTGCTCAGTTACCTTGCTGGGCATGCAGCATTTTGACCTTTGGGTTATATCAAACTGTTTACTAAACTCCCTTGGGGCGGAAGCTCTCAAGATTGAGATATAGACTGTAGACATTTATTTAGCCCAGTTTTTTCTTGGTGGAAGCAGGAATTTCTGCCACACATGGAAAAGAGAAGAATTTTTGCTTGGTGGAGCCCATCAAAAAATTTTTTCAGAGGCGATTCCTAGAACGCAGATGAACCTGTGTTGTGGAGTTTGGGACACAGGGTTAGACATCATGCTGGCTAGTTTCTGTCAACTTTACACACACTAGAGTCATTTGGGAAGAGGGAACCTCAGCTGAGACAATATCCTCACCAGATGGTCCTATAGGCAAGCTGGGGCATTTTCTTGATTGATGATTGATGTGGGAGGGCCTAACTCACTTTGGGTGGTACCAGGCCCTGAGCATGTAGTCCTGGATGTTATAAGAAAGTAGACTGAGAAAAACACGGAGAGTGAGCCAGTAAGCAGTTTTCCTTCATGACCTCTGCATCAGTTTCTGCCTCCAGGTTCCTGCCTTGAGTTCTTGCCCTGACTTCCCTGGATGATGGACTGCAAGCGGTAAGATGAAATAAACCCTTTTCTTCCCACGTTGCTTTTGGTCGGTCGCACTGTTTAGCAAAGCAATAGAAACCATAGGTAAGACAGGAGTCGTAGGAGTATTGAAGAGAAGTATTGGAGAAGAACAGGGGAGATGGCCTAGTCTGAAGAGTGTTTGCCATGCAAGCATGAAGCCCTAGTACAGTTCCCTAAAAGCCAACAAGCAAAGCTGGCTGCCTGATGCCCCCCTGAAATCCCTGCCCTGGGAAGGGAGAGACAGAGCATCCCAGGGCTTGCTGGATAGTCAGCTTAGCTGAGTTAATGAGTTCTAGATCCATTGAGGGACTCAGTAGACTGACAGGATGAAGGTATTCTGAAAAGACACTTGGATTCTTTGCTTTGGCTACCGGACTACTGGAACAGGGAACTCCAAGAAACAAGGGTCCCCTCCAAGATCTCATGTGAGATTGGAGAAGAGAAAGCCTAAAGCTTGGGACATCGAGAAAGGAAACTATTTTTCCCCCTAGAATGAGATTTACAATTTGCTAGACTGCCAAGGAAGAGACAATGTTGGGGCAATGGTAGGCAGGATCACACTTTAGATACTGTTCAGAAATGCATAGCACTGACCCATTGTTCAAACCTTAACTTCACTTTAGGACTCTGAAGATAGACTTGGGGGGGTGTCACTGGGTCTCTTTGTCCCCATTCCAAGGTTCTTCAATGGAATAAATCTCCTATTTCCCTCTCCCTTTTCTGTTTACACTATTAATTTGGCTGTTTTAATTGTCTTATGAGGACAGGAGGCTGAACTTGTCTTATAGAGGCACAGGTTGGGACCAAAAGTCTAATAGCAGATCTGTCTCCCAAAATAAGACAGAGCGCATTAGGGAAAGAAGCCAGACCTCAGCTTCCAGCCCTGTCGTGTGCATACCTGTGTGTGTGGAGAGTGGTGTTGTATGGGAAGGTGGCCATGTCATAGTGGGAAAGGCACTGCATGTCATGACGAGTATGGATGTGTTTCTCTCAGGCACTCCCAGCAGAATGTGGTTTAGAAAGATGAACTGGCCAGCGTGCTGGCCCCGGGGAACGTCCTGCTGGCACTGGGAAAGCAATTGGTTAATGGCTTGAGTGCTCTCTCCCTGCCTTCACAAACATCTCTATGACACACTAGGCCATAATTCTCCCTAATAAAATAATATGAAGCTCAATTATGCTCCCGTTCCCATGCTCCTGGACTTCATTAAACATAGAGGGATTAAAAACTTGTATAAATTAATCAATGTAGCATAATCCTAAAAATTAGAAGACAAGTCCTTGAGGAAGTAATGTAATATGGGCTTTTTAATTAGCAAGGCCCCTGAGATTCATTGCTCTTGCCTGCAAGTCTCCTGTTTATGAATTACTTCATCCTTTGAAGGGGAAGGCCCCACAGGCTCCGGGCCTGTCATCAAGAAGTAGGCAATGCTGCATTAATTCCCAGGCTGATGTCCTCCTCAGTGTCAGAGCAGAGTAACGGCACTGGTCTGGGCTTGCTTGCTTCCCTTTATCCCATAAGAAGAACTAACTTTGAAAAGCAGATGCAGAGAGAAAGAGTCAGAGGGGAAATGCAAGCCTTTGATTCCTGGTGTCAGGAGCATAGATATTTGGAGTCATGGATATCTGGGACCTGCGTTTGAAGCTTGGTTCTTCTGCTCAGTGACTCTGTGAAACCTAGATGCCCCCCTGGCCTCTTCCCTCTGCATTTCCTCATCTTTCCTCCGTAGCTTACCCCAACCTTCTAATAGCACCAAGAGAACCTTCAGCAGCAAGTGTGACCCCTATGGGCCCAGTGGCCTCTCCAGCAGCTTATTCCTTCTTTCTAAGATGGGACAGATAGTTTCTTGTTCCAACCTGGGTGAAATCTTCCAGGTGTTGGTTTGGATCCGAAGCTCATGTGTTGAAACTCCGGACCGTAGAGTCCAAAAACTTATTGGTCAGTCTGCTTGACACGTACAGGCCCTTTAAAGTCAGTGTGTCCGTCCTTACACAAACCCTCCCAAGAGCATTCCATGTTTACATATTATTATTGATGATATCAATATCCACCCAACAATCTCCTTTTTATCCACAGGAACAAAGACTTGGTGTGTAGTCATCTTTCGCTGGCTTAGCCTAGAACGTGAGACAAAGTAGACCCTGGGGGAACATGGCCTAGATTAATGAATGGCTCCACTCTCTCCTTTTCTCCCAGGCATTTGCTGCATTGGATCATGAATGCAAATAGACTTGCTCTGAGTCCCCATTCATGGTTTCCTCCAAGAACTGAGACTAACACTGACCCTGATCTCGGAGATCATCTCATTACTCTTTGAGAAAGATTCGGCATTTCTTAACAGTCTCTCTCCACTTGGAGACTTGTTTAGTATTCATAATCTCTTATTCAACACTAGGCCTCCAGACAAAGAACCCCCAAAGGCCTGTGTAGTCAACCTGCAGCCCACAAAACACAAGAAAACTCCCACTCTGTCCTGAGAACTTTCAGAATTCAGGCTGGGTCACTTGGATATTGCCCTCGGGCAGAGACAAGTTTCTTCAGTGACTACAGGCAGAACCACCTTTGCATTGTATTCACTTTGACCCTGCTGCCCTGGCTGACTCTGTCTCCAGGAGAGACAGCTTTCTGAGAAGTAACCAGCAGGGCAGTGATTGCACCTGCAGGCCCTGGTTGGTTCTCTGCTATTATCTATTTTTATCCTGGCTCATTTGCTCTGTGTGTTTAGGAAAACACAGACACATACACACAACAGCAGGGTTGCCGGCATTTACACCTCTTCTAGTACAGGATTTTCCCTTGAAGGCTGGTGCTTGAGCAGAGCCAGGACTTCCTCTGGATGGGGCTGGAGACCTGGGGAGGAGCCAGATGCTCTTCAGGAGGCACTTTCTTCACCACTGGGTGTCAAGACAGCAGAAGGTGGGGGAGCCGCTGGTTCTTGAATTCCAGCGCTGGTGACTCCCTGATCCCTCCCTTGAAGTTCCTCCTCTGTCATGTGGGGTCTAGCCTCTGCCTTTACCCTGAGTTGCACAGGTAGATGCTCTCCCATGCAGAGACATGGGTCTTCTTAGAGCAACAATTGCCTCCTCTTACCAAAGTCTGTCAACAGCACAGCCTGAGCCTTGCCACTGATTTGTTCAAGGCATGGGGGATCTCTCTAGGATCCTCTGGGACTCCACCACCAGATTGAGACTGCTGAGACATTCAGCCTCCTGAGCTGAACAACTGCCATATTTTTGGCCTTTCCACTGAGAATAGCTACTGTTGGACTGGCTGGATCACAGCCTGTAATCTACTCTAATAAATCACATACATAAAATCAGTTCTGTTCCTTTAGAGAACCTTAAATAAAACAGGATGAGTAGGAGGAAATGACAAAGGCGTGCTCTTCAACTATTGGTTTTCCATGGCCACCATCATAAATGTGTGTGTGTGTGTGTGTGTG
>LOEQ01001157.1:43584-61374 GCA_001685075.1 Bramus lutescens | reverse complement strand
CAAGTACACACACACACACACACACACACACACACACGGTTAGAAATGTGTCCCAGATTGCATATCCCCTGTATATTAGGAGATCTAAATGGTTTTATCTTATACACAAATGACCACATGACTATAATTCAGCTTGCAGAGCCCAGTCTTGGCTTTGCAACAGTGGTAGAGCCTAGCCTGTTTTAATTAAAAAAAAAATGGTGGGCAGGGGGAGAGAGAGAGGGATGCCAGAGCTTGTGTGGAGAGTTTTCATTAGGGGAAGGGAAGGAGAAAGGGAAGAGAAAAAGGGGGCACAGAGTAACCTTGCAGGGAGGGGGGAGTTTAGAGGGGGAGGAGGGAGGCAGGGTTCTGCCATTTAAAACTCTTAAAGGGAGGGGCACAAAGCATGTGCACAGAGACCACACAATAGGCTGAGGTACTGCCTGCGTATTGGGCATGTGCACAGAGGTGATGCATTCTGCCAGGCCTCCAAGGGGTGGGCCAGGTATGCCTGAACGCCATCATAACCTAATGGCCCAGCCTTCATAAATGCAGTTTATTTCTTCATAAAATCTGAAAGTGGCAATACAATTACACAAACCCCAATGCCCCAGGGACCGAAAAGCCAGAGACAATTCTTGGTTTGTCTTAAAAATATGAAGCAGTGGTTCCCAGCTGTTTTCAGAAGGTCTAGTTTCAAAACAAAAGTCCCTGCAATGTCCCACAATGTGTAACATGGGAATGAGGGAGGTGACTGGACTGAGCTGGAGACAGGTTGTCAGTCCCGTCAGCACTTTAGGAATTCTATGGCAAATGCGGGGAAATCATTGACCCAAGTGAATGACGCCATCTATGTCCTCCCTGGGATCTACTCTGAATGCCTAAATCCTAATACCTGGTAACATTTTGATTTCACAGAAGTTGTTGAAGAAGTGACCAATGACCAGGTCTTTGAAGGGGGTGGGGGGAAGAGGAAGCCTGGATCTGAATCCTGAGTGGCCGGGTGACTCTAGGAATGTTGCCTCACGGACATGTGTCCTCAGAGTGAGTGAGGGCCACCAAAGTTCTGCTCAGGGGTGGGGCTCTGGTGCTGCCCCCTGTCTCTTGCTCCTTAGGTCAGGCACTCTCTTCCTTTCCTAATGCATAGGCCACCACAGCTTGCTGCAGTCGTATCCATAGAGTAGGCTCTTAGTTTTCCTCAAATGTATGATGATGCACTCTACAGTTTTGGCATTGGCCATATCCACTGATGTCTGTCAAACTGAGCCGTTATAGATCTTGCACGTCCCCTTGCTCTTAGACAATGCTTGTCTGAGTCTTTGAATTAACGCAGAAGAGAAGAGGTTGAGGGGGTAGGTGGCAGAAGTGTTGGGAGAAGGGCTAACATGCGTGTATGTGTCACAGAGAGAGCTCTGTTGTGGTGGTCTCCACGTGTTGTATCTAAGGAACCTTCACCAACTACAAGTCCTAGCCCCAGTCCTGTTTCTATCCCTCCCACCATTTCCGGCATGACTGGGGCACTTGCAGGAATGGGCTGGTTTATCACAGCCAGCAGCCCGTAAACTTCTAATGTTGAGTCTCTGAGCTATTCTCCTGTGTTCCTTTGGTAGGAATCTGGCACTTCATAGACCCCTAAAAAGTGTATAGGCGTCAACCAATAATCTTAGTGAAAGGTTATTTTGGGAGGAATTTCCTCATGTGACCAACAAATCACAAGTATATCTATACAGTGTAGACCCTACATGACAACCAAGGGGGGGGTTCTAAAGAAACTAACACTGCTGCAGATACCCCCAAACCACCCTTTCTCCTAACACTTACATCATTTGTCCCAACCTCTTTCTTTCATGTTTAAGTCACAGAGTGCTGGAATTGCTGGGCCTTGCTGCTTGACACACCAGGAAGTACATTTGGAAAAGGTAAGCCCTCTCCTAATGGTGCTGTGTGCAGAAGAACAAACCAGAGCAACTCAACTCTGGTTCTTGTTTTGTCTCTACCCAGGAGTCCTGATAGCCCATGCTAGCCCAGCAAAGTCACCTGTCTGAATTTCTTTTCTATTGCTGTGACAAAGCACCATAACCAAAGCGATTTATGAAAGAAAGTGTTCGTTAGGCTTATGGTTTCAGTGTTAAGAGTCCAGGGTGCCAGGAAGAGCTGAGAGCTCACAACTTGCTGCATAAGTAGAATGAGAGAGCTAACACAAAATGGCACCAGTCTTCTGAAACCTCAAAGCTTGCCCATGGTGACAGGCTTCCTCTAGCAAAGCTGAACCCCCTAACTCTCCCCACACAGCCACCAACTGGAGACCAAGTATTCAAACACATAAGCCCATGGGGATCATTCTCGCTCAAACCATCTTATTACTCTTCATCCATAGGCAGAGAAGCTAAGGAGTGGGGATTTCGGAGCCCATGGAGGCTGGACTCAAGGTGCTAGTGAGAAGTTCAGGTCACCACATGGGAGCATAAGCACTAGCTGCAGAGACTGTGTGTTTGTATTCCTGCCATGACTTTCACTGATGCTTGTGCACCTTGTTAGGGGGTGGGGCTTGCTATATGGATGGATGGGTTGCTGATCCATAGGAAACCTTGTGGGAGAGTTTCAATGAGAGACAGCGTTGTGCATCATCAAACTATTGCCCCAATTTTGTCCTTAGAGCTGGGCTTTGGGAAGTTCCTTGTGCAGCTCTGTTTGATGGGTAGAAGGCATGGCATGAAGAAATCTTCCAGATTTCTGCAAGATGTGACAGTTGTTCATCCTATTACAGTGGTCTGGAGATCTCAGGAGCCACAGATGCTCATGGGGAGCCCTGGTCATAGTAACTTCAGACTGTAACCTCAAACTCTTGGAGATGGGACCCATGCAAATAGAATTTTATTTTGCTGAAAACAGAGGCAGCTGTGTATGTCCCATAACACCACTCTGCCATGCATTTGGTTCCTAAGGGGCAAGAAGAAACTTCGTCCAAGTGTTTTAGTTATTTTTCTTATATACAGACTGTCACTGGTAGTGAGAGAGACAGCCTGATGCTGGCAACTTTAGACTGAGGAATATTTCTCTTAAGAACCTCCACTCAGGGGTGGCTAGGGTCTTGACTTCCACAGCAGAAAGAAATTACAAGATGAGCTGTATGAAGCTAAAGATTTACTAAGTAAAGATACATACATAGTTAAGGAGTGGGTACGAGGAGAGAGAGAGAGAGAGAGAGAGAGAGAGAGAGGGAGGGAGAAGATGAAGGGGGAGAGATGAGTGTCTTAGGAAGTAGCATTTTGAATTTGGTATTCTCAAAGGTTATAATCTGCAGCCAAGTGCCAAGATTATGCAAAGTTTAAAATTGAAGCAGAAATCTGTGAGCTGGTTTACTTACTTTGCTTACCTTCAGGACTTCCTTTTACAAATGTGATTGTAAGGTGGTTTATGAGGTGAGCGCTGTGGGTTTATGCTTGAGGCAGGAGCTGAGGAAGTTAAAGGCAAAAGTCACATACATTTTGACCTTTAGAGTGGTCCATTAGCTGTTTTACTACTCTTGCCTGAGATATCTTTCAAGGAAGCGGGTAATGTTTCTATGCAGGCAGTCTTCCTAACACTTTTGATTTTTGTCTACCATGAGTCTTGAGTCTTGGCCATTGAGAAATGTGAGTCAGATGCTGGTGGCGAGGGCCTCCTTCCTCCTTCCCATGTTCCTCTCAATTTCCTTGTCCTTTTCTTCTCTCCCCAAGACAGCCCCTGTGATAACGCTGTGGAGACTGTGGTCTTCCTCAGTGCCTCTCCGGGGAAGCAGTTGTTGGGGGCCTGTCTTGTTAGGGTTTCTACTGCTGTGACAAAACACCATGGTCAAACTGCAAGCTGAGAAGGAAAGGGTTTATTTGGCTTATACTTCTACATTGCTGTTCATATGGACCAGTGTTCTAGGTATGGTTAGTATTGCTGTGATGAAACCCCATGACAAAGCAACTTGGAGAGAAGAGGATTATTCAATTAATGCTTCAGCATCACAGTTCATCATCAAAGGAAGTCAGGACAGGAACTCACACAGGGCAGGACTCTGGAGACAGGAGCTGGTGCAGAGGCCATGGTGGGGTGCTACTCACTGGCTTGCATCCCTTGGCTTGCTCAGTCTGCTTTCTATAAGTCCAGGACTACCAGCCCCAGGATGGTCCCACCCACCATGGGCTGGGCCCTCCCCCTCCCCTATTGATTACTAATAATGGATGGGGTAGATGTTGGGGTGGCCCAACTCAAAGCCCTGGATGTGGGCTTGGGTGGTAGCTGAGTTGGTCAGTCTGGGCCTCTGCTAGGATCACCCCCTCAGGTGAGGGGTGCAGCCAGCTCTCCTGTGCCCATGCCATTGCTGTCAGCTCTCCACGGGGAGCCTGACCAACTCTCCTGTTGCAGCAGTCAGCAAGGGACAGGGCTAGATCTCCTAGGGCCAGCAAATGGTGGGACTGGCTCAATATGACTCAGAAGTCAAAAGGCATGGTTTGCATGGCTCCCGGTTGATAACATAGGCCACTGACATCAACACAGACCCCAGCTGCAGCAGGACCACAGACCCAGACATGGCCCTCAGCAGCAGCTGGGCCTGGATGTCACCATGGTCCCAGGTAGCAGCACAGGCCATTCAGATCAGTATGGCCCTGGAGACAGCATGGCTCTCAACATCCTTGCTTTTAAATTATAAACATTCATTGTTGTAATCCCTCCTTCCCTCCCTCCCTGTTTCCCTGCTTTTTTTTTTTCTGTCTTAGTCATTGTTCTATTGCTGTGAGGAGAGACATCATGACCAAGACAAATCATATAAAAGAAAGTATTTAACTGGGGCTTGCTTACAGTTTCAGAGGTGAGTCCATTATGACCAGGGCAGGGAGTGTGGTGGATGCAGGCAGGTGGTGGGGTGTTGAAGGCCAGCCTCGATGGGATTCGTACATCCCAGGGTAGGAACATGAGGATTAGAATTATTAAGCAAAAGCAACAGAGATATGAGAGAAATAAGAGGCAGAAACGCAGAAGAACATCGGGAGGGAAAATCGGTGAATCCTGAATACTCTATTTTCCACATGATTATATACTTCACTCCAAAGGGGAGAAGGAGGCAACAGACTTTTTAACATGGTATAAGGTGGTGTGGGAAGTCCTGCTGTATATGTGTTGCCTTTTTGCTTAATAAAGAAGCTGCTTTCGGCCAGTGGCTTAACAGATTATAGCCNATATATATATGAGAGAGAGAGAGAGAAGGTGGAGTCAGTGAGACGCCATATAGCCACCAGAGGAGAAATATGTGAGCTGCCAGTTGGAACGTCACTGGTAGGTCCCAAGCCTCATGGTAAAATATAAAATAATAGAAATGGGTTAATTTAAGATGTAAGAGCTAGCTAGAAAACGCTTAAGCTATTGGCCAGTTTTGCAATTAATACAGATTTCTGTATGATTATTTCGAGTCTGGGCGAACAGGAAACTAACAAGCAGCCTCCCCCAGCAATAAGGAATAGACTTGAATTCTCCAACCTTTGGTTCAGATGGAGCAGACCCTCTTCTATACCCAAAATGCTAATTAACCACACCCCAGGTCAGAATCTCTTGTTCCTAGGAGCCCCATCTGTTGTCAACAACTTTGAAAGAGCAAAAATAAACTCAAACTCTCTGACCTCCAGTCAAAGGGGAACGCTCACAGTGGGGTAGCAGCAAGAGTGACATCCTGATCCACAGACAGTAAGGCAGAGCCTAGGCCTGGGCTTTTGAAACATCAGAGCCCACTCTAAGTGACACACTTCCTCCATCAAGGACACACCTAACTCCAACAAGGCCATACCTTAGGAGGACCCTTTCAATCCTTTCAAAGGGTTGTACTCCCAGGTGACTAAGTATTCAGATAAGAGCCTTTGAGGGCCATCCTTATGCAAACCACAACACTTTCCTTCCTTCCTTCCTTCCTTCCTTCCTTCCTTCCTTCCTTCCTTCCNNNCCTTCCTTCCTTCCTTCCTTCCTTCCTTCCTTCCTTCCTTCCTTCCCCCTTTCTACCCCTTTCCTTCCTCCTCCTTGTCTTCTTTTCTTTTTATGTTTTCCTTCCTTTCTCCAAAGTTCACCAAGAATCTAAAGTTTGGGACTCTTCTGGAAGAAACCTAAAGTCTCAAGAACGAGAATCTAAACTGATGATGGCAGGCCACTCTGTAAAGGAGGGCGTATGTTTCACGTGGGGACCCAGAGCTGGGTCTCAGAATAGGTGATCCTGAAGTTTCTTTCCCCTTGAAGGAAGACATACAGGGTAAGGGGCCAGTGGAATTTCTGACAGGGGTGAGCAGAGGAAGGACTGACCGCTCTTGTCTGGCAGCCGGCACAGCTGGCTGTACTGATGATAGAATTGGACCACTTCTGCCTGTCTCCTTCGCCCACTCTGGGCGCTCTACAGCTCTCACCTGCTCCAGGAGCCCCGTCCTCCGCTGTGGGTCTTTTCTACCCAGGAAGTGCCTACATGCTGCAATGCTGGCCTGTTGAATTGCCTGACACACACAGCACCAAGGAAAGGCATGTTTTCAGTGTCCCGAGCTGAAGGGAACCAATGTGGAGCTTCAAAGGAACAAAGCCAAGCAGGGGTACATCTTCCTGAACAAATACAGGGTGGCTGGGGTTTGGCACTGTCCAACCAGAATAACGTGAAGGAGAAGGTGGCTTCTGGGTATGGGTGTCTGCAGTCCCAGCAGTTGGAAGGCTAAAGCAGAAGGAGGACAGGTTTGAGACCACCTACGCCTTCCTTTGCTTGAAACTGGAAGCTTTGAGATTCCACCTCTCTGAATTAGGTGGGCGTTTTCTTCCCAGCTGATCTTAGAGGGCACGCTGAGGTCAGGAAGCTAAAGTTCAGGTTGGGAAAGGCAGGACAAACAAGTCTGTTGGACTTGCTATGTGGGCTGGGTCTAGGGTTTTGGTGATTTGAGGTGTGTTTCAGGCCCCCAGGAGGAGGATCAGGTGACCAGACGAAAGCTAGGGGGAATCCAGGGACAGACAGCTTCCTTTGACAGGGCGTCTATCACCTTCTCTCCACCCTTCTCAGGCTTCCTTCCCGAAGTGGCTACCACGGATTGGAACTGACCAGCCAANGACCAGCCAATGGATTTTACAGGAAAGGAACCAGGATGTGGATGCTCCCAGTGATTTCAGGAATGTCTTTTCTGGGATGTGATGGGAAACAGTGACGTAGTTACCTGGCACCAGAGTTGTGTTTGTCATGCATGCCATTGAGTGCAATTGTCTAACAGCCTTGGGCTGAGTCTATATTCTCTGAGTGCCTGGGTGCAGGATTGCTCACAGCCTGAGTCCTGGCTATAGTCACACTAAGCTCCTTTCTTACTACCCACTGGTTCTGTAGACCCCTTTCTCAGACATAGCTAAAGTCAGAGGCATCCTTTCCTAGAGTTTCTGGTGAGAACCAGTCCTCATGACCCCTGGATTCTGGACTTCTGATCACTTGAATCACGAGAGAGTAAACATGTGTGTGTGTGTGTGTGTGTTTAAAATTTATTTAGTTTTTGTTTTATGTATACAAACGAATGTTTTATCTCCATGCATGTCTGTCTGTACACCATGTGTGCAGTGCTGGAGGAGGGCATCAGATAGAGCCCCTGGAACTGGAGTTCCATATAGTTGTAGACCATCACGTGGGTGCCGGGACTGAACCTGGATCCTCTGGAAGAGCAGCACACACTCTTGGCCACTGAATCATCTCGCCATCCCCCGATGCTTGTGTTTCTAGCCACCGTGTTTGCTGTGATTTGTTCCAGAAGCCCTGGGAAAACAAAGCAGTGTGCCTGGGTTCTTTCCCCATCCATCCCCATGCTTCCCCACATGACTGACCCCTCTGCTATGAAGCATGTGATGGTTAATTTTTTTTAAAATCATACTTGACAGAGCCAGCAAGTGCCCAGGAATCTGGTTAAATGGGATTTCTGGGTATGTTTTCCATATATTTCCGGTGGGGATTAGCTTTGGAACTGGTGGGCTGAATAAAGCAGATGGCTCTTCTCATTGGGGTGGGCATCCCTGAATCCAATGAAGGTTAGGAAGAAAAGAAGAGAGTGGTTGAGTTGGCTCCCAGCCCACCTGTCCGAGCTTATACACAAGTTCTCACCTGTTCTCTCATCTCCAGCTCTCAGGAGTTAACCACTCTGCTGGCTTTCTTTAGTCTTCAGCTTGCCTGTGGTGGAGGAGAGGATTTCTTAGTATGAGTTTGGTCGTATGAGCCGGTGTTTTATAAGCTACCCTACGTGTGTATGTATTTGCACATGCATACATTTGTATATGTAGAATTTCAGTTTTATATATAGGGGAGACATCTCAGGAATCCCAGAGGGTACTTGAACTTAAGGATGTCTAACCTTGTATAATAACCTTGTATAACTCTGCTTTTCTTATATTTACATAATACATAACTGTGGTAAAGTTCACACTTTAAATTGGGAACAGTCATCAATGATTATAACCAATAATGAAACGATTTAACAGCTCATTCTAATATAATGATTTAAAATGTATGGAATATTTCTGGAACATTCCACTTAAATATTTTTAGACTGTGCTTGATTGTCATTGGCGGTGGTAACTGAAATTATGAAAGACAAAAAGCATGGATGAGGAGGACTGTGTCTAATCTCCCAGTGGGGTGTTTCTCAAGAAAACACCAATTAACACACAGAGGGTTCTGTAGAGACCTGAAGGGTCAGCTGCACACAAATGCAAATAATTTGACCTCCAATGGAAGATGTGAGTTGTTAGAGGAATCTGGACACCCAGTGCATGACTTCAAGGTCTTGCCTTCCACGGGATCCACTGCCTCTTTGTTTGTTTGCTTGTCTGATTTTTTTTTTGTTGTTGTTGTTTTTGAGCCAGAGTCTTGCTGCATAGCTCAGCTTCTTAAGTGCTGGGACACAGGCATGCACCAGTGCATTCAGCTTCCATGAACTATCTTTTCCCAGTCTGCAGCCGCCACTCCACCACCACCCCATCACCATCACCCATCACCACCACCACCACCAACAACAACAACCACTGCCACTGCCACCACCACCACCATCCATCACCACCACCAGCAGCAGCCACCATCCACCACCACCAACAATAACCACTGCCACCGCCACCACCACCCANACTGCCACCACCACTAGCCACCATCCACCACCACCAACAATAACCACTGCCACCGCCATCACCACCACCACCACCACCACCACCAGCCACCATCCACCACCATCGCCACCCACAGCCATCACCAGGGCTGCCGCCACCACTACCACCATCACCACCACCACTGCTGCCCACTGCCATCACCACCACCAAACACTGCCACCATCACCATCAACCACCACCTACCACCATCATCCACCACCATCACCAACACCACCACCATCACCACCCCTACCCCCCACCACTACCACTGCCACCGCTACCACCACAACTATCATTACCACCACCACCAACATCAAAGGTGGCAAAGAGGCCAGGGTCCAGAAACATTTGGGGCTTAAGGGTCTGCACTTGTGTGGGTCCTGGGGCATAGGGGACCAAGCCTATTCTGATCACAAGTCCTTGTGGCTTCTCAGTTTAAGGTAATAGATGAGTATCAAGGCCTCTAAACCTGGTCTTGAAGAATGACTGGTGGTTTAGCATCCAAATCTGCAGGTGAGGATTTGGCGGGGCTTCTGTTGGGAGGTCTTCTGATCTGTGCTGGATTCCCTCCCTTGACTGTGATCACACTGAGTTTACAGTCTAACATGGTTTCATTGTGTGTCTTAGGGTCATCAATGACCAGGACACATGTCTCTTATCTTATAGAGGACACTCAGGCTGCCACATGACAAAGGTAAGATTTCAAGAGGAATGGGGGTAAGGGTGGAGAAGCCAGCCCTGATCTTCAACTGCTCAGGCTCAAATCTTCAGCGGTATTCTGTTGAAGAACCCAAGTCCCAAGGGTAGATTAGATTCTGAGGTGAGAAAAAGCTTCCCCTTCTGGATGCTGAGGAGGGAGAGGAAGTCACATTAGGTAGTATGGCTGTCAGTGGGCTGGAGAACTGGGTCATTTTTGCTAATGGTGTACTCCATGCCTTGGTGGGAAGGCTTATTGGCTAGCAGGCATCTTGCTACACACAGGGAGAACAGAAGCCAGCTTTTTGTTGCCTCTTTTGGCTAAATCTTGAGATGAATCTCTAACATGTTGTTCCAAAAACACTGTGCACCAAACATCTATTCTAACACTTGGCCCAAGCCAGGCACAGAGACCCACACAGGGAAGGGGGAAGCCCTAGCAGTTAAGTGCTTTGACTTAGGAGGTAGATAGGTCTGGCTTTGAATCCTTGCCCTTATAGGCTATGGACTTTGTGGGCAAGTGTCTGTTTCTTCCTGAGAAACTTTTTTATTTTTATTTTTTATCATCAATAAAATGCAGGTGATTAGGTCTGTCTCACAGAGAAGCTGTGAGGCCTGAGTCACATACGGTAAGTTAAAGTGCCTAGCAAGCACCTGCTATACCATGGAAGCCACTAAATGGTAGCTATTATTATCAATAATAAATGTAGGCTGAAGGAAGGCAGAGATGAATGAATGTCTTAGCGACTTCCAGCCAAATGGGTACTATTTGTCCTCCCTCCTTCCCTCTCTCCCATCTTGGCCCAGGTAAAACATACATAAGGTCCAAGTTAACCCATCTGTTCATTCACCAATTTTTTTTTTCCACAACAAGAAATCATAGTTACAACCAGGGCTCTTTGGTATCCTAGGTCCTGTGATGGATTAAAAACAACCCATTCTGCTCTGGACAATTCCACAAGCATGAAGCATGTGTCCCCCTCCAACAGCCCCCTTCCCAACACCCTCCCCTGCTCCCTGCATGAGCCCACGGAAACGCACCTGCACTAGCAGCCTGCCGAGAGGCATTTTCCCCTCTGTTGCCTGGGCGATTCTGGCTACACACCTGCAAACAGCCTTCTTTTTTTCTTCTCCATCTTCAAATCCAAGTGAGCCTTCACTCTTCAAGTTGCCTTCCAGGGGAGCCCAGGGAGGACTTGGAGAGAGCGCTGAGCAATTAGACACTGGGCTGGCCCCTCTCTGAGGCTGGAGCTGTTTTTAGCTCTGCCTCTCAGGCAGACAGGCCTGGCCTTGGCGTCTGGGCCCAGCCTGATGAATTAATGACAACAGAAACCTCTTGGCTTCTGAGAGGGAAGGCAGTACTCCCTTGGAGGGGCACAACAGAGGGGCGCTCCCTTTTTTCCCCAACCCTTCGTAAATGACAGAGCTCCCCTACAAACCTGTACTGCCTGCCTCTCTCCAAATGTTCTTAGTCAAACAACCCAACATAATCAACAATAACAATAAACTCCCCCTCCATATACTTTTAGTGAGAAACAAAAACCACATTTTGGAATCCAAAACTGCATGTCCATTTGAGAATTAGGGACTGTGGATGAGGTGCGAGTTTGGAGCAGGGGCAGGATTCCAGAAGTTTCCAGGGAGAGAAAAGGTTTCTTCAAAGACCTGTCAGGAGATGCTGGGGTGGGATAAGAGGGATGGGGGTGTCTGGCAGGCTGCAGGTGAGTTTTGCTTTTTATGTAAGAGGGACCCTTTCTGAAGGCAAATGGGCTCCAGGCTGACACAATCTGTTGGCAAAAATAGCTCTGGATTTGGATCTAAGGAAGACTATAAAAGCGGAGCCTGGAGACTTGTTTTCCAGCCTTGTGGGAGTCAGGGTAGTTTTAAATGAAGGGCAGATGCAGCCTTGGGCTAAAATCTACCTCCCTCAGTCCAGCAGTAACCCTATTTAAGAATGAAAATAAAGGCAGGTCTTTCATGATGAGGAAGGAAAAGGCAGGCCTGGCAGTTTCCCCAGCAGAGGGGCTGGGGTGGGCTTGGATTGTGTGCAAAGGGCATAGCTGGGATCTCTTTGCCTAAGGTGCACAGATGAGGGCAGGGGCCATCGACGAGGGATGCAGACGTTTTCTGCTGGCTGACTCTCCAGGCTGGGTTGGGGGTAGGAGGTAGTGTTGTCCTTCTGAGGCCAGGTTGCTTGCTTTCTTCCACTGCTGGGAAGGGGCTGAAATGGGACCCCTGTCTTGCTTAGGTACCTGGGAAGGGGGCAGCCCTGTTTTGCTGGCGCCCTAAAGGAAAGCTACCTGCTCTTTGTAGCGTAGGTTCTTTATCTTTAGAGCTTTGCGAGAGTAGCAGTTGGGGACAGAGAACCCTTGGAATAGCACACACCACTGCATTCTGTACCTCCTGTCCTTTGGTGATGGGGGTGCCTCCCTGCTTTGGGTTTTGGCCCTGAGAAAGGACAGAACTGAAGGGAAGGGCAGGACAAGCATAAGGAAGAGCCAGCAAGGGCTCAGCTCATTGGAAGTGGGTGTAGACTTGAAACCAGAGAGGGCTAGGGATTAGTGAAGATTCTGGGTGAGCATGGGAGGGTGGAGTCTGTTGTTTGGTGGACCCGGATTATCCCAGGCTGCTGAGGTGGGCTTCATGATAAGAGGGGAGCCAGGTTGGAGGTACTGCAGTCCGACCGGAGGGACATGAAGAGAAGTGGGCGCCATTCATATGTGTAGGGTGTGTGTTGGAAGCTTTTATCTTTCAATGTAATTCTCCCAATACTGACTACATGACCAGATTCATGGCTCCAGTCTTCCTGGTTGTATTCACTTTTAGTTGGTCTTTATAAATCACGAATCCGACTGGGCTACTGGTCTGCCTTGGGGTTTTTCCCATGGCTTCTAATCACTCCAGGAGAGCATCTGAATTCCCTACTTCCTTCCTTCTGCAAAACCTTCTGCAATCTTGAGCATGCTTTCTTCCTTCCCCTCTCCATCCTGGGGTGAATGACGACTCATTCTCTTTACTACCAGTTTGTCACTTGTCACAACTGACATCAGTGATCTGCCCCAATTCTCAGCCCAAGGTCAGCAAGGAATTGACTTACCATTCTTGTCCGTCCAATAGTTTCAAGTCTCTTAGGGACCCATGCTTTTGTCTAAGGTCTTACTTGGCCCTTTGGAGAATCTGAGCTGCCTCTAGGTTAGGACAGCTGAGCAGAACAGACCAACTTTGGGACCATCCTCTTTCAGTGAAGAACAAATATCCAGTTTCCAAGGATCCATGATACAGCTGGCATATGCTCTACAGTCTCCCAGGGGTAACCCTTGGAGGTTGTAACTTCAGATCCCCTAAACTGATCCACTCCTCCATCTTCTCATGCTTCTGGAACCATCTCCTGGGTATTCATTCACACCTACCTGCCCATCTCATGACTGTTTCTTCTACCTGGAGCTCCATGCCAGGCTAGAGACCCCACTGCCAAGATCTGTGCTTTAGGGCCTCAGGTCTGTTCTCTGTGGGCATAGCACTGGGACTCACTGGAGCATTCCACTAGGGTCATTAGGATCAGTGCCCTCTGTACTAGGACCCCAAATTCTCTCTCGTTTCTGTACAGGAGGCTACCTCCTGCTGGCACAGTCTGGTGTTTGGGAAACCCACACAGGAGCACCGGTAAGTGTTAGAAGTCTGGTTAGGATTGAAGCTGTGACAGTCAGTATCTTCTGTGTTAGACGACTCCTCTTGCAGTCAAGGCGTTTAACAGACTTCAACCAACAAATGAGAAAACACTGCCTTGTCTTTGTTTAACGTTGACATCTTCTCGAAGCACTTTTGTATGTAGTTTGGATTGGCTACAATTCTCTAAGGAGTATATGGTCTTGAGGGACAGAGTCCTAGCCAAAGATAGTAGCCATAAACTAACACAGTCAAAGAGGCTGGGTAAATGGCCCACAAGAGCAGAGCACAGAGCCAGCATGAAAGAGCCAATGAGATCTCAAACATGCTTGTCTCTAGAACTATTTGTTTTTCCCCTTACCAGCATGGGCTCTGGTGCTGGACCCTCATATTCACCTCATTCCCTTCTTATACAGACCCTCTGTACCAGGGCATCCAACTCCAAGTTCAGATGAGGTCCCCAAGGCTCCGTGAGGTCTGGGCACAGAGCCATGTGCCCCGGGTCTGTCTCTGATCTCAGTTCTCTTTCTTGTTCGCATGCCTGTTTCTCTGCCCTCAGCTTTCCCACAGTCTATGCTTCAAAGTGGGCAGCTTGGAGAGAGGAGTAGCTGAGGAATTTCTCTGACAGAGATGGAGTGGCTGGCACTGATCACAGCCCTGGGCATCCGTGCCTGAGGAGCTCAAGGTTCCAAGCAGAGTTGCTGATGGGAGGTGGACCAATGGTGCTGAGGCAGCTATCTCCTGCTGTCTGGACCACATGAATATTTATACCTGAGATTTAGGAAGACTTTGCCAAAGGAGGGAGGAGGGAAGAAGGTGCTTCAGTGTGTGTGTATGTGTGTGTGTGTCTGTTTGTCTGTCTATGTAGGTACATACCTGTGGGAGCCAGAGGTCAGCGCCAGGTGTCTTCCTCAATCACTCTCTGTTTTATTTTTTGAGATGGTCTCTCACTGACCCTGGAGCTCCCTCCCCACTCCAGGCAGACTGGCTGGCTAGTAAGTGCCATCCTCTGCCTCCATCCTCTCAGTGCTGGGATTACATGTACATGCTGCCAGGCCTAGCTTTGTATGGGTGCTAGGGATAGAATCCAGGTCCTCATGATTGTACAACAAGCACCGTATTGACTGAGCCATCTCTTCGGCCATTGTCACTTCAGCTTAAACAGGGTACTACTGACTGGGTAATTTATAAGGAAAATAAAATTTTCACAGTTCTCGAGGAAAGAATACAAAAGTTAAGGCTCCTAGGGAGGGCACCCTCTGGGGTCAGCCACGGTGCTGGGCATTGTATGGAGAGAGGGCAAGGGCATGCCAGGCCAGGTCTCTCCCTCTTCTAAGCTCATTATGAGGCCCACGTGACCTCAGTCAACATCTCTAAAGGGTTCACCTCCAAATGCCATGAGTGTGTGAATTCAGGGGCTGGCTTGCCAACATGTAGCTTCTAGGGACATTTCAGAACACAGCAGTGGAGAAGAGAGGGGAGCAGGATGGAGGAATTGCTCTTCCTAAACTGAGGGTGCAGGCCTCCTGTCTCTGTCAAGCCTCTGTCAATCAGCCCTGGAGGGTTTTCTGGTGTCAGCGCTACAAGTCTTGAGGAGAGAGAGAGAGATCAAGTGAAGAAGCCTGACATTTGACCCAGCTGCTTCAAGATCACTGTTCTGGGCTACTCCTCTCTCCCTCTGCTACTCTCCTGCATCCTCACTCCCTAAGTGTTCATACTGTCAACTTAACAGGCTCGAGAATCACCTAGGAGATTTGGGCATGTCCACGAGGGAGTGACCATTCTTGGTTAATTTTGGTGGGAAGACCCACTGTAAATGTGGTAATCACCATTCCATGGGCTATGATTCAAGAGTGAATCAAAAAAGGAAGCCAGTTGAGTCCCAGCCTCTGTCTATGTCTGCTTCCTGATGGTGGGTACCATGTACCAAGCCCCAGCCACTGCGACTCCCCTGCCTTGATGAACCCAACTCGCAAATGGTGAGTCAAAATGATCCCTTCCTTTTTTAAGTTGCTTTAGTAAGGGGTTTTAAGGCAGCAAGGAGAACAATAATTCCATGAGTCACTGAGGTCCCAGTCTGCCTTTGAGCTGAATGGGCCTCCTCGCCTGCCCCTATCCATGTCACTCTTGATCCTCGGCCCTTGATTGGCTGGCGTGGTGAGATTTTGTTTGTGATCTAGCAAATAAAGCTTGACTGAAGATCAGAGTGTGGAAGGAACTAAGTCACTCGTGAGCTGCAGAGACCAGGCAGTGGTCGCACACACCTTAAATCCCAACACTCGGGAGGCAGAGGCAGACTGTGAGTTCAAGGCCACCCTGAGCTACAGGAGATTCATCCAGTCTAAAAGAGAAACAGAGCCAGGTGACAGTGGCTCACACCTTTAATCCCAGCACTAGGGAGGTGGAGACCAGAAGGGCTATGACTGGGCTGGATGGAGGAGGAGCTCAGCCCATTCAGTCAGAGGATTCGTGGAGACAGGGTCTTGCCCCCTTTGGTCTGAGGATTTGGTAGTGATTAAAAAAAGTCTTTACTTCTCTGATCTTTCAGCATTTACCTTGGTATCTGACTTCAGGTTTTTATTAAGACCAATTAGAATTCGTGGTACATGTGGTGACAAACAGTGGGTTCCTAGCTATGCCTCTGCTTCTCCACATTAACCCTAGAGTGACCGCTTTAGAAATGTAGATGTGACCACATCACCCTCCTTAATTGACTCCTTTTGTGCTGGCAAGCAGGTTTTTTTTTTTTAATCAAAGTTCTAACTCAGTGTTTGCTAAATACCTTCCTGGAAAGAGTCTTCTTGTGGTTGATTTCATGCGGCCAATGGTTCTGGAAACTTTTGTGAGCTCTGAACAGTGAATGGCTTTCCTTGAGTGGAGCCAGTTGGTCTGACTCTACTATGATTAGCCCTGAGCAGGTGTTTCACTCTGTTGTAAGAGTTTTGTCTTTGTCTAGGGCCTCTTCTTCCTGGCATGTGCAACCCTACCTCATTTTCTCCACCCTGAATCCTAATTCCTGTCTCATCTGCTTCACTGCATCCACTCACTGGTCCCTTTTACTCCAACAGACCAAAGTCCTTCTGTTGACTTTCTCGTTCTAAAAGGATGCCAGAACCCCTTCAAACAATCCATTTCAGAGGCCCAGATATTATTGGTAAATTCTAGCTGTTAGTGCATGACCTGGAAGTTCCCAGAAATACTCACAGAGAAGCAGCAATGCAGTGTGGGTCTTGGCGTGACGGCTGGTGGAGGAGCCTCATCCCAGAACCCTCCCCTCAGGGTCCAGAGACATGGCTCTGTATTTTGGGGAATCAGAACCTAGAAGTCACAGGACAGCAGCTCCAGCCCTTGGTGTTGATGAGCCCCCACCCTGGAATCTCTACCTGAACTGACAGGTTTTCCACATGACTCCCTTCTTTTCCTCTTGCTAGAGGAGGCCATCTGTCTGCATTAGCAGAATGTGTTCTCACTATTGGGAATCAAACAGACGATTCCAGAGCCTTGCTATTGAGATTCAGTCCTGCAGGGAAAGGAAAGGAAAGGCCTTTCCTGTTGGGCCAAAATTATCTCAGGGCCTGTACCTTGAGGCCTGTAGGACAGAGAAAAGCCTGGCCCGAGTTTGAAGGATATTCTTAAAGCTACCGAGGGGGGGGATGAGACAGAAAAATCTAGGTAGCCACCCGCCAAGCCAGAGGGAGGGCTTGGCTGTCTCTCATTGGCTAGAGGTACCCCCACATTACATGATGTCCCTTAACCTATATAAGCTGACGCTCACAGTAATAAACTGAGTTCCTGCTTTGACTTGACTCCTTAGTGTCTGATTGTCCCGCTTTGTGGGGCTACAGAATGGGCAGGTAGTGCACTCACCTTTCCCTGGGGAATAAGGCTAAGGAGGCCTGGCACTTTACCAGCTACCTTTCCCATCTGGGACACAAAGGCACAAAGGGGAAGAATGTCCCCCTAGGTCTTGCCTGCAGCCTGTCATCCCTACTCCAAATCCCATTTCCTCCTGATATTCACAACTTAAATACAGCCTGGTGTTAAAGAACCTGTAACACGGAAACAGAGTTACGTTCCTTGCTAGTCCACCTGCATTGTCAAAGTTCTCAGTAGCACCCAGGATGGTCTCCCCATACACACCCAACAGATAGCTTACTGTTTCCTATACACACCCAACAGATCTCTCACTGCTCCCCATATACACCCAATGGATCACTCACTGCTCCCTATATACACTCAACAGATCACTCACTACTCCCTATATACACCCAATGGATCACTCACTGCTCCCTATAT
>LOEQ01001157.1:19355-34464 GCA_001685075.1 Bramus lutescens | reverse complement strand
TGTGCATTGGGAAGAAGTTGGAACTGTGTGTGCCTTTTTTTTTTTTAAAGAACAGATTACTAATCACATCCCTGATGGTGTTATTTTCTTATCACATTGGCAAAATCCCTGACACAGAGACTTAAGGCAGAACTTAATGTGCCTCATGGCTTCAGAGAGTTTTAGTCCTATGCTTGGTCCTGTGCCTACATCAGAGGCTGTTCTTCACTTCTTGGTAGACAGAGAACGGCAAAAAGGACAATGCAGAAAGAGGTCAAGATAAAATCCAGCCCCCAGGGAGAGCAGCTCAACGACCTACTTCCCCAGCTATATACCCCATGCACCTTGCATACCTCCCAGTGATACCATCCTACTATGAAAACTTTAAGGAATTATACTGCAGAACCCTGATGATTGAACTAATTCCCTAGAAAAATCTATCCCGTTTCCCTCGGAGGCATGTTTTACTAATTAATCTCTCAGGTATCTCTTTAAAAAAATTATCTTATGTGTATGAGTCTTTTGCCTGTATGTATGCCTGTGCTTGCCTGTTGGCTTGCAACAGTCAGAAGAGTGTTGTGGACCCCCTGGAACTAGAGATGGAGATGGTTGCGAGCTGACATGTGAGTGCTGGAGATTAAACCCAGGTCCTCTAGAAAAACAGCCAATACCCTTAACCACTTAGCCATCTATTCAACCCCATCTTAAGCGTTCCTTAATCCAATTAAGCTGACAATCAAGACTGCCCATCACAAGGGCCTTAGTCTAGAGAGACTGAGAGTGTAGTACACACATGTTGATAGCTTCTCCATGATGACTCATGCCGTTCACTGCGTATGTGGGACTAGATTTCATGAGGTCCTGGAGGTATTGTATGGTTTACTTAGGATGTCCAATATCAGGATGATAATGGGGCCAAACAGAAGACAAACAAGATGTCCTGTGGCAATGGTTCAGTGACAACCAAGTAGTGGTTAAGAGAACAGAGTTCCTGTCCAAGCCCTGGCATTGCTCCCATGTGCACATGCACATAGTCAGTTCCTTCTTCTGGAACCCAAGCAAATGAGGGGTTAAAATGTCAGTACTTAGACTGTTCCTTCTGTTTCAGACAGACTAGGACTTTAGATGGGACCTAGTTCTTCTTAGAGTCTTCAGAAAATGGACAGATGAGTTTCATTGAGAACACACTAGGCTGCTTGGTGAGGCACAAGGAAGGTGAAGGGAACCAGGGGCAGAAGATAATGCTAAAATGCTGCTATAATTGAAAATGGATGGTTTGGCTGTAGAGGGGGTTTTGCCTTGACAAGCAATTTATAAAGGAACGTGGCACATGAGTCAGGTTATGGGTGGCTCTGACCATAGCTAAATATGCGACATGAGGGGAGTGGAGCAATGGACTGTTTCTTTTGTACTTTAAATGGCATCCATTGCTTTCCTGAATTATACAGAGGTAGCGCTACTTTAATAAGAGAAGCAGTTATTAAGAGATTATTGAAGCTAGTGATTATCTTTTAAGAAAAGGCAAGGTGACAGATTGGCGCCCAGGATTCCAGGGAAAGCATTCTTTACAGTCTCCAAATGGAATCTCAGGTTGTGTGTTCTCTGCTTTCAGAAGCTTAACAACACAACATTTGCAAGCTTGCGCTGGGTAAACTACCTACTTGTTAATTTTGGAAGCTGCCATCAACCCCTCAAGGTCTCTTTCCCTGCTTCAGGAAGGAGGCATCCTCTTGGAAGGGGAGGAGGGTCTGACACGGTGTCAGGGTGTGAGCACACTTCAGGTCCCCAGAGAGGTCCTATCTTGAAGTTCTGGTGCTTGGAACATAGCAGATACTCAGTGAAGATTTTTGAATGTGTGACTAGCTTATAAATTGAATTTTGTTTGTGGCTTTATTTAGCTCCTGCAAGCAAACACTGTAGGCAGAACAAGCAGAGATTAAGAAGATGAAGGGAGGAGGGACCTGAGGATTTGATACCCCCATTTCTACGTGGCAGGCTCCCCTCTCCAAGAATGAGAGAATGAGGTTCTTCTTGGGAGCTTGCCTTCTTCCTCTTCTTCATCTGCCTGATGCTGGGGTCAGCCAGCTGAAAATATCGTTCATGTAGGCAGAAATAGAGTTTTCATAGAGATCTAAGACGAGACTTTGACAGCAAGTGTTATTCTTCCTTTGGGATCCCAGACTCTGTTGTGGAATCCAAGTCTACCCACTGCAGTCCAGGAGCACCAGAAAGGGAGGGGTCACCGCTCCTTGGGTCAGCCACAGCATCTTAGAGGAAGGAAGAACCTGATGATGAGCTGCTGTTTGGGAGAAAAGCAACCTATGCATCTATGATTGTACACTCATCTGGCCATTATTTAGCCTCGACTAATTGCCTTTACCATTTTCTCAGTAGTTAATATTCATCTGCCAAAAATGCAAGTGTAAATAAATAGCTTCAGTTCAAGTACCCCTTCTTATTAGGCCATACATCATGTTCGAGAGTTTGAATTCTTTAACTAGGAAGATAGGATTAGAAACATCTTGAAAAAGCCTTCTTATTATCAATCATGTCATCTTGAACATGTTTCGAAGCTTGCTGCTGGCATCGAGAGTGGATGTTTTATTCAAAAGAATGTATTTAAGGAAAATGACAGCACTTTTTGATTTCAACTTTTTAAAAACAGGAAATCTCTCAAGTCCTCCATCCTGGGGTCCTGGAAGATGCGTTGAAGTAACTTTCTATTGATGCACCTAGAGGGTGGAGAACTTTCTGACCCTGAAGAATAAGCATGGGACAAAGAAACTCAGCTTTAGAAGAGGCTCTTGGCTTCCCTGCGGCTGCAAAAAAGTCATTTGTGCTGTCTGGGCCTCTGTCTGTTCACATTTACCATGACTAAGCTGTGCAAGGCTAGTGTCTCAGTCAATTTGAGATGCTATAACAACAATGCTACAGTTGGGGAGGATTAAATAACACTCATCTCTCCCAGTTCTGGAGGCTGGGAAGTACAGGATCAAAGTGCTGGTGGGCCCAGTGTCTGACAAGGGTTCATTTCCTGCTGTACAGACAGATGTCTTCTTGCTTCTCTAAAGGCAAAGAGCAGAAAATGGAATCCTCCTCTCCTCCCCCCTCCCCTCCCCTCCTTCCCTTGTTTTTTTCTAATAAGGGTATTGATCCCAGCATGAGTCCCCATCCTCATGCCTGCATTTAACTTCAATCCCTCCAATGTTCCACTTCTAACCCTATTACACTGGGAGTTAGAATTTTGACACAGGACTTTGGGAAGAGGCCCAGATGTTCAGACCATAGCAACTAGTGCCTTGTGAGGACCAGTACACCTCTGTGCTCCCAGTACATCCAGGGAAGCAGATGAGTGCAGTCACTGTCCACAGAGAGCCCCCTTTCTTCCTGGCACATGTTTATCTAAATACAATAGAGTAGAATGCATGTTCTGTCTGTTGTGCTCACTGACCTTTAGAGACTCTTGCTGTGTTACTGGCAGCCTTTCTGTCCTTGGCTCATTGCACATGGTGGCTGAGACATTTGTCAATGCTCCTACGGTTCAGACCTTGGACCCCAGGAGGGATGAGAGGCTTGCGATTGTGCAAATGGTTCCAGGTTATCTATTCATCTCCTGGGAGGGCTGACAACCTCTTCCTAGTCCCAGTTAGGCTTGCTCAGATGTTCCAGGGAAATCCCACAGTACAGTGTATACAGTGAGGTCATCCTAAACCCAGACAACCTGCCCTTTGTCCTTCATGGTCTTGAAAAAAATCACTTTCTCTTTCTGGGTAATTTTCTCCCCATCTGTAAAACAAGGCAGTTGGATAAACCAGTATCTAAGAACCAACCCTATGAATGAGCCCAGGCTTTAGGAAGAGAGTCATAACCCATATGTGTTTCTGCAAAGCAAGCAGAACATGATCTATTTTCCCAAGGTCTGACCTTTTGGGTGGTGTGTTCCTTATTGCAAAGATAGTCCAGAGTCTGTGCATCTGACAGTTGGGACCAGAAAGCACAGCATTCGGTCCTTCGGGTCTAGGACCCTAAAAGCGGCCCTTCTGGGGAAAGAACACTGAAAACTGTTTCACTTCTGATGTCCCCCATGCACACATCCAAACATCTACAAATGTTACTGACTTTTTGTTCAACGACTTCTGGTGTGCTGAGCTTAGAACAGGCAGTTGGTTCTTTCAGTCTAACTTCCCCCATGCCATAGTTGAGGAAACAGACTCAAGCGAGGGATCCATTCTAAGGAATCCATTTTTCCAAGTCGCTCCCAGAGGGTGGTAGGATGAAGCTAATGCTCAAGACTCCTGGACGAGTCTCCAGGCCCTTGTCTACATCCTCAAATTAACTGTTCATTGAACACCATTACCACAACTCCCCAAATGTGCAGCTTAATTTTGAATTCTTTCCTGTCTTTATGCATAAATATGAAGGTGTCATTTGTAAAACTACATAAACACTGACTTACACTTTGAGCCATATGCTGCTAACCACACCCATCTGCTACTGTGAATTTGCAGCATGACTGGCTGTCAAAAACCTCAGCACTAACAGTTTACCATATACTTCCCAGACAAACGAGTTGATAGTTAATAATACCAATCCTTCAGACAGGCAGACACCCATACCTATTGACAAAGAGAAAGCAAAGAGGGCAATGGGGTGAGTGTGACCAAAGTGTATTACGTACATATCTGAAAGTATCACACTGAAACCCATTATTATGTATAATTAATACATGTAATAAAGCATGTAAATCAATACATAAATAAACAATGACAAAATGAATGAAGGGTGCTGTGCTGGATTATCAAGGGCAGCGGCCAGGACAGAATCATTAGGGTCAGTGCTAGCTCACAGAAACTCATGGTCAAGCAGGAAAGAAATGCCTTGTAAGTAGCAGTCAATAGCAGCAAATGGACTCCCATAGATCAGAGGCTGGGGTATAAATCAAATGCTACTGGATGTTGGTGGAAACTGGAGTACTCTGGCAGGATTTAGAGCCGGCATTACATCTGGTCCAGGTCCTTGAAGATGGGGAGTGTTTGGGCCCCAGGGTATAGTGAGCCTTAAGACCCTTCACAACGTAGTCTAGCAGTGGTGAGAGAGAGGCATGTGTGATTCCAGCATTTGAGAGGCCAAGGCAGGAGGATCACTGCTAGTATGAGACCAGCCTGTGCGATAACATGAGAATCTGTAACAAAATCTCCAACTCAGGGGCTACTAATGTAGTTCAGTTAAAAGCTCTGGGTTCCATGTCAGCATCCGCCTAAGAAACTGGTTGTGGTGGTATGTGCCTGGAATTCTAACGCTTGGGAGGCAGAGGCAGGAGGATCAGGAGTTTAAGGTCATCTTCAGCTATGAGAGTTCAAGAACAGCCTGGTATACGTGAGACCCTTTCTCAAAAAGAGAAGAGAGCAAAATGGAACAACAAACCGTCAAGGGGAGTGAAGGGAGATGAGACTGGCTAGGAGCAGCTGGAGCCCAGCCCTCAGGTAGCAAATGCTCAAACCACAGGCTGCGAACCTCAGGGTCCAGGAAACAGTCCAGGTCCTGCGATTCTGCCCATTGGCCGAGTAGGAACAGTTCCGAGTTTATGAATTGAGGAGCACTTGCCTAGCGATTAGCCCTCTCCTAAGCCCACTATTTAGCCTAGGTCTGTTCTGCCCTCATCTCCTGGGAATTGGGATTGTCTGTGTGCACCACCACAAGTCCGGACTCAAGCTCCTCAGCAAGTCTGAAAGGCAGAATTGTCTTCTGAGGGTCATCTATGAGGTCAGACATCCTCTTTCTGTGTCTGGATCTGTTAGGTCTTTCTGTGTAGCTGAAGCTGGCCTATAATTCAACTTCCCCCTGCCCCAGTCTCCCAAGAGCTGGCATTAAAGGCATGCACTTCCATGCCTGGCTCATGAGGTTTTAAGAAAATGCAGGCATGTGCTAGTAAACATTTCACATTAACCAGCTTCTATGTAATATGTATGAGGATCCCATGACTTTCTCCACGGTGGTTGAGGAAGGTGAGGCTCAGTAAGGAGAGTATCTGTTCTCAGGTGATAGACCAATGGTATCTGGAAAGGTGGGGGTCAGTTTGACAGGTGATTTTTAGTATATATGTGTGTATGTATGTATCTGTGGACATCTATGTTCATGTGTATGATGGTGTACATACATATGTGTACATACGTGTATATGGAGGCCAAAGGCCAACTGCCCATTGTTCGTCAGGAGGAGCCTGATTTTGAGATGGAATCTCCAACCTAGGGCTTGCTGACTAGGCTAGGCTCGGATTGTAAGCATGGATCATCATGGTTTTTTCATGAGTCCTGGAACTTGAACCCAGACCCTCATGCTTGTGTGGTCAGGCGTGGCAGAGCTGTCTCCCTTTTGGTATTGCTCTTTTTAAAAGATGCCCAGGGGTTGTGATGTGTAGCTAGAATTGAGAACCCCTGGAGACAACCATGCACCTCCGCCGACCCCGCTATTTAGCCTAGGTTGCCCTCCGATTGTCACTTCTCCTGCCTTCTCCTCCTGGGAGCTGGAAATGTCTGTGTGCACCACCATACGTTTAGGCTCGTGTTCTTCAACAAGATATGAAAAAACCCATGCATTCGTTCATAGCATCCATGGACTCTCCAGCCTAGGCCTTTGTTCAACCAACAAACTGGCTTCAAAGAAAATAAAGTCTGCATCCTACTGCTACTGCTGTTGTTAGGAGAACAAAGTGCAGGGGAGAGCGACTTTGTCAAGGGTTTAGATATTCTGGTACATTAATAGCAATGCTCGGGGCAAAAATAGCTTTCACTTACCCGACAAGGTCCTGTTGTCACTCGCCAGAAGCAAACCTCATGTCATAAGATATTTAAAAGTCTATGGGCTGTGGGGTTTCTGAGTCATAGAACGTGTGGGGTTCGCTAGGACAGAGCAACACAGTTTCTGTTTCCATCTGTGCTCCAGAGAGAAGAGCGACCATGGGAGGAGTCTAGGATAAACCAGAAGTGGAGGTCTGACTTTCTCTTTATCCGAATTGAGGAGATGGCTCTTAGGGATGCTTCCTTCCACGTAGGGGGCGACTGTTCTCTGAGACACCCCATGCCTGTACATTGTCCCACTCCTGTGGCCCCTGCATGTTATACACATCAATAACCATCTTTTTGCTGGGCTGTGGTGGCACACGTCTTGAATCCCAGCACTCAGGATGCAGAGGCAGGTGGATCTCTGTGCATTGGAGGCCAGACTGGTTTACAAACTGAGTTCCAGTATGGCCAGAGCTGTTACACAGAGCAACTCTGTCTTGGGGGAAACAACAACAAACAAAAACCCCAACCAACCAGAAAAAAGAATAAACATCCTTTTTATTTGATCTGTCCCCATGAACCCCAGACATTCTGGCTACCTTGTGAATGCTTTACAGAGTGGATCTCGTGGTTTCTGTGTTGACTGATGTCTTTCAAGGAGTGAGATCATAGGCCCTTGCTTGGGTCAAGCAGGGGATAGTCAGCTTCCTTCAAGATGGAAGTTTCAATACAAGCAAACCGCTTTAGTGATTGGCAGGAACGGAGATTCGAAGGACCCACTGCACCTGCCCTTGGCTGTTTTTTCCCTGCTCTGTTGAGACGCCTTCTCTGGTGTTATCTGGATATCAAGGAGGCTTTGCCAGGGAAGGAGTGACCTCCAGTCTTCCCCTGAGAAGGAGGAAATTCCTGCCTCAGCATTGCCTGTTTCAGTACAGACCTTCCTGTTTTGCTGAAAGTAATTATGTTAACTCTAACAATGACAATGGGGCTGAGCAGATAGCTCAGTGGGAGAAGTGCTGAAGCGCATGCGTGAGGTCTTGAGCTCAACTTCCCTTCGACCCATATGAAGCCAGATGCTTCATGTGAAGCCTGTCATCCCAGTGCCTCTAGGAGATAGTGTGGAAGATGAGAGGTAGAGACAGGAGCATCCCTGGATGCTTCCTGGCTGGCTTGTCTGGGGCATGAATCAGAGATCAGCAAAGAGTGACCCGGCCTCAAACAAGGACGAAGGCATGCACCGGTGTTCTGTCATTTTCTGTCCTCCACGTGTGTGCATGTTCGTACCTCTCTCCACGCACAAATTTGGAAGGGACAGCAAGACAACGACGGTGATGACAGCCACAGCTAGTCGTTGGAGACAATGCTGCCATGGCCACTCTGCGGGCATCGTCGTTTCTCGCCATCATCCTCAGATCATCATTTTCCCTCCCGTTTCACAGAGAGGAAGCCGTGACTCAGGGTGGCTGAGCAAAGATGGGCTGACTAGGTGGAAAACTCCTCTGCCATCTGGGCGTTGCGTTCCGAGGCTGCTCACACTCCTTCCTCCCTCTGCAGTGCAGGCCTAGTAGTTATTTTCCAAGGGCTCTTGGCAGCTGCCTCCTGGAAACACCCCAACAGAGGCTCAGATCTAAGTTTTAGGGTAGAAGAGGGGTGTGTTGCCTCCCCCATAGGGGGCCCCTTGACGGAGACAAATAGTTCTGTTGTCTGCTTCCTTCTCTCTAGTGTTCTTGCCTCTCCCAGCTAGATAAACAGATTCTTCAACCATGTTCTTCTGGACCCTTCACTCATCCATGCTGTTGTCCATTTGATCAATATCCTTCTTCAACTGTCCACTTCCAAATATAAAACCCACAACATAATCCTACCAGTGGCGGTTTTTCTTCTCATAAGATAAAAATGACAGATATAAAATGTTGGCACTATTACAGGATCTCTGGACCATTCCATAATGGCCTACTGCAGAGACCATTGCTGGAATACATCTCTTCTCCACTTGTCTAGGAGTTAGGGTTTTGGGATTTGGGGTCCAATAATCCTGATATTAGATACTGTCTCAGCTGTTTTATAGTCTTCTGATCTTGGACGAGTTGGAAAACAGACCTAGATTGGATAGAAAACTGCCCAAAGCCAGAGCATACAGGAGAGATAGTATGGAAGATGAAGGAAATTACTGCTGTTCATCTCGTTCTTTTAAATTTGTGCATGGAGAGAGGTGCAGACATGCACATGTCTCAGCACACATGTGGAGCACAGAAAATGACTAAACACTGGTGCATGTTTCTTGTTTGAGCTTATAGGAGATAGTGCGGTCGAGTCATAGCCTGCATCATAGCCTGGTCTGTTTATCTGTAGTATGAGGAACATAGAGTGGCTTGGAGGAGGAAGCACCGTGGTTGGAAGATAATCAGTGCAGTTCATGGTATACAGAGGTGCTCACATCGTGGGGAAGAAACTGTGGGTAGGACTATCAGACCATCCATGGAAATGAGGGCAGGGGAAGGATTCAGGGGGTCAAAGCAATGGGACTGTGATCAGCTGTGGTGGTCAGGAGATCTGCCAGCAATGGATGACTCTCGAGATCTTGGTTTCAGCAACTCTGAAATGGGTCTCCATCCGTTAAACCAATGAGCAAGGAAAGGTCTGTCAGTCTCCCCAGGAGGAAGATGCCTGGGATCGGCAGACCTGCAACATGTAGCTTGTCTTGTGTTGGGTGACTCCACTAGAGCACAGATCATAACAGAGCAGAAAGCAGTAGCAGTTACACCAAAGCAGGGAGGGCAATGGAAAACCAATGCTGAGCAGACCTGGAAAGAATCTCAATACCGCTTCTTTCCCATTTCTCCTGAGCTCTGTCCAGCGACTCTGACTCCACAAAGGAAAGCAGCCACCATCTCTTTTGACATGCTTGTCTCTGATGTCGCCTAGGCTCCTGCCCTCCAGTTCTCCCTGAACTGCAGCAACAGAGTTGCCATTTAGTTTGGAATGTTAGATAGAAATCTCCGTTATTGGCTTGGCTTTTGTTTTTACGCTTTCATGTGTTCTGTTCTCAGAGTTGACCCTGGAGCTTGAGGCCCTGGTTGTATTGACTACTTCCTTGTTGCTATGACAAAATGCCCAATGAAGGCAACTTGGGGAAGGAAAGTTTGGTTTGTTCCAATTTTAGTGTATGTGCTGCTGAAATGAACATAGGAAGGGTTTGTTTGGATCATAGCTTGAGAGTAGAGGCCGTCACGGTGAAGAAGCCATATAGCGGGAGTGTGAAGCTGCTGGCCACTTTATACCCACAGTTAGGAAACAGGAAGCTGAGCGCTGATGCTTAGCTCCCCTTCTCCCTTTCCTTCAGTCTGGAACTCCAGCCCAGGAAATGATGTCACCCACACTCAGGCTAGGTCTTCCCACCTTAGTTAACCTAATCTAGATTTTCCTTCATAGATATGTCCAAGGCTTGTTTCCATGGTGATCTAGGTCCTGTCAAGATGACAATATTAAGCATCATATTAGGCCTGGGAGCTTCCCTCTGAAGAAAATGTGTATGTGTGTGTATGTCTCTGTGTATGCGTGTGTTTGAGGGAGAGAGAGAGGGAGAGAAAGAGGGAGAGAAGCAGAGAGTTGAATAGGACCTAGGACCCTCCATGCCTGAAGCCTGTGTACTTTTGGGGTAGATATGTGCCCATATCCCTAACAGGGATAATGCAGAGCTTCAGGGCCAAAGTCCCAGCGCACCAGCCCTTCTGGACGTCTCTTCCCCACGCTTTCAGCCATCTACGGGCACTTTGGAAACTAGGGAAGCAGGTAGATTCGCTGACCACTCTGGCCTCACAGACTACCTGGATTCAATGTGCAGAATTCAAGACTGGATGAAGTAGAGTGCATATACACATAGCTCCGAGTGCAGAACGACTCTGGTCTTTGTGTGTGTGGTGTCTGCACTGTTGTCTCCATATTTCTACTATGCTGATAGCTCAGAGAGAATCTGGAATATCACCAAAGTCACACTGGCAGTGAGAAATGGTATAGGGTAGAGAACTAAAAGCCTGTGACTGTGTCTGGAGTGATGCTTCTGTCAGTATAGGGCCTGCCTTATAAATGTAAGAGGCCAAGTTCCTTCTCCACTATTGGAAGAAGCTGGGTGTGGTGGGGCAGTTGTAACTTCAGCACTAGGGACATAGGTAGACCTCTGGGCCTTCCTGGTCCAGCCCAGTCAACTTGATGAGCCCTGGGCTCCTGTAAGAGACCTTGTTTTAAAAAACAGGTTTGATGTTGTTGCAGGAGAAATGATATTTGAAGTTGATATCTGGCCTCCACAGGTACATGTAATCCCATGTTCAAGCACCCATCACAGACAACTCCTCATGCATGCACACACGCTATGCACATTCATAGAATAAGCAGTAGTTTTATCCCAAAGGTGGTAGCCAGGCTTAACCCATGACAAATATCCCTAGGGAGGGACCATCAGACATTCTCCTTAAATGCTTGAGAGCTGAAGAGAGCGAGACAGGTCCTCCTTGAAGAGGGATGCAGATAGTTGGGGGTATGAAGGGGAGAGACCAAACTACTGGGCTTCCATGGTAACACAAATGACCGGAGTCCATTAGCTTATGGGATGAAGGAAATGCACAGATTCCTGAAGCTATTAAAAAAAAACCCATGAAAGGAATTAACCAGTTTTGCACATCTCCAGCCATGACATAACGTCATCTTCTGCTTTAACATAAGGAAGAACCTTCAGATGTTGGGGTTGTCCAAGAGTGGCATGAACCAACTCAAGTGTTAGTGAGTTTCCCATCATGGGGAGCACACCATTAAACAGAATCTACTTGCTTCATTCAATAGAATCTTAGTGTTCACCAAGGAGAGGCTGAGGTGGGGGCAATGACTCTTTTAAGCTTAACATAAAGCTGAGCCACAGTTTTAGTGAATGTCCCAGAGATTTCTAGAAACAGAGACAGATACGAAGTTTGATCTGGAAAGATGATATTCCCGGCATAGCCCATCACACTAAACACCAGGGGCAACCCAATATTGTCACGTGATCCCTCTGAGGAAGGGTGGAGGACTACAGTCTAAGACAATTTTAGTTTGTCACCAAGATAAGGCTTTAAAGCAATAGTTAAGGTGCAAGAAAAATTTACCCCATGAGGTACAGAGAAATCTCTGCATCTTTCTGTCCAGTTTAACATTAACCAAAACTGCTTAAAAAAAAAAGAGGGTGTAAAATTGTATGCATGTGTGTGTGGTATGTGTGTAATGTCTGTAATATATGTGTGTATAGTATGTATGTAGCATTTTCATAGTGTATGCAGTATGCAGTATGTTGTATGTATGTGTCGTATATGTGTATATATAGTATATGTAGTATGTATGTAGCATTTGCCTAGTGTATGCAGTGTGTAGTGTGTTGTGTGTGTATAGTATGTGTGCAGTGTATGTGTATATATATAGTGTGTGTGTGTATAATATGTATATTGTGAGTATGTATGGTGTGTATACAGTGTGTGTAGTATGTGTGTTGTGTTTATGTGTGTAGTGTGTGTGATTCTAACACATACACCCATGTAGGCTGAATCTCTGAGCAGGGAAAGAAAATACAACAACTACAGTAATGATTGCCATCTGTGTACAATCTGAACAGAACACTGTTTGAACACAGCAACCATATCAGCAGGGTCTAATTTCATTTATAACTGAAACTCAATGATGATTAGTGTTTGAGACAGTCTTATAAGCCCAGGCTAGATTTGAACTCATGATCTTCTTGCCTTGGCCTCCTGATTGGGATTAAATGATTATTTTTGAAGACTAGATTGACACAGAGAATGACTGTACTAGGTGAAGTAAAAAAGGTAGACTATAAATTGTGTGTATAGTATGATTCTAGTTATGCAGATAAATTTAGTTTATGTAGTCCTTATTTTTTATCCACAGAAAGTATTGAAATGGATGAACACACCTGGCAGGTGTCTCCATAAGGATAATCCTAGAGCAATTGGAAATGCCAATGCTAATGGAGGAAGGATTGTTTCTGAATTATAAGATTGGGGTCAGTTTCTGTTTTCTAATTTTTTCTTTATTTTCTAAATGGGGGTTTACTCCCTTCTTTCTTTATTCCTGCCATTATGATCAGACCCCAGGAGGGCCAGGGAAATTGCTGAAACACATGACATATATGTCATGAACCAAGAGGTGAGTTCCCCTCATTGCCTGTGTGCTCCCTTCCTATTAAGATGTGTGCACATGCATGTGTGTGTGCATGTGTGTGTGCCCGCGCGTGAGTGTGTGTGTGTGTGTGTGTGTGTGTGTGGTGGGGGTGAATGTGAAGGAGAATGAAGGGGATAGGGGACTTTGGTGTTCAGCCAGATCTTATGTTGAGGGTCTCTTGCACTGTAGGGAGTTCTGGGGCTCCTTGGAAGCCAGGGGTGCTGACTGCTTTCTTTGAGGCAGGACAAACACCTTTCCCCAAGTCAGCCAAGGATCTTGCCAGAGGTGAGTCCAGGGGGAGGAGGTACTTCCTTATCACTCCACAAAGCAGCCCTGGAAATCCCAGCTCTTTGACAGTGACTTCTGAACTCAAAATGCCTTATTAAACACGATCCACCTCAAGTCATTGTCTCAAGTCAAGACTTGCTACTACTCCCAGAGTCACTGTGAGTGTCAACAGTGGGTACAGACACCCTGAATGTATGCCAGGTTTCTTTATATGCGGAGGTGATTTGCCAAAGTGCAGCTAATCCCACCATGCTTTATAACTTCAGAAATGATTGCTGTCCTGCAGCTAATGACAGCTCTCAGTGCCGAAAGAGGCAGCATCCTATGCAGGGTGTGTGTTAAGATGGAATGAGATAAAAAGAAGGAAGGACCCCCCCCACACACACACACACATCATCTGCTGTTCCTTCCACAGAATGCCCAACTTCCTCTGCCATTTGGGATTTTGACTAAAAGCTGTGTGTGAATACTTTTCTTACATGAAAAGGACACATAAATGATAAATTGTCAAAACATTAATGCGATTTCCCCTTTAGGGACATGGAATCACCTCCTCTTCATTTGATGTGGTTCGGAGGCCCTGTCAATCACTTGCTCAAAGTTGAAGGGTGGGGCGGATGTGTAAAACTGTGACCGACTCTAGAATGACAAACTGTGCTCTGATTGTCCTAGGAGTCAGTCCATACTCCTGGGAATGGATCCTCCTAATAGTTTAGCTTCACTTTTTTCTTTTTAGATTTGATCTATTTTTTAATTACATGTATATACATGTATCTGTGTGGGGGTATACGAATATGAGAGCAAGTGCCCTAAAAGACCAGAGGAAGGTGTTGTGTCCTTTGGAACTGGAGTTATAGGTGCTTGGAGCCGAAGGACTTGGGTGCTTGGGGCCAGTCTCGCTTGGGTCCTAGCAGCTAAGCACTCTGGCCTCTCATTTCACTTTTAACCACTTTGTACCAATGCATTTCCTTATAGGGAAAATTAGATACTGTTACACACACACACACGCACACACACACGGGAGAGAGAGAGAGAGAGAGAGAGAGAGAGAGAGAGAGAACATGCAACAAGCAATACAATTCTAGCATAAAAATAAAGAGGAAAAATAATTTCAAGGCATTGAAAAAATCCTGTTAAAGAAATAAAACACTAAATAGTTAACCCTTCATTTCTGGATTCCCACTAAAAGCATTTTCCAGGATATCACATGATGAGAGTGGTGCTCAGCTGGCACCTGGGGTGAGTGGATTTTCTTCCAATCCCATCAAAGGCCCTTAAGTCTGCTTTTCTGATTTGAAAGCAAGACTGTGTGGCTGGCTAGCAGGAAGACTGTGTAGCTGGCTAGCAGGCCCCAGACCTCTGTGGACATTTCCATGTCCTTTCTGAAGGTCTCTCTATTAGCAGTCTTCTTTGTGGCTTTCCTTTCCCAGGCCCTGGGATGCCATCAAGGCCATATGTGAGAAGTCACTGCCCAGGGACAGCAGGGTGAGACACGGGGAGAGGTAGAGGCTGATTCTCATTGTCTACCTTAGGTAAGACAGGACAGCTGTCCCAGTCTGATCAGTAGACAGGTTTCTGGGAAGGTCTCCTTGCTGCTCACATTATCTCGGCTGTTCCTATCTGAAACCTTTAAACACCAAAGGCTGTAATGCATGACCTCAAGTGTGGCTTTGCAAAACTGAAAGCAGTGATTTCTGTATGGAAAAGAAATGAAAACCAAAATGAAGCCGAGCTACGTCAGGACTTTGGTGTTCACTGTCAACATGTGATACGAGCCAAATGTCAGACTTCCATTTTCTTACTTTTTTCTTTTCATTTACTTCTTCCCTCCCTCTTCCTCCCCTCTCCTCTACTCTTCC
>LOEQ01001156.1:268022-282566 GCA_001685075.1 Bramus lutescens | reverse complement strand
GGTTTACACAGAATGAATTTTGTTGAGAAACAGCCTCCCAGTGGGGAATTAGTTCCGGGTGGTGTATGGGTCACCAGGGAGAGTTGGTTTTCCTTGATGAGGCTTGTGTTGTTTAGTGCTGATTCCCAGCCCAGGGGGAGCTAGGTGCTCTTGTGTCGTTTATTAGCTGTCAGGATGACCTCATCCTCCAAAGTGTTGTACCATGTGGGCTCGCTTCAAATATTTAGCTGGACATAAAATTAACTTTACTTTGAGGAGTTTTGAGAAATCGATGAAACCTCAGGTGTTGCGAAATTGTTATTAGGTGTTGAATTTTATAAAGGTCCATTTAGAACGGCTGTAACAAGAAGGGATTTAAGTAGTTCCTTCTCAGTAGTGAGCCTACTCTCTTAACGGCTGACCCATCTCTCCAGCCCTTAGTTTCTTTTCTTTTTTTTTCTTTTTAAGGTATTTTTAAAGATTATTTATTTTTTATTTTTTGTCCATTGGTGTTGGTACCCCGGGAACTGGAGTTACAGACTGTTGCGAGCTGCCATGTAGGTTCTGGGAAGTGAACTCTGGTCCTCTGGAAGAGCAGCCAGTGCTCTTAAGGGCTGAGCCATCTCTCCAGCACCCACTCAGAGTTTCTTACGGCATGGATGTTGCTCAGGAAGGAAAGCAGCCTAGTCATCTCAGACAAAGTCTGAAAACAAACGGAATGGGAAGCTCACATTTGTACATCTGCGTTGGGTCCCTTGGCCGTATTTTTTGAGAAATCTGGTTCCTTAGTTTACTACCTGTGGTAGTGGAAATGAGAACCATCTCACACAGGTGTTTGAATACCTGGCCCCAGTTGGTGGCGTGGCCTGGGGAGACTTAGGAGGTGCCGCCAGACATAGACTATGAGGGTATCCAGCCTCGTCAGACTTCCGGTTCTTTCTGTGCGCTTCATTCTTGTGGTGGAAGATGCGCTTTCTCACTTCCTGCTCTGGTTGCCTGCTGCCGTGCCCTCCCCACTACAAAGGACTCTTCTCCCTCTGGAACCATAGCCCTAACAAACTCTTCGTCAGTTGACTTTAGTCTTGGTGTCTTATTGCAACAGGAAGGTAGCCAGAGCATCACTATTGAGGGCATGGGTGATTTGCAGACAGGTTGCCCTATGCTGGTGGCAGAGGCCACACAGGAGTGCTCCTCCCTCCTTCCATGGGTTTGGAACATGCTCAGTGGTAGTTTTCACATATGCACTGTCATGTGTTGAGTTATGTTCCCTAGCAGTTGGGGTGCTGTTCAGGAGTCTTGGAGATAATAAGGAGGTTGTGTCCTCATCTAATAAAAAGGGGGAACCAGACAGAGAAGCAGACACAAAGGGAAGATGACGTGATGACAAGGGAGAGCTCCAGCTCCAGCTCATGAGATGTCTGAAGTCATCAGAATCCTAGTAACCATCCCAGAATAGATGCTCTCTCCCAGCCCTCAGATGGAACCAGCCCTGCCCACGCCTTGATGCTGAACTTCTAACCCCCAGAGATAGGAGATGATACATTTCTGTTTTAACTCACTCTGTACTTCTTCATGGCAGCTCTAGGAAACTCACACATCCACTACGCATTTTCTCAATTAATACATCATGGACATGAACTTGATATAAGAACGTTTCCCTCCAGTCTTCCTTTATCTTTGGCTCACAGGGGCCATTTCTGTCACATAATCATGATCGCTGTTTCTTCCGAGATAAAGCTTGTATTAAATGTACATCATTTTATCATTTTGTTCATACCTCAAGAGATAGGTATTACTATGTCCATCAAAGAATAGGCTAAACTGAAGTTGCTAATGTGCTTAGTAATGTGGACTGGATTTTAACTACTATTCCAGAAGGCTCAGAGTCCTACACTGGGCTCTTTGAAGGACTGGATGCTATGCCACACTAAAATAGAGAGTTTCCGTTTGGCAAAGCAGCCTTAGGAGGGTATGTAGGGGCCTATGGTTCTTGACTGAGGGGCCCATCCAGAATGGGTTGCTAAGTGTGCTAAAATATAGCGTATGGGAAAGGGGTCTTAGGGTCTGCTCTGGGGATCTGTGACAGCAATAAAACCACGTGTTTGGAACAATGTATAGAGTTTCACATAACTGACTTACTCGAGAATCTTTGAAGCATGTTCATCAGTAAACTGCTTAATTTACGAGCTTCCCGGGTCATTCTGCTACTTATAGCTGCTTTCCTGGTTAAACGTGTGTGGAGGTGTGTTGCCTTTCTCATGTCAACAGGTGTCAGTTTTAAGAGACATGTTTGAGCGGGCAGATCTCAGTGAGTTCGAGGCCATTCTGGTCTACGAGAGCTAGTTCCAGGACAGGCTCCAAAGCTACAGAGAAACCCTGTCTCGAAAAACAAACAGAAACAAAAACAAAACAAAACAAACAAAAACAAGATACGTGTTTGCTCCCATATCAGCAAAGGGATGTATTAGTGCTTGCTAAAGGTTGGCAAAAGGAGAAACTGAGGGGAACATGGGTAAATAAGAAGGGAGGCAAACTTTGTAGTATACAAATTAGAAATAGGGATGAAGTGAGAAATGATTCCATTGATTGAAACAAAACAATCACTTTTAGGACTGATCAAGAGGCCTTCAGTGCTCTTTCCATAAACATTCATTTAGTTCAAGTGGTATGATTGTGGCAAATAAGACACAGAACAATATTTTTTTCTAAAAATTAAAAACCCTGTAACTAAGATTCTTTCAGAAAATTTTAATCGTAAAGTTGGTGATACACTGATTAGTCATAAAAGCTACTTAATTGATAATCAAAAGAGACTGATTTTCTAATTTTCTTGGTCTACAAATTTTCTGAGACTCTGTTAGCAGGGTTTCAACTGGATGCAAATGCCAGAGACACTTAAATCAAAATGACATATAGAGGGGTGTGTGGGAGATTTGTGAGGTCACCCAACTGCGAGCCCACTGAACTCTCTCACCTTCTCAACAAGACAAACGCAAGAACATTGCAGTTGGTCTCACAAGTCCATAGTAAAAGCGTGTGTGAGTGTAAGTACAAATTTTACGGTTCTCTCTTCATTATCACTGGGTTAGAAGACACTGGAAACATTCCAATCTCAGAGGATGGGTGGGATCTTAAAGAAAGTCACTCTTGTGTGTTTTTAAAGTCACTATAAATGCAGTGTTTTCTTTGGATGTCCTGGAAAGATTTTTTTTTTAACTTTGAAAATTTATACACTGGCTCATGAAGAATTCTATTCTTAATTGCTATAATGAATGGGAGGGTGGTTATAAAGTTAACTGGGTTACTGTCTAATATTTCCAACCAAAATGCCCACGGTAACTTTAAATATTATTTGACCCTTGTGGTGTATCTGGAAACGGCTGTTGTGAGGAGGCTAGCTCTGAGCTGCTCACTCCTTTGGAGGCAAAATGCTTTCCTGTGGGATAGAGAAGTCTTCAGCTCTGCCTTGTCCCTTATCCCTTAACGAATGTCTTAGTAACTTTGCTTAGTACTTTAAATTCCTATAACGTCTGTGTTCCAGAATAAAGGTTGAGGAGATGTGAGCTAGCACATCGATCTTGCTGTTTGATTATAGAGAAAAGATTTTCTCAGATGCTTTTTATTTAAAAAAAATTAAATCCTGGAATTTGAAAGTTCTAAATTCTAGGGACTCCATTTTGTAAGTGTTTTGCTGAGGGCGGATACAAGCCTTCCCAGTTAATGGGAGGCGGTGGGTGGCATGAAAGAGACCAGGAGCCAGGATGTGGAACAGTCTGGGTTTCATGCTCTAGGAGTCACAGAGGTCCTTAATGCTTGTAGATGAGCTCTAGGGAAATGTGCAATGTTAGCACCCAGGGCTGTTCCTTCAAAGGAAGGAATGTGGTACCTGTTTTCTGCCCAGCAGGTTGGGAGCAGATGTGCACCACCATAGTGAGCTTTGTGCTGTGTAACGGAGATGAAACTAGATCCTCCCCCAGATCCCCATCGTAAGCTTTCTTTTCTAAGTCAGTCTGTAGAACCTGTCTTTATGGAAGGTGTCACATGTATTTTACAGACAGTTTCAGTGTAATCATCTCTGACCTTTATTTAGCTTACTTTGTTTCTCAAGAGATTTATATGTGTTTTATTGTGTACACGGGATAGAGTTAATTATCACCAGAAAAGTTTTCATCAAATTAATTGTATTGGGTGTAAATATGTCTAAAATAAACCATTTGGGGTCTCCCAAATTTTGAATCCCAGAAGTTTGAACCAACACCCGGCTGCTTAGCTGTGTTGAGCTGAATTGCCTTCTTGCTTCCTGAAGATCTTCACTTTGCTGGCAGTGAAGGGCATAGAGACCCTGGCACCATACTATCTGCTCTCCTCTTGGATGATTTCCTAGAAGGGTGACAATGGTGCCATTTTTCCGGGCAGAAAGTGGTGGTCGTGGAGTTGCTGGTGGTGGTAGACGAGGAGGAGGGAGAAATAATATTGAAATCTCACACCCACACAGCCATCTCATTTCTACCTGAGGGTGGCTCAAAGTCCTCCTTTCTTTATCCACAGTACTGAGAGTTCATGAGTTCCTTTCAAAGAAGCAGTCATGAGACTATCTCAGCCTTGTACTGTGCTCAGTGAAGTCGAGCTCAGAACAAAGCAGCGGGGGCCCAGCAGTGGCCCCACACCCTCAAGAAGTTACTCACCGAACGCCCATTACCAGGGCCATGCTTGTCTTGGGCAGCTGTAGTGGGGTTCACTATCGACTCACTCAGTGACCTCTGTCATTTAGTTATTTTGTGGAGCCTGACATTTTGATGGAGACCTTCTGAGTATAAAACATGTAGCAGCTCCTGGTATACTTGGGCAAGATAATGACCAGCCAATCATTTGTTGTCTTCTTGATAAAGAAGGCGGGGATGAGGGAGAGAGGGGGCCAAGTTCCTCTCCCTCAGGAAGAGCATTCATGTTTAGGAAAGCTGCACAGACATATCAATATGGGTTAAAAATTGTTGCCCATCTTCCCTTGCCTCTGAACAACAAATGCACAGTGGAAACAGCAAAGCTATGAGAGATAATCTCTACACACACCATTATTTAGGACCATTATCCGTCCAAATTCCAGTTAAAAATCTCTTTACATTTCCTTTCCGTCTCAAAAGTTCCTCTGATTGCAAGGCAACAGAGAAGAACTGGGAGAGTCTTGTAGACGGAATACTGTTTCCCCACATGAAGTCTCAGGTCATCTCCAGTGTCTTCCTGGGAGTCTACAACCTAGGCAGCCTACAGCACTTCAAGGGGTAACAGCAACCGCTGTTCTACAAAAGCCTGTATAGACTGAGTGAAAAAGGAAACATCAAATCATCCACAGGACACAGGTAATGAGACTGGTCCATCACAATGAGAGAAATATTCAGAGTCCACTCATACACCTGTTCACTGGAAAGACCACACCAAAACTCTCATTTCCTCTGACTGGCCATTGAGGAAGAAGACGGCCCGGGTTGTATCCTGTACTTTGGTTGTCACTGTTCTTCTTTGTTCTAGTCATGTTCCATGATTCTGTGATGGTTGTAAAGGGAATCCAATCAATAAAATGCCAGGCTGAGAAAATGGAGTTGGAAACCCATCGACAGGCAGAATCTGGGAGCTTGACCATGAAGCCTCTAAGCCAGACACTTTGAGGCGCTTGTTTAGTTATCCCTGCAACGCGGGGCAGTGGGAATAGAAGTCCCACGTGGTTGCTGTAAATACCAGATGGGATTTCAGGTGAGAAAATGTTTGCAAAATGGAGAGGGCTCAAGAAAAGCTACTTGCTGTTCACGGCCAACTTGCAGATGTGAAATGGCTCTATGAACTTAAATTCCACTGCTTTTCCCCACTTCTCCTGTGGGATTCCTAACTTCTAGCAGCCACTGCAAAGTGTGCCTGAGCATAGAAATAATCTCATCATCACCTCCCATGGAAACAGACTCAGCCACTTAAGGACACATTTGTCCTGACTTTCCTGGGTTTCGCATTAAGTTGACGTTTGCTGTCAAAAGGCCTGTGCTTGACCCAACTGTTTCTCTCACTCTTTGCAGTCCCTAAAAGGGATCATATAGTCCTAATTAGGCCTAGAGAGGCCCACAAAAAAACTTGTTTCCAAGAGCTTTGGATTTATGGACTGCAAACTGTAGGCTACTGTGTGTTTTAATATATGCAGAGAGACAATTAAGATAACTTCAGTTATGGTTTTAGGAAAGAGTCTGGGTAGCATTCAGCTGAATGTATAGTCTTTCTCTGTCAAAGTGAAAAGACATTTTTGGAGTCAACTTGCTCTGTTAAAGCAACCGACCATCTGAAAACACTCAATGGATTGGACGAAAATTGTACAAAATTTTGTGATCCTCAGGAGAGGGACAAAAGTATGGAAGAAAGTTTAGCTGCCAAACTGCAGAAGCAGACAGTCCCCCAAGGAGGGGAGTTCAGTGGCCTACAATGTGTGAAAAAATGGCCAACCTCACTGAACAAAAATTGTCAGTTACAATCACAAGGAGATGTCACTGATAGACAGAAACATATCCCAAACTCCGTGGCAGCCAGGCTCTGTGAAAACACGCATTTTCTGTCCTGTGATGGAGGTTGTAATTTATGTAATCTTTTAAATAGCGATTTGGACAGCTCTAATGTGAAACTTTCAACACTATCACTCTGCTTTTCTAGAAACTCATTCCAAGAAATTTATCACAGCTTTAAAAAAATATATAAATGGGAGGGTTGGAGAGATGGCGCTGCAGGTGAAGGCCCTTGCCAACAAAACTGCGGACCTGGATTTGATTCCTGGGACTCAAATTGTAGGGGGAGAGAATTCACTCTGTAACGTTGTCCTCTGACCTATGCATGTATGTGTGCCATGTACCCCCAACACACAAAATAAATAAGTAAATGTAAATTTTAAATGTATGAGTGGAAATATTTATTTCCATCTTATTTGTTATAAGGAAAACAAAAACCCATTTTAATTGTTCAAAAACAGGGGAATAGTTAAATAAGGTAGGATCTAACTATTCATGTATAATATATTTTCATGCAGTCTTTAAATTTTATTATTTTGCAAATTACTTAACGTCTTACTTAGGTTACCATTGCTGTGATAAATACCATGATCAAAAGCAACTTGGGGAAGAAAAGGTTAATTTCATTTACAACTCTCAGGACTTCCCTGAGGAAGTCAGGGAAGGAAATCAAGGTAGGAACATGGAGGCAGGAGCTGAAGCAGAAGTCATGGAGAAATACTTATTACTGACTTGCTCCACATGGCTTGCTTTGCCTGCTTTCTTATATAACCAAGGACCAGTTGCTTAGGGTTTCTACCACCTGAAGTGAGCTGGAGTCTCCCACATTAATCATTAATTAAAAAACTTAATTATGTATTTTCTCAGTTGAGAGTCACTCTTTCCGAATGACTATATTGTGTCACATAGACAGAAATTAATCAACACAATTGACCTCTTGTCAATGTGAGCACATCACTTATTCAGCCATAGCCTTTCCTCTGTTTGTCCCCACGATCCCATAGTCATGTCAACATCACCACATAGAACATTCCAACTTTTAAAAGTCCCACTCTTAAAAAATTGAAACACTCAAAACGTTCAGTCTCTTTAAAACACCCAATGTCACTCTCATAGTTCAAATCCTCTCTGAAAATATCCAGAATCTCTAAAATATCTAAATCCTTCTTAAAACTCCAAAGTCTCTAAAAGTCAAGGTCTCTCAACTGTGAGTTCCCGTAAAATCAAAAAAAGTTAGATACATTTTTACTTCAAGAAGGAAGAATTAGGGAGTCATCACAGTTAAAATTCATCAGTGTAAAAAGTTCATTGCTTAAAGTCTGGAATCCACTCAATGATCCACTGGGCTCCAAAAGGCCATGCTAGCTCCATTTTTCTGTCTTTGCTATTTGCAGCACACACAGCTTGTCTCCGAGGCTCAGGCCAGCTCTACTGCACAGCTGCTCCTGTCTTTGGTGGCCATCCTGTAGTGCCACCATCTCCAAAATATTGAGGTCTCCACTGTAACAAGGCTGCACCTTCACCAATAGCCTCTCCTGGGCTCTCTTCAGGGCCTCTGATCCTGCGCCATGATGGCAAGCTTCAACTTTTCCTCATGACTCCTTTAATCTTGGGGCTCCTAGTGCAACTGAGGCTGTGCCTCAGTCAGTGGACTCTCCTGGCCTCTTGGGGTGCCAAGCCCCAGCTGTTCTCATGACCACTTCATGTCTTCAGAACCAATACCCAGGAAACTCTAGTCCATTAGCAAGTTCAGCCGCCAGCATGAGGTACAGCCTTGTGCTGTCTTGATTGCACCTCCTGTGTGCTGTGGAAACACTTCCAGAAGATTCTGCCTCAATGATGTCAGTCTCTTTTTAATTACAGATTTTTAATTAATGATTCTTTAGCACCAGCTGCCCGGAACCACAGACTTGTAACACAAAATAGCATGAGCTTTTACTTCACCCTGAAACCTCACAGATCATTATCTGCTTCGCCCTCAGAATTCTTACCTTCTAAGCTACTACAGAGTAGCCTATTTTTGCAATCAAGAGTCCTTCTTCCCAAATGACTCTAGATTGTATTGAGTTGACATGAAATTAACCAACACGCTTAACAACTTGGATAATCTAATTCTGCTGTCAATTATAAAAAAGGGTCATAGAAAACAGTGCACAGCATGGAATGCCTACCTGGGAAATGTGTGGCTATAAAGAGATTGAAATGGAATGTGACAAAATGTCACCAATGTTTCCACTATATGTTGAGGGTATTCACTACTTGTATCCTCTTTAGATACTTATGTGCTTTACAAATTGTATACAATTAGCATGTAAACTAAACCCATTATCCTCCGTTTTGCTTTCTATAGTTTTAATTACCCCAGGGATACTGAAGCCCAAAAGTTATTAAGTGGAATATTTCAGAAATAAAGAATTCATAAATTTTAAGCAATTGTTATATTGTTTTAAGTGGTTTTTTATCCCTTGTAGTTACCCTCTTACTCTGTTTAATTTAGAAATGTATAATAGATCTGCATATTTAGTACTGTTTATGGTTTCTTGCATTCCCTGGGAATCTTTGCACGCAAGCCTCACAGATAAGGGGAGAAGAGTAATGTGTGAGGGACCATAACAATCCACAAAACTGGATATAAACCGAGTAGATACTTGGTGATGTGCTGTGATAAAGCACCCTAACAAAAAGCGAGCTAGGGAAGACGGGGTCTGTTCTGGCTTACGGTTCCAGGCTCCAGAGTGGGTATAGTCCCATGGTGGGGAAGGCATGGCGCAGCAGGACCGCGAGGCTGGCTTGGTGGTCAGGAAACTGATCACGTTTCGAATACACACAGGAAGCAGAAAGAGGAAGCCGCAGAAGTGGCCAGGTTGTAAAGCCTCCAAACCAGCCCCCAGTGGCGCGCTTTCTTCAGCAAAGCTCCACCCCCCAAAGATTGTCTAATATCCTGGAACAGCACCAGCGGCTGGGTGCCAAGTGTTCCAAAACAGGAACCTATGGGGGACATTTTGTATTCAAGCCACGACAGGTATGCTCTCTAAACTCAGCTGAGTAAACTTTTGAAACTGGAGCCTCCACCTGCCCAACACGGAGAGGGAGTGCAAGCTGACCTTCACTCATTTCCCGGAAAGAAATTCCATCTGGAGCAAGACGCCATGTACACACGGGCTATTCAAGTCTGCCATCCATCAAAACCTTGAGTAAACATGAGAAGAACTAAAAAGGAGGAGTCTGGAGAGTCTCTGTCTCTGCTCCTTACCGGGTTTTACCACCCTTCGCCTTTGACTCTGTTGACTTTATCTTTACATTTTGCTCAGTTGATAATTTGAGAAGGAAGATAGAGTGGGATACCTAGAATCTTGCTGAGAAAGTGAATTAAAACGACTCAGGGAAAGCATGAATGAGGTCTGTTTTTATTTAGGTTCACAGGGAAACTGTAAGTGGAACATATCAATGGCACACCTAAATATCCCAGAGTTGGGAGACTGTGGTAGGAGTCTGTTGAATTTGAGGCCAGCTTGAGCTTTGTAGTGAATTCCAGGTCAGTCTGGGCTGCATAGAGAGAGAATATTCCTCAAACAAACAAACGATTGAGCTATGGATTTCCAGGTTTCTTCCCATGCACAGGAGGCTAGGTGTTTCTACTTTCTGTAATAAAAAGTGTTCTTTTTCCTTTAGACCAAGTAGAAAATTACTCAGACTTAGTACTTTAAGAATAAGAACACCACCACCACCACCACCACNCAACAACAACAACAACAACAACAACAACAGCAAGGCTGAACTTAGAATATGAGATCAGGAAGAAAGGCTTTAGCTGAGGGCTGGGAATGAAACTCAGTCTGTAGAATGCTTGCTTGCCTAGCACGCACAAAGCCTGGGGTTCGATCCCCAGCACCCTGTAAGCACAGTGGAGGTGTAGGACTTTAAACTCAGCACTCAGGAGGTGGGGGCTGGGAGATGAGAAGTTCAAGGTCATCCTCAGCTCCTCAGCTACTGGCCAGCCTGGGCTTCAGGAGACCCCCATCCAGGAAAAACAAAAAGTTAGCTGTCTTGTGCTGGATGCTTTTTGCACATCCCTCTCTCGATATTCTTTGCTTCCTTTCCCTTGCTTTCTGTCCTAGAAGACTGGCCCTTGTGGCCCACATCTGGGGCTGGCAGCCTCTGGATTCCAGCTGGATTTGGTCAGTGGACACATAAGCAGAAGGGGAGACCTTGGAAGATTTACCTCTCCAGCTCTCTTCTGGTGGACTCTGATTCTCAGTGGCTGCTGTATTCTTCCCACATCTGCAACTTTCTGGAGGATCCCAGAGACTAATGATTGATTCCTGCCTCTTCCCTTCAAGCTTAGGGAAGGGAGGGGCAGCAGCTTTCTGGTTGTGCTAGGTGCTGGGTGTCTTACCATCCCTGTTTCCCTGTAAGTCTGCCTAAGCCTTTGGAACACTAAGATGTGTATCACAATGGCCTTGAACCTGCCTTACACGTGGCCTTGGTGATGATGTTCTATGAGAGAGTCCTGTGGATCATGGACGTATTAGAGAAATATCAGGGAAGGAGAATTTATCGTAGGGATTTATCGATACGGTTACTCTCAGGTCTACTGTATTATATCAGACCAAGCAGAGGAAAGAGGATTTAGAAGATTGTCTAAGATGTCACAAAGATGGATAGAGTTTACTTGATGGGGAAAAGCAGAGCAGTTACAACCGATTTCAGGATTTTAAATATGAGTTCTATAATTCTTATCTCTGACCCCGGACATATGGGAATGCTTTTTTGCCGAGACCTGAAGGCCTTTCTCAACACTGTCTCATGTCATCCTCTTTCAGTCCTGAGGCCCAAGACTGTCTCTCTTTTTCTTTCTTCTTCAGCTGGTCCATGAAGATGCTCTCAAATGCAGATCAAGAAAAGGTGAAATGAAACGGAGGTAGACAAGACGTGTTACTCTTGATTCAGAACCAGAGATCAAGCACTGAGATCATCCTGGCTTCACAGATCAACAGAGGCAGCAACAGAGAAGATGTGCTTGCCAGGGAATGGCTTCACAAGGAATGTGAGTTTTATATAGGACAAACTCAAAACATTTCTGAAAGACATAAAAATAAACTTGGACACAAGGAAAGATGTCCTCATAGATAAGAAGAGTCAATATCACAAAGTTTTTTCTGATAATAAGGGTTACATACATAGAAAAAATAAAAAGCAAAAAACATTATAAGATTAGAGTAGCTGAAACAAGCCAACTGCAAAGCTTCTTGGATATAATGTAAAGTTTTTGTAATTAAGATAGTATCAAACTGACAGAGAGGATAGACAGACCAATAGAATCAAAGAGAAGGCCCATCATGCCTTTAATCCCAGTACTTGGAAGGCAGAGGCATGCCAATCTCTGTGAGTTTGAGGCCAGCCTGGACTACAGAGCGAGTTTCAGGACAGTCAGGACCATTTTACAGAGAAACACTGTCTTGAAAGAACTGAATAAAACAAAGAAAGAAAGAAAAGAAAAAAGAAAGAAAGTCCAGTCATAACCTCAAATGTTTGTGGGGATTTAGCAAGGTGCTTTCTCCAAAGCGACCATTGGCTGGGACAAAAATGAAAAGTGAATTAGCTTTCTTTCAATTTTATTTACTGCTATTGTGTATATGTGTGAGTGGTGTGTGTGTTAGTGTGCAGAGCATCTGGAGGTCAGAGGGCAGCTTTCTGGATGTGGTTCTCTCCTTCCATCATCGATTGTGAGTATTGAATTCAGTTTGTTACGCTTGTCTGCCAAGTGCCTTTATCTGCTGAGCTGTCTCTGTGCCTCCCCGTCCTCCCTTCTTTATTTTGGTTGCAGGGTCTCACTCTTTAGCTCAGGTTGACCTCAAACTCACTATGTTCTTCCTTTCTTCCCAAGTGCTGAAATAATAGTTGAAACATGAATTTCTGTATAAACATCTTGGGGATACTAGGCATCCATAATGTGAAGATAAACAGATAAATACTAGATGGGTTTAAGAATGAAGATAGCATTCTATATAACGTGGATCTAAGGAGGCATTTCCTAAATAAAACTCAGAACCTGAACGCAACAAAAAGACAAACCACTGAACTAAAAAACAGACATATTTACCTAGAAAGTAACAATAACAACAAGAACCATAGCAAAGTCATAAGGCAACTGGCCACCAGGAAAATTGGGGAAAACGTTTATAATATACATCACCACGAAAGGACCAATACTCATGTAGGAGAGGTTGTGGGATGCGGGAGGCGAGACTGCTTCCTTCGCTTTTGTTCTGCCTTCTTTCCAGAGAGATCATTGTAATTCTCTTGCTGCTGGGTTGGTGTGGTCTAACCTTTCCCGGTCACGTGATTGCTATTTTTCGGCTATCTTGTTCTTTCACTCCCCAGCTGGGCTTGATTTATATGTGTTTTTCCAGTTCTCATTCTGAGCCGGGTTGTGCACCTGGTGTTTTCCCAGGGCCAGCAGCAAGGCTGGTTTGCTGGGCTCTCATTTCACTGAGGGTTCTCAGTGAGGCCTGCCCCAGTGTGGGCGGTCAGAGGCTCAGGGAAGAAGGTAGGCCAAGGGGAGCCTTTAGCAGAAATGAATACACCCAGGATACCGGGAATATATTAGTCGTGGGGATCCAGGTGTTACAGACACACAGGCCCCATTATGGCATCTCAACAAGAATGGATACGTTTTCAAAGTAGGGGGTGAAATAAATATATTTTCTGTTATAGATAGCTAAACCAAATTATTATTATTTTTCTCCATCTTGGTTGTTTGAGGTATCACAGGGTAAATTTCATTGTCTTCAGATTCATTCAAGTGAACAGAGAACAGGAAAGTAATGATGTTTTGGAGGTAGGAGAAGTGCCAGGAAATTAGGGGGATGATTTGGAAACACCCCCGGCTGCTCACCCTGACCCCACCCCACTGTTGATGGGAAGCATTTTCCTCCAGAGATGGCTAGTACTCACTGGAAGGGCATCTTAGAGATCTCAGCTACACGGACTTGCAGTTGACTTGGGAATTGAAAGCATTCTAGTGGCAGAGGGCTTCCTGCTTTTTGAAAGCAGTTTCCCTTTGTTTACCATATTTTAGCATCACAGGGCTTCCGGAAGCAGGTGGTGCCCAATATGATTGTCCTCATTTTGCAGATAAGAGCCAAACAGAGGAAGGTGAGGCGGCAGCAGAGGACTGTGGGTAAGAAGCGAGGGCACCCAGGTGTTAACTGGATTAAATATCCTGAGTAAGTCAGTGCTCTATAAAGTTCCCGAGTCTCTATCCAGCTTCAGTTAGGTGAGAAGTCTTCAGAAGACGGCCCTTGAAGGCCTCCCAGTGTTACTACTAGAGGAGTTTTCCACTGGCCAGCAGCCCTGGGAATTAGCCTGTCAGAAACTCTGCCCCGCCAAATCCTACCCTTCCTCCACCCCACACTGTGAGGAACCAAGGACTCACTTGGGATGGCCTGGGAGTCCCTTCTGTAGTCACAGACCGGGAGAGGCCAGCGTTCCTGTTCGATTGCAAAACATTTTTAAAGTTCATCTTATGTCTTGTAAATTTCAATTCCCGCATGCATTTCCTCATTAAGATTTTCCAACTTTATTCAAGTATGATTTACAGACCCCGAATTCCACTTATTATCATCCCACGATTTACTGCTTTTAGTAAATCTATAGGATTCTAGCCATCAGCGCACAATAGATTTAGAACTCTTTCTTCAAAAAGTTTCTTTAGGCTGAGGTGTAGCCTCATTTGGCAGAGGGATTGCCAGGCTTGCTGGAGGCTCCAACTTCCTCATCTAGTCTGCCAACAGAGCAGCGCAGAGTAAGGCCCAGCACGGAGGAAATGGTGACTGTCATTCTCTCCTTCCTTATATAATTACCTACAGTGTTGAGAACAAAGTAAGCCATGCTTAGATGAAAAACGACAGCTCACATCAGGTGTGCAGCCGCGGATGGATCTTCTTGAGTGAGAAGCCCACACCGTATAAGGAGTTCCAGGAGAGCCGGAGTTATGGTGAGACTCTGACTAAACATAAACGAGGGT
>LOEQ01001156.1:252991-263294 GCA_001685075.1 Bramus lutescens | reverse complement strand
AGCCACCACCTCATGGTGCTACACAGATTATTAGAAATGGGTTAACCAAGATGCAAGAATTGGCCAAGAAGAGGCTAGATATAATGGGCCAGGCAGTGTTTAAATGAATACAATTTGTGTGTTGTTATTTTGGGTGTAGAGCTAGCTGTATGGGATGAAAAGCAGGCTGGCCCACTTCCCTCACCACTATAGAACAGTGATATGGTTATAATTTAATTAAAAGTGTTCAAAATTAAAAATTAGAAAAAAACCTGAACTACAAAGTGGATAGCAACTGAGGAACAAAACCAGAGGTTGATCTCTGTCTTCCACATGTGTACAATCTCTGTTCCCCAGTTGTGATGTGAGCCATGAAGGAACAAAACAAAACAAAACAAAAACAAACAAAAAAACAAGGGTGGGAGTCCTGGGCCTTCTCTGGCTGTCAGGAAGGATGCCAGCAAGCTGGGGACCAGCAGTGGTTTCTGGGGGGAAGGGACAGTGATCAGAGCTGGGAAGCGGCTGATGAGACTTAGGGAGTGAATGGAGGGAGGGACACTGTGGAGAATGTGGCTTTTACCTCTGAGTGACTTCCATCTTGGAGGCCTGGAGGCTTGGCCCCTGGCTTCTCCAGAAGGAGAGCTCCCACCTTCTTCCTTAAATTTTCTGGGGACTGCGAGTTGAGAGGGCTTCTCTTTCTCTCACTCTCTGTACTCCTTGTCTAGGCTGCACGAATTCAGAGTCACTAAAATGTGGGCACCCATAGGATGGGAAAGAAACATGGATGGGAGAGAGGATGTGGGCAGAATAATTGGGAACAGAAGACATGCGTCTTCCCCATCTTAGAGACATCGCGAGGCACGGGCCTTTGAAGGTAGAAGCAAAGTTGTAAATCTTACTTTCTTATTTTTCTTTGCTAAAAGCCTAATTTGTAAGGTAAGCAATTAAAATGTTCAAATCAAAAAGCCAAAGTAAATCACAATTATGAGTCAGCTCTTAATTTATTTAGAGGGTTTTTTTTCCCTTCCTCCCCCAGAAAAAAAGACTAACATTTCATGTCAATTCCATTGCAGCTTCAGCAATGAGACTTTCACAAACGGGAAGCTGGAGCTGTCGCACTGCATTGCTGTTCCCCAAGTTAGAGTCCTGAAAGGATCACAGGTGGGACTCTCCAACTGCTCCTGCGGGGCCTCGGTTTACACAGGTGTCTTCACATTAATTAGAGCTGTGGGAGAAAAGAGATGCAGTAGGAAAAGGCATCTTCACTTGAACATGGATGCCATGTTAGCCGTGTGAGCTGTGGTGTTCGTAAATAAACAGTACCAGTCCTGGTTGGAGGTTGTGACAGGGTAATCTCAGGTTTCTCAGACGGATGAGCAGCCCAGGAGGAGAGTGACAGAGTTTCTCCAGTGGTCCAGAAGGGAAGGGAGATGGCACTCTCTTCCCTAACCTCATCTCCTCTAGCTGTGAGCCAACCAGAAGCACACCTAGGAAGGCCATGGCAAGCTTTCCTATTCCACACCCAACCTCCTTCACGGACACTGCCATCGGATGGCTCACAAAGCACATGTGATCCAGGGGGAGTCAGGACCCTCTCCCCCCTCCCCAAGTTCACCTTCATATGTCATTAAACAGCATTAACTAGAGTCTGCATACCACCAGGATCCGGTCACCTAGGCCATATCAAGATGATTTCAACTTAAATTCCAAATGACCTTTAATCAAGTCAAATTCTCCAAAGCTGCTGCCTTCCTCCCCACCGTTCTAATTAAACCATTTTAATTAAATTTCTTGCTATCTTATTGTGTGTGATCTGGGAGTCTGATTTAATTTGATTCATAAGAACAATGTGACATTGAGTGGAATTCCTATCGGTTTCATTAGGTAAGGTTTGTTTGTCTGTTAGCTAGATCACGCTGCAGTCTGAGCTGAGGAGGGCTCTCTCCTTATTTCTCCCCTTTCAGGCTTGGGTTGTATAACTGACTTACTGCTCCAGTTTCCTCAGGGGGAAGCCAACGGAAGCCAAAGGAAGACAGAGGAAGGGAAGGGAAGGAAGAGGAGGAAAGTGAGAGAGAGAGAGAGAGAGAGAGACTCTCTCTCTCTCTCTCTGGAGGGTAGACAAAAAGACCCTGAGAATATGGAGAAAGGAGGAAGAGAGAGGGAGATGGGAGCGGAAGGACAAGGTTAGACTCAAAGAGAAGAGGCAAACACTTCTGTTTTCGGAACTGAACATGTAGGATGAGCATCTCACAGTGAGGTTATCTCTCTGTTCAAGGACCACACACCTTCCAGCTTTACTGTTAAGAGGGCGACATTGGGTCACATGCCAACTCAAAGGCAGTGGGGGTCTATTGTCAAGCCTCTCGGCTGTGTCCCTGCAGTATTGGCTCCCTGTTAGCTCAGCAGCTCTAGTTTGGGGCGTGTGTGTGTGTGTGTGTGGTGGGGGGTACATCACACCATCAGTATCTGTCTTAGAATTTTAGGAAGCGTTGTAGCGACCTTCCCTGAGTAATCTTCATCTAGCCGCTCAACATCTTTGTTCATGGTAACATGGTTGTGATGGGAGTCAGCTGAGAATGGATACTGAGTGCTCCTAGTTGGTGGTGGGAAAGTTCTAGCAAGAAGGGAGCCACAATAAGACTGTGAAGGGAAGCAAATCCTAGACCAAGACTACAGGTTTTATTAGAGCGAGGGCAGTGACTAACGTCTATCATGTGCTGTGGTTTGCAACTAAAATGTCCCTACCACAGTCTCGTGTTCCGGACACTCATTTCTAGTTGGTGGTGCCGTTTGGGGAGGCTGTGGAGCCTTCGGAAGGGAGGGCTCACTTCGTGGACTCCAGAGGTTCTCTCTGCCTCCTGGTCCACTGTCGTGTGAACAGTCATTTGTTCAGTCCTGCTGCCACGGCCTGCAGCGCTCTGTCTTGTCCTCCCTGCCGTGATGGCTTTCTGCCTCCTGAAGCCCCCCATAAGTCGTTCCTGAAACGCAAAAGTTAATATGATATAAAAAGGAAAAGAGCGTGTGTCTCACTTTATCCAAAACTGCTTCCAAATGGATGATAGACTGAAGTACAAACCCTGAAACTGTGAAACTTCCAAAAGAAAGGGTAAGAAAAAAAACCTTTGTGACCTTATGTTATGCAGAACTCTTAGCTGTGATACCAAAGACAAGATTGTTTGGTAAGCAATCTTCATTCTCCTTCCTGTCCTCCATTTCCAATTCCATAGTCTCATCTCTAGCTCCTTCGCAGACCACTTGCAGGGATTTGCCTTTCCTCTCTGCCTCCGTGGGGACTCTGAAGATCTCTCAAGGAACCAGCCTTCCTCCCTCACCCCACCCCTTTGCTCTTCTTCAGGCTGCCAATACCTGGAGGCACCCACTGCCTGGGAACCAGCAGGCTGTGCCAGCCTGGGAATCAGAGCAGTGTCTTGCTTAGCCATCTTCAGAGAAGCTAACTCCCTATTGCAGTCAACAGAACAAATAGAGAGACCCACACTGGACAATGTGCAAAGAGGGAGAGATCTTGGAACACTCAGTCCTTAATGGATGCCTCCATCAAACCTTTCTCCTCAGAGGCTCAGAGAACTCTGTGGGGGGAGGAGGCAGAGAGATTTTACAAGCTAATGGGGATGGAAGGCAACAAGGAAATAAGACCTTCTAGACACAACAGGGCTGATGCACATATGAACTCACAAGAGCCTGAGGTAGCACATAGGGCCCGGTAACAAAGGAAAGATTAGTTGCCTCAACAGAGTGCCATGGGGTATATAAATCACACTTGAGGGAAGTCCCATGCCCACCATGGGATGGACACCACAAAATGAACTCAGTGGCATCTTTGGAGGGTTTTATCTTATAATGCTTTGTCTGGGCATTTTAAAAAGGTTTATCTTTTGCTATACATTATGGTTTCTAGTTAGGTACTTTATGGGATTCTGGGTGTGCAAATGTACCTTGGTGTCTATATGTTTCTATATGTGTTTCTTGTGCTTTTTCTTTGGCTCTTTTTGTTTTCTGCTTGTTTGTTTTGTCCTACTCTGGTTTGTTTGTTTTATTTTATTATATTTTCTAGATGCCTGTTTATTTTCTAATGAGAGAGGGGGGGATTTGGGAGGGTGGGAAGAGTTGGGGGAGGGGAAACCGTAACCAGAATACCTTGCATGAAAAAAAACCCTATTTTCAGCTCAAAGATGAGACAGAAAAGTGATAAATTGGACCTTGTGAAAATGGGAAAAATAAGTTTTCTTCTGTACAAAAGACATTGCTAAGAGAATAAAAAGACAAACCACAGATCTTTAGATAGCATTTGAGGATGTAATATATGACAAACGACTGGTATTCGTGAGATTCAGCAAGTTCTCGAAATTTGGTAATAAAAAAGTCAACTTGATTATAAATGTGCAAAAGACTGCAACACCCTATCAAAAGAAATCTTTGTACAGTAGATCAACATATGTAAAAATATGCTCACCATCATTTGTCACTAGAGAAAGAGAAGCTAAAACCAGAATGAAACAATGTGATTCCTTTCTTGGAATGACGGAAAGAAAGAGAAAAAAGAAGGAAGGAAGGGGAAAGCAAGCAAGGAAGGAAGAGCAAGAAAGACCATAAAAGCCGTAAGCTGCTGAAGGTAACGAAGGGCTGGAACTCTCACATATTTCTGACGGAGCATCAGAGGGTCTCCTCTGGAGAAAGTTTGACAGCACCTGTTGTGGGAAGAGGCTTAATGTCAAGACCCACTCAAAACTGCATAAACTGCAGGCACAGTCACTGGATGGGGGAAAGGGATGCAGGCAGCACAGAGAAGTAAACCCTCCACAGGATGCATTGGCTGATTGGCTGTTCCTAAGGTTGTAGAACAGGTGTGTGTATGGGAGGAAGTGGTGCTCAGCAGGTATTCCTTTGTGTGGTCGGGAGGAAACCAGACCTTCTTGGTTAGACTTGGTCACGTGGGTGACTCCAAATAGAGGCGGTTGGAGGTTGCGCACTGCTGGAACTCCCATCCTCTGCGGCTCCCAGGTCCTTCGCTGTGGTTCCAAGACCAGAGATCCATAGAGCTCACCTTGAGGTCTAGCCTGGCCCACTTCTTTCCAGAAAAGACCTGCTGAGCTGCAACTCCACGGGTGACCTAGAATTATGAACTAGTTGCTCTACGCTGCTGAAAATTTGGGATGTTTGTTACATAGATCATTCCATAAGAAGGGTAACTCAGAAAGAGAAAGATAATTCAAAAAGGGCGAGACAGTAAAGAGCCAGGAAGGAGAAGAACAGAACAGAGCAAATTCACAGAGCAAGAACAATGTGCTTTTGTTTGGACTTGGTGGATTAACCAGCAAGCCCTTCCTTTAAAGTTCTGTTGAGCTGTCTGATCTTAGGGAAGTGAAATGGTCTGTGTGCTTCGAACATCACTGCGTCTTTGAGGCCTGGCACAGTACTTGACACACCGTAGACAGGCACCAAGTGTGATAAATAGGGATATGTGAGGGGCTAGCAGGGCTCTGGTAGGAGGTGGGAAAACTATCTTAGAGACAGGAGCAACCCATCAGTACATGGTGATGGTTAAATGGCGCGGCTGTGTATTCTATAGGGAGGAATGGAGGGTCAGAGTCCCCAAAGGCTGTAAGATCAGAGGGTGGGGCAGTTAAAAGGACTTAAAGGCCAAAGACAGAGAAGAGGAGGAGAGGTGATGAGAGGCCAGGGGGAAGTGGGGTTCCAGAGAGGAGGTCAAAGAGCGTAAAATTGGAGGAAACAAACCCACGCCTCCTCCTGAAGGGAAGTTGATGGGAGCATAGCGGGAGATGCCTTCTACCACATGTGAAATTTCTGTTACCATCAACGGAAAATGCAGAGAGCTATTGGAAATGGAATAGAGAAATTAATGAGCTGTAGGCACAGGTCTCTGTTGATTTAAGACACAAATATAACCGAGTGCAAGCCAGCTTCCAGCGTCATTGCCAAGAAAACATATGAAACTGGAACGAGCAAAAACCATTTTAAAAATAGAAAAAGAAATTTGACTAAGTCACCTTCCTAAAAATACTGTTTTTTTTTTCTTCGTTTTCCTTTGGAAACAAGGAAAGCAGATAAAGGGCCGCCTAGAAGTGGAAAAGATATATTTCCTTCTGAGCCAAGTATTTTGAGAGAAGAGGTCCCTTAGATTCGCTTAACCATGGCATGGATTCACACCAACGACAGCCTTTACAGATACCAGCAGGGTACCCAGAACCCCCAACAAAAACTAGAACTTAGGTAATGAGTTGCCAAACAGATATAAGAATTGTCAGTATAAAAGAACTTTGGGCTCTATTTTGGGTAAGGATAGTTTACTCGGCCAAATGATGTAATTAGCCAGCGAACGATTGCAGAGTCCAGGGGATTCATTTGCTAGCATAGGAGACAGGGCTCACTAGGCTTTTTGATAGACGCAAGAGACACGTTTGCAAGGAACTGATCCGAACTGTCTTGGTGAGCGGCTGACTGGAGATATACATCCAGAGGACTCTGGGAAAGACTGTTGAAATAGCAGTGAGAAAAATCTGCAGGATAATAAATACTGCCGGGAGTTAGAAATAGCAATAGTTTAAAGTTCAATTATAATGCAATTATTAGTAACTTAATAGAAACCGGGAAGGAAACAAAACAGTCACCCTTTAGAAAAGATGGACCAGAGGGCCCCAGAGAGTAATAGAAAAACGCCATTTGTTTTTTTGCTTCTTATCATTATAAATGATGGACTATCAAAGCAACAGCAAGCCCATTAATCAAGACTGTAAACAATTAAAATCTTTTTGCAGATCCGGGAAAGCATCAGAATTATCAGGACAGTGCCAGAAAGAGGGACATAAATTTCAGCCAGCCCTTTGGATCTGGGAAGTGTTTAGGCTACCCAGCCAAAAAGTCAGAGAGCAAAAAGTCTAAACTAAGCTGATAACGACTGATCATTAATTAGAACTGAAGCCAACTATCTCAGTCTAGAGAAATATCTTGGCTACTCAGCTAAGAGCCAGAAAGCCAAAGGTCCATGCTGGGTTCATGATAATTAATCATAAGCAAAAGCCACTGCCCAGAAAAATCCCCTGTTAGTGAAGGGCGCCTTTGAGATGAAGCAGCCCCCGGAACAGCTGGAGGGACACTCACTTCTGGGCAAAGTGAACAGAAGATGGGGGGAGGGTATCTTTTTAAGCTTTGTTTAGATGTCTAAACCTATGGAAGAAATCCCTGGAGTTAATCACATACAAGTTCTGAAATTAGAAGACAGGCTGAGCATCTAGTGTCTTGAGTCACATGCAAGGCATTCTTATTTTTAATGAAGATATGGTCATTGAATAGCATCTGAACAGAAGGGACAGGATGAGGGAGACTCAGGGGACAGTAATGTAGATCATTTAAATAAAATGTGCCCAGAGGGGAATGAGATTCAGACCGCCTCCGAAGTCATTCATCGGGTGGAATATGAAAAATGACACTGAGTGACTATGGGAAGTGACTACATATGGGTAATTTAGAGAATTCGGGAACTGGATAGCATTTATAAACTCATGCATACTGATATTCAAATTCATTTCTGCATCTGTAAGAAAACGTTTTTCCAATCTAATCAGAGAAGGCACTAATGACTTTTATGCCTACGTCCATTTTCCTTCTAACAATGCCATATTTCATGAATTGTAGACTGTATACTATTTTCACATTTTAATGTTTTTGAAGTCTGAATTCACCAAGGTACAATTAGAAGCAGATTCCTTCCCTACCTCCTCTCCCTGACCCCTCTTCCCCTTCTGAGGACAAAGTCTTGCTATGCTGCCACAGCTGACCTCCAACTTCTGGTTCAAGTGATTCCCCTGCCTCAGCCTCCCAAGCATCTGAAATTATAGGAGTGCAGCAGGGCTCCTTGTGAAATCTGCTTCATTGCTGCTTGGAGTAATGGCATGTCACACACTGTGCTCTCCTGGTCTAGTTATTATGTGATATACTAGGTCAGACCAGGTTGTAGCAGAGATACATAATGCAGCCAAGGTCGAATGGCAAGTTAGCACTAGCAGGGAAGAGACTGGCCAATGATTTAGGTAGCTGAGAACGAAGAATGCAGCTGTCAGCCTCAGTTGGAATAGTGTTTTCTTCTAGCAAGGAGAGAGAGCGTGAGCACAAAAACCAGCCCCTTGCAAGGGCTCTGGTCCCTCACAGCCAGTAGATCTGTTTCACAGCAGACATCAAGTTGTGAAGGATCCTGACCTTTATCTCATGGAGTTTGAAGTGCGGAAAGCTGAGGGTAAGCCGGAAGGCTACTGAGACACATATAGCTAAACAGCTCCAACAAAGGTTAGCATGTGTCCAGACAGAAGAAACACACTGTACCAGCAGTGCTCTGAGCTCTTTGCATATTTTGGGATTTGTGAGCCTGTCAACACATCAAGCATGAAGAAAGCTGCTTTAGAGGAACCAAGAGGTGTCCAGTTGAGCTTGGCTCCTTTCTCTCACACTCGGAAGCATAATTGTGCTAATGACTTGTTAAGCATTGTAGCAACATAGAGCAAAGGTCCTCCATATTTCAGACATCCCAGACAAAATGCTGAACCTTGGGCTAGTGGAAGGGCCAGAGAGTAAAGGTGCTTGCCTTGGAAGCTTGGCATCCTGAGTTTGACTCACTCACATGGACATGGAAAGAGAGAGCCAATCTCACAAAGTTATTCTCTGATCTCCATGCACCCACCATGATGCATGTGCATACACACTCATTTATTTTTCACAAAATGAAAAATAAAACTTTCAAAATGTTAAGGTTCTAACTCAGTGAGTAACCTACCAAAGTTCACAATGCTAGTAAGGGCAGAAGCAAGACTTGCATGCAATCTCTGTGGCTTCAGAGTTCATGCACTTAACTAGTGTGCTTGCACCGTGATATCTCTTCCAAGAGGACAGTCTTTGGAGAAGAAAGAATATTGATGATTCACTCAGAGTAGGAAGAGAAGAGATGGAGGAGAATAGAGAGCATTGATTTTAAGCAATTGGGGTACTACAGGTAAGGGAGCCTCTCTGCCTCGAACTTGGAGGCCATCTCCAACCAAAGGTGTTCATTTCATGAAGCCAAGTTTGCAAAATTATGGGATTGGTTTCCAAGCCCAGGCCTTCTATGTCCTGTATAAGTCTCAGAAATCTGAAAGAGAAAGCTACTCAGTCCCTCAGTCTCTGGAGCTCAGATGGTGTGAAATATACACTGTACCAACCTTGCCAGCCCCAAAAGATACATATTTTATTTCTGGAAATTTTATTAAAATCCTCAGTGTCTTAATTGTGCAGATAAGGAATCATACAAATACTAGATTCAAATCTGAACTCTGATTTTCTGGAGAGAGAGAGAGAGAGAGAGAGAGAGAGAGAGATTAGAGAGTCACATAATTTTAAAAGCTGTACAGCATAATCATGAGGGCAAACTTTGAACATGTGTGATATTTCACAAATACCATTCTGATATATTTAGGGCGTGTTTACATATTTTAAAACACATTAGGGTAATTTCCATTGGGGGAAGATGTATTTTTTTTCCAAAACCATGTAAATGATAATTTTGAATGTGTAAGTACATTCTTGGTTAAATAGAACATCATCATCACCACTTAATATATTACTGGAGATATACACAGATGTTGTTTATGTTTGTGTTTTATGTAAATTACCTTTTAGTGGAGAAGAAATGTATACATGAAAATTAAACTTGCTATTTTTTAACATATTTTAGTTTATGTAGCTTGTTTATATTTCACAGAAAGTAAATGTGGAAGAGCAGTGGAAACTAGCATGTTGTGTCAATCTTTCTGATAATTCAAGTTGAAAACCTTGACCTTGTTAACGTTTATAGACTCTGAGAGTATTTAGGAAGAGCAGATATCCTCCCATGCACCCTAAACACTATGTTCGACTGCGAACCTGTCTGTTCAATATTCCCTGAGTACAGTAATTATCGATCGGTTTCTTGGTTCATGGCATCTCTCCCCTTGTGACCTCATCCAGTCTTGTCTGTATTTGTTTCTTGTGTGCTGTGATAGCTTGGTTTAAACCAGTGAAAATGTTAGGTTGTAATTCTTAAGGCTGGTTGAAACAATGTGTCCTCTTTCTGGAGGCTTAGGGGATGTCTTAGTAAGTAAGACATCTAACTAACACTAAGATTTAGTGTAATGGTCTGTCCTGTCCCTTTAAAAGACAAGCCCCGCCCACTCCCCCACTTTTCCCCCTGCCTTTTTCCCCTGATACAAGCAGATCTTCCTTCTGCTTCCAGCCTGAGCCCTTCCTCCTTTCCATCTCTCTCTCTCTCTCTCTCTCTCTCTCT
>LOEQ01001156.1:199996-218180 GCA_001685075.1 Bramus lutescens | reverse complement strand
CTCCCATGCCCACTTTCATAGTCTGCTAGAGGTGGAAACGCCCCCTCCCATGCCCACTTTCATAGTCTGCTAGAGGTGGAAACGCCCCCTCCCATGCCGAGCCTGATTCTAGTTCCTCAGCGGCTGTACTTTCTATTTCCTGCTATTTTGGAGAGCAGAACACGCTCTTTAAACACACTGATGTTGAGGAATTTGTGGAGGGTTCACATCTAGATTTCCCTGCAGGATTCTCCAGCCAATCAACTGGCCATATAGTATCTAAAATTAGGATGATATTGTGTACGTACCTCATTGTTATGTGGCATTCAGTGACATTGAATCAAATCATATGCTCATGTACTTGGTGACACAAAATGTATCTTTGCACAGGTCTTCTCTTTGGAAGCTAAGTGACTGCTAATATTATTTATGATTTTATCATAGTAAAGTCATCCCATGGTAATTTCTAGACATGTCTCATTCAACAAACCTTTCAATGACATTCTTCACTTTTGGGTCTAGCTCTGTGTGAGGGACTGAGGACACCAAGGGGAAATAAATGCAGTTCTGATTCCAGAAGTCACTCCACTGCATTACAGGCCAAGGCACAGCTAATACTCGAGACGAGTCATCGTGGGTGCTTTCACGAAAGAAGCACTGTTGGGACCAGGAGTGTGGCTCAGTGGATGAAGTACTTGGACAAGTCTGCGTGCCCGAATGCATCCTTAATATCCACACAAATGCTGAATGAGCAAGGCGGTCGGTCACCTTGTATTTCCAGCTCCCTACGAAAGTGAAGACGGATGGATTCCTGGCAAGCCGGCTAGCTAGACTAGCTAAATCAGTGAGCTCTAAGTTCCACTGAGGGGCCCTGCCTCAATGAATAAGGTAGAGGGCAATCAAGGAAGACTCCTGATATCAGCCCTGGGCTTCCACATGCACACTCCCACACAAATGTGACCCCTCCCCCAAACATATACACACACATACAAACATTACATATATACATATAAAAAAAAGCCAGAAGGGGCATTGCTATTTTCCCTTCTCCCTGGGAGCCCAGTCAGGTAGGGGAAGGTGAGTCCTTGAGTCAGTGCTTAGGACTCACGGTAACTGTGGACACGACGGGAATGGAGGATGCATAGAAAGAGGCCACATACTCATAACCAGGGACATCTAGGGACAGATTAGAACTCTTGAACATCAATGTGACCGGATAGAGACCAAGAGCAAGTGGCAGTCTTGAAAGATTTTATAAGGGACTGTGAGTTCCTCATATTTTCAGTTTTGGACAGTTAGACATGAAGGGTCAAGTCATCTGACATCTCTGAGGACAAGATAGCCATACAGATACAGCGGCAAGTTGTCTGGTTGAAATTTTGTTTTCATGAAGAATTTGAATCCTAGAATCCTCAGAATATGATTATTGAGCAAACTAGAACTCTAGGAAACTAGAACTTTGAAATATGGTTGTTTGTATGGTTACATTTATTAAGCAATACTTATTTCTCAAGAGCTTTCTATGCTCTGATGTTGAGTCTTCAGGTGAGCTTTCATCTGAAGTAGTATTGTTATATGCTTGTCCCGCAGATGGAGAAATCATGGCAGGAAGGTTAAACAGAATGTCCCAGGGCAAGAGACAAGGGCAGGAGAATTGAGATCTGTGTCCCAGGAAGTCAGCTTTAAAATGCTATGTTCTTTATGGCCGTAGATTAGAAGGTCCAAGTTTCTTAGGAAAACAATCCAACATATTTCTCAGCAAATCCCCTGGGGTAAGTGACAAGTTTAATAGAGTCATAGTGCCTTATAGCATCAGGGGTCCTAATATATATATATGTAGCTTGTACTACAGTATGAGAACATGAAATAAAGCATGAAAAGAAGTATTAGGTGATAAACATTTTACCCTTTACATGTGAGAAACAGGAGACACCAGAGTGTGGTTTGACGGGACTTTTGAGCCTTATGTCTGCTTGGGTTTCTGGTTTTTGCAGAAAAGAGGTTTTGGGCCACTTGTTTCATGGCTCATTTTCTCGTTTGTAAAATGGAAGAGTTAGTAGTATTCATTGCTTTGGATTTTCTGGGTAAGAAGAACCACTGTCTTAGATCATTTGCATTCTAGTAGGGAGGGAGCTGGGTGCTAAATTAATGGTGTGGACACAGAGCAGGTGAAGCACCCTGGAGTAAAAACAGAGGACCAATTGCTGTGGGATGGCAGTGCCACTGACTGGGGACAGAACAGAGAATAATATCTTGATAACTTATGACCCCTTGACAGGTGGCCAGATTTCTGTCATTGTTATTGCTCCAGCATGTGGGGAACTGTGGTTACTGTTCCTTTCCAGCACTGTGACAGGATAGTTGAGGTTGAACTTCAGGATATAAGGTTTATTTGGGCTCACGGGTTTAGAGGCTCTGTTTGCTTTGGGCTCATGATGAGGCAGCAGGCCGTCATCCTCTCAGGAACATGTAGGAAGCAAAGCTGCATCTTTTGCGAGCCAAGGGGAAAGGCAGGATTGAGGAAGGGCCAGAGTCATCCAATCCCCTGTGAAAGCCTGTGTCCAAACATCTTCCAGTAGGCTCCGCCTCCCAGGGGGTACCACTCTGTGTACCAAGCCTTTAACACATGGGCCCAAAATACGGCATGGGCTATACATTCATTTTATCATATGCTATAGAAAACATATCTAACAGAGTTAGATTGCTATATTATACATTCTAGAGGCAACTTATTATACTTTTAATTGCCCAAGTGAATAGGTTGTTTCCCCTTATTTCTTCTACCCACTTATTCTTTTTTGGTGATAGGAGTTGTATGTCACATTATCAGATTGATTTGAACCCGCAGCAAAATTGAGATAAATGAAAGGCTTCCTGAAAATACAGTCACCACCAGGAATCTGACACATTACATTGAGCTGGTATTAGTTTACTTTTTAAATTACATATATGTTTAGGGGAAATGAGAATTTACAGGCACGTTAAGTTATTACGGGAGCTAGGTGTTAACATACAATTATGTACCTGGCTATCTAAAAACTGCAGTTAGGCATTCATTATTAGTGGAATTATTCCAACAGGATGTTTCTTTCAATTGCTACCCAGTTTGTACTAAGAGGTAATAAAGACCAAATGTTACAAAGTATTTCATATTTTCCAACATCTTTTTATGAGTTCACTTGTGAAGCTATCTAACCTCGTAAGACCTTTCTTCATTAAATTGAGGTGCCTATGTTACATCCCTGGTAGCTTTAGGTTAGAGACACAGTGAGCACGGGAAAGCAGATTTTAAACGGGGATGACGTATGGAATTTATGACATTATAGTTCAGTTTGCTGTTGCCTATGGTAACAGTAGAAGGCATCTTAAATCAAGGCATCACTATCAACACACACTAGTTTTTTTTAAAAGGGGAATGACAGTTAAGTGTGTAAGTTATAATAGGATTCAGAGATAACTTTCCATTAAGCTCTTTACTGAGGTTTTGCACAAAGACCCGCCATTGGGTGCCTCAGGAAGTCTGTGGGAGAGGACAGGGGCTCCCAACAGCCAAATAGACATGACCACAGTATAATCAAATCAGATATTTTCCAATTTGTCATGCCCAGTACCTCTGTATCAAGAAATCCTATTTCTGCACTTAATCAAACTACATCTTCATTGGATGCGCTTCTACTAAATGATTCTTATTTCTGAAAAAAAAAGATCCTTATTTTTGGTGTTTCCCTGAACTTTTGGCCAGTTTTATTATTTTATGGTTCCATCTTTCAAATGCTATTGTCTAAACTTGGCCACCTCTCTCTCTCTCTCTCCCACCCTCCGTCTTTAAAGTCTGTTTAGAAAACCTATGAAATTCATCCAACACAAAAGGACAGAAACTGGAGTGAACTATTGACTGGCAAGCTGATTTAAAATGCAGAGATACGTGGGAGACATTTCTAAACAATAAAGTCAAAATACGGTAACTTTCCAAAAGATAAATTCTCTGCTAATCACACAGACCACTCGCCTATCAAGTTAGAGCTAGTTTTATATTTCACTTAGCTGAATGAAATGGATTAAATACAGCTGTAAACAAAATGTGAAGAAACTATCAGGTGGCTGCACTGTCGCAGACTGTAGTCACTGTGGCTTTGACCCGCTTTATAAAACGATGTAATTTCTAAAAGTAGCAATGAAAACTTCAGCCAGTTCCTTTTTGTAATGGTAAAGTTTATTTTGTTTTTAATAACAATTAGAAGACAAATGTTTAAAATTTGCGGTTTAAACCATGCACATCCACAAAAGGCCAATGACACGGAACAGTGCATAGAAACGGAGTTTACTCAACGGTAGTAACTATTTATAAACATTAAGGTACACAAACCTGAGAGAACCACTCTAAGCACAGATTCAACACTCCCCACTCATGCAGCACCACAGCCTCTACAGCAGTTTCGGCAGGAATGAATGGCTTTTCCACAGAGCTGAACATCGGTGTAACTTCTCATAGCTGCCTTCTAACTTTACCATGACACACTTGGGGAAGTGAAAACTGAAGCCGGAAGAGGCCAACAACAAGTGGTGCTCACTGCAGTTATGGCTTCTAGTCTATGACTGGTAATAAAAACAATATTCTGTCCACAGCTTTGCCATAGTGAACTTACCCATGGCAAGCTGCTGCTAAGTCAGAATCAGCACATATGCAATCCAGCTTTCTTCCTACTTAGAGAAGATTCATTTGCTGAGAAGTTTCATGAACTTTCTAAAGAAAAGTTCTTAGAGGCAAGCCAAACAGAAGATCCAATTAAATAAAAAGATTCAGTTGAATTTGTTGAAGCTTGTTAAATAACCCATTTAGTTAAAAAAAAAGTTGTGTGGAGGACCAATTAATTTATCCATTGGCTAGTAAATTCTAGTTAGGCCATGATAAAGTTTTATGAGACAGAAATAAATATCGAGATTTTTTTTTTTAACAAAAGCCATGCATTTGCCTGGATCACTTTAAATATTAAGTCATGCAAACCACAAACCTATCAAAAGCAAAACAAACCCACACAGAAACAAAAACTTAAACAGCTATTGTTTTACAGAAAAAAATCAATAAGAGACACGGAAAGCATTTATTTCCTTTCCTTTAAAATTTAACTTACATTCCACTTTAATAGCTGTTGAGGATTAATTAAAACACAGCAAAGTATAACTGAGTTTCACAAGTGATTTATTTTAATCTGAGAAACATCAGGCTATGGTATGTTTAAGAGGCTGTCCAGAAATACTCATCATTAAAAAGCATTTATGAGGCATGGAGTCACATGGGGTTACTGTAAGCAACGGACAGAAGGAATTCCACATACATGGTCACCATAGTGTGTATGAGCAGGATGTTTTCTTGATGAATTTTGTAGTTTACTTATTAGATTAAAGGTTTATTTCATGAAACAGTTTTAAGACCCGGAGCCATCAAAAAACCCACCACAAGATGAACAGGTAGCTAAAGCTCCACACTGTTCTAAGAGGCTGTCTCTATCGATCTCTGGCTAGCGTTCCTTTTCTGAAAAGACGTTTTTCAATGATAGCGTATGAGCGTGGTACTAAGCACAGCACAAATTAACCTGTGAGTATCATCCCAGCTCTCTAGGCTACTGAATTGAAAAATCAGAATATACAATTAAATGCGGTGATGACATGCTGATCGTTTCTAGAATTCATTCTGCCTGTTGGGAAGGAAAAGCCTCGCTGATTCTCTTCGATGACAACACAATTCATGGCTCCCTTAGCTGGCAGTATCCCTTCATCTGCCTGGGTGAGAAAGCTTTCCGGCAAGTTCTCTTTGCTGCTGATGCCATCTCACGCGGAGTGCTGAGGGGAGTGCCATCCAAAAAGCACACTTACTAGGTTCCAATTTCCTACGTTCCTGAGAACACTGCTTTCCTACAGTATAGCATCTTTCAGGGTGCGAGGCACCAATGCATTTTTACGTGCATATCTAGCACATAGAGAAAGTCCATGCTATATATTCCTGGGTCTATTCCAGCAGGAATGAAGAAACTCACAGCTTTTCGATGCCAAAGTAATGAGGCTTTTCTGCTATAAATAGTCTTTTCTGGATTGTAAACATTACAAAGCAGTCATGTCAGCGTTTACTAAAGTCCCTAAAGGGGACTTTTTAAGGTGGAGTTACATATTGTTTCTTTGAGAAAACACATAGGTTTAAAGTAACTTTGACTGCAGTCTTTTAAATCCCAGTAAAACCATGAACTTTTCTCCCGCCTAACAATGGTTAGAAACTCCAGAGTATCAAATAAGTCTCTATAAACTCACCGCATCAGCAACTCTCTGTTTCAAGTTTTACCCAAGCGGTTGCTCCCCTGCTCTCCCCAGACTAAGGAACAGGGAGACTGACTTGATGTCCATTGTTTAAACACAGGATGCGGGAATGAAAGAGAATACAGAGTTTCATTTCAGGAAATTCTGTGTACTGATTAACCATGAGGAATCTCATGTGGAGGAGTCCCATTGAAATAATTTGTGATACAAGACAAAAAGAAGACTTTTGATTTCCATGCGGGTGTCAGACCACTGCATTCTCACCCACAATGGGCTGATGGGAGGAATCTGGAGACAGATGCCTCTAATAGTGAGGGCAAAGGGAAGCCATCTCTGGGTGGCTGTCTGTGGTGTGACCTCAACTGTCACCACTGAGGAAAACCTACTTGCCAGATTTAGTTGGTAGAAGGTTAAAGTCTACAGCTTTACAAGGTGAAAGATCACCTTAGAGATTCTATGTGTGCAGTTCTGCTAGGTTGTCTTGGTTCACAGGTTGCTTAATCTCAGCTCCAGCAGGATGGGTTGGACATGGGATATGTCCACTCCACTCCCTTTAGAATTATGTGAATGCTTAGAACCTCTCATTTGTAGGGAATGTGGAGACACACTGGAAACTAGCTACACATTTAGAGGAGGAAGAAACACAGCCTGATTTTAAGTCCAGACTGAGAAAAAGGGGGGAAATAAGGTAAATGGGGAGGGGCGGCAGTGGGTAATTCGGAGGAGAATCCCTCTCCTCAAAGCCAGTCCTCGTACACGTTTCAAAGTCTCTATTTTGCTGGTAACCCACTTAAAGGCAAACAGGCTTTTGAATAAAAGGCAGAAGACTTTGTTTCGATCTCTGAAGTGTATCTGAAAACTAGAACTCCCTTTATCTTTGAAGATGAAAAAAATACTGTAAAAACTGTAGAAAACTGGGTGTGGTTTTTAAACAGCCCCTTCACCTTTTATTGTTGGTAGCAAAATAGGCATTTGTCAGGAAATTTCATGGAAATACCAAGACAAATGAGCATGGACATCTATTTGAAAGCGCACCAGCAAGCCCTATTCACGGTGAGAAGTAGTCACTGACTGGCCAGTTTCCTGGAGTAGAATAGGTGTTTCCTTAACACAAGGCAAAAGCGCTACTTATCTGTCTTGTGTCAATAAGCAGTGCGTGACTCACTTTGGGAATTGCTGGCCGAGTGAACTGTGAAATAATTTTCAGGCTTAAGCATATGGGTAGTTACGGTCACACCAACTCTGTTACATATCCCATCTCCAGGGGGAACACACGGTGCGGACAAACAGAACACAGGACGAAAGCTGAGCCCTACGCACATGACAAAAAGCCCATGCATCATCAGATGGATTATCCCAGACGTCGAAACAGAAGCTTGGGAAATCCCACAGAAATACATAAGCATAATTTTCTTAGGAGGGAAAGAAAAATTGAAGACGGAGTGACATCATTCAACACGCAGCGGAAGCCAGATTTTTAGGAACATCGAAAGGAGTCTAAAGTTCATCAGAAATGACAGACAATACAGTTAAAAAAAAAATACCAGTGCTGTAACAAGGGTCACGCGGACATAGGTCCCTCCAACTGGAACAAAAAGACAATCGACAGAGAAGCAGTTGTAAGGCCAAAGGTGCAACATCACAGATTTTAGTAGCAAATGCCTGGAAATGTTCAGTTTTTGCAAGTCACGATCACATTTGAAAAGTCAAGCATGCGGATCGTACATGCTGCGAGGAAACTTCGTTTAGATTTCAGGGCAGTTGACTACTGAGTGAGAAACACACACACCGAACGTCTTTGGCAAACACTTAGCAAGACACTTTTTGACACAAACACTTATTAATGCCTGGTTCAGAAGTGTTCAGAAGAGCGAATCAAGAATGCTGGTTTGTTTCAGCATAGCCTGAAATCGAAGTCTGGATATCAAGAGACCTCCCCTTAACACCGGTTCAGAGTTGTTTTTTAAATGGTTGATTGACTGCTGGCTGAGCCAATGAACTGGTAGTTAGAGTCCCAGAGGGACAGCTTGTGAACACTGACCTGTCCCCGTTTTGAGAAAGCCCTCGGGCAAAGACACAGGTCATTTCCAGTACCGGTTTAGAAAGCCTTAGCAGGGACTTAACATCTGAGGGCGATGGTGCTAGAATCGCATAGTGCATGTCCATGAAGTCCAGCTGTGAGATGAGCTCAGATCCACTTTTCCTCCCGTGGAGCAGACTGGGATTGGTCAGCAGATTGTAGTGATGACCTTAGATTGTGACAGCTCTCCTCAGAGACACAGCAGAGCCTGTTGCTCTGGCCTCCTTATCACCACTCATCGGGCCTCTGTTTCGTGGTATCGTAGGCTCTAATCACTTCCGACTGGGAGACGATGCCGTTTTCATCTTGAGAGAAAGCGTAGCCATCTGCAAGTAACAAAGGAACAGACATAGCTTAATGAACTCGGTTCATTCTGAGGGCTCGGTCGGCCATGGCGAAATGACACATATTTCCCACCTTCTGAAGCAAGGGGCACTCATTTTTAACATCTGGAAAAGACAAAAGATCAGCAGCCAAAAAGGGAGAGTTGGGAGAACCAGAGATTGCCAGTGGGGTGCTTAAATTCTGTTTCCCACTCAACTAGGCAGAGGCTGTCCAATCTCCCCCAGCCCTCTGGCCCACACAGCAAGGCTAGTCCCTTCATTTTTGCTTCTCCATGACTGGAAGGGCTCAGAGTTCAATCATGGCATTGGATACATTTTCAGATAGGTGCCAGGTGAGAGAAGGTTCAGTGGGATATATAGGAGAACAGAGGAATGTATTAATTTGCTTGAGTAAATTATTCTACCATGATTGAGCATATAGATGAAAACGCTACCCTAGACTCTCTAAATAGATATAAGATCATTTCTTAATTAATGCCAGTGGAGGAGAAGGGACAAACACACGGAATTGCCAGAGGTGGAGGAGAGGCCTGCTTTCTTTAGGTAACATTCTCTTTGGTCCCCTCAGTGATGTTTACATGCTCTGAGGGGGTGTGGGGATAGGAGATAATCCCTAGGGGAATCACTTCTTTGGAAAAGGCCCTTGACTTAAAAAGATCAAGAGCACGATACATGAGCACATATAAAGGAAAATAAATTACATGTGGGAACACAAAATAAAAGATATATTACCGACACCAGCAAATTTACTATAGGGCTGTATATATTATATTCTCTTTCAGGCCCTTGAAATGTTAAGAGAGTGAGATACCCAATAACTTCTTCCAACTCTAAATATGCATAAATATTTTTTAAGGGGAAATATATATGCTTCCTTGCATTGCCTGAAAGCTGAAAGGACTCTTGTGAAGTTATTCAAGTAGAAAAGATAACAACGTAGAGGCAGCTTTTCAGAGTTAAGATTTATCCCACCATTTCTTTTCAAGATTTAAGGCTGCAAGGAGTGTGGAGGGAGCATTTTAAAATCCGCTATTCTCCGGGAGATGGTGTAGCCCACGGGTTTGTTAACCAACCATTTGTTTTTATATACCACGTTGCAAAATTTTAAACCATTAATTCTAAGTGGTTAAATATGGCGGAAACACAACACATCGCTCTGATAAATACTGGGATCCACAGAGCCCAGAGAATTTAATCGAAACTCTGATACTCACGGAGCAGGTTCTGTTGCAGGGACTCAGAGCGGTACAGATTGACGTGGTTCTTCTTAAAGACATTCTTGAGCAGCTGGGCCCTCTCCGTGAGGCTGTGGAGCAGGCATAGGATGTGTGAAACACATTGTCAACTCAGGGAGCCGGGCTCTCTGCAGGACTACCAGTGGAGCCAGACGGAACAAAAGCCTGCGAGCCTGGCTGTCAGATCTGACTCTTATTCTGTTTTCCCTGATAGCAAATGAGAGTGCGAGAACTCCCTGCACAGCTAGGGAGGTGTTTTATCTTTAATGATAATCTAGAAAAACCAAGATTTCTTTACCCAGCACCAGTATATCTAAATCAAATGAAATGCCGACTCCATTCAACATAAATAGCAAAACATAGCCAAATCATCTAAAACCTTGATTGAATCAGTATCCTCAGGACAGAGCTTTTAGGAGTTTAAAAACAGCGATCTTACCCATACTGTATCTCGCTTACACTTTGACATACTCTGATACAAAATGATAGCGTTAGTTATACTAAAAAATGAAAACAATACAAAGTACAAATAGTATCCCTTTTAATTAGAAAAATTCTATTACCACTCTAATCTGGTTTAATTATGTCAATTTCATTTTAAAATACGAATTGTTTTTAAAAAATAATTATTCTAGATAAAGCAACAAGGAAACAAAAATGCATGAATGCTTAGCCTGACCTCCAGAGAGAGGTCTCCAGAATCAATCGTGGAACTTGTGCGGCTCCCACTGTGAGAAACCACACATCTTCCCCTCTACTGCACGCAGTGGAGTTCCTCACGCAACAGGAATTCAAACATTTGTTGGGTGGAGGAATGTGAGCAATTTGGAGACGCGCTCACACACCTCCTCCGACTTACTGATTGTGCTGTTTCTCTAGTGACTGATTTATTCAATGTTCTTTGACAGCAAAGAACAGTCACCGTGGGAGGAAAGAAGGTGTCTTTGAGGAAGGGAATAGCCATGCAAGCGTGTTCTAACAACTGGAAGGACATCGGCTTAAAAAAAAAAATTCTCATCTTGTTTTTTCCTTACTATGCAAGCTTTAGTTAAGCTGCTGTAAATTATGCTAGTTCTGTGTTTTGCCATTTTTTGAAAGCCCCAAATGGAATTATCTCTATCATATACACAATACACAAAAAAGATCCTTCTCATTGTATAAATGAATTACATAGACATTTAGGCAAAAATCGAAGAAGGAAAATATTTAGAAATGTTGACGTTTGTATTAATCTCTCACATAGTTTTTGAAGCCTAGGGATGTTAACTAGGGCTTATGGACATATTTTATTGTCACTGGGAATTAGCTGCATTAAAAGAAGAAAACATATTCATGGAAAGCGTGACCGGCAGTGCGGGAGTTGTAAACCTTGGTTTTGCCACACACAAAGGAGAAAGGCTCATCTCTATGAAGTCACTTTCCCTGTCCTCCTTCTCTTTAAATGATCTAACATCACAGACCTGAGAGCCGAAGGCCACTAGAATGGGTAACTCCTTTGGGAAAGTTCAGAGTGCGAGCCTGGGACAATCCGATTCTGTCAGCAGAGTGCTATGGACAGGGTGCCTGGCAGTCTCTGCTGTTTGAGGCTGAAATGATTCTAGAAGGCTGGAGGAGGGCAGAGGAGTTTTCGGGCAGCTTCTTCCCCAAATTCCTTTTTTAGGTTTCAGGCTGGCCTTCCAAAATGCATCATACTTTACTATCACAACACCAAAATCTGAAGAAGTCTAGGGATGGACTTTATGTTCTATATTTCAGTAACTGAAATACAAAGGATGATGCTTTTCCCCGATTTACTTATTTATGTCTTGAGCACCGAGGCATTCCTGGAAACCTAGCACATCCATCAGGGAAGAGCACAGACTCCGGAGTCTGTCTTTGACTTTCTGAGTCTGCTACTTGTTAATTGGCTCACTGTAGACAAACCTTCCTGGGCATCTCACTTATAATGGAGGACAATACATAACTCTCTGGCAGACAGGCAGGGTCTAATGGCTTGACAGCATAGTGATTGACACTTAGGAAGCACTCAACAAATGCTGGTCCCTCCCACTCCTGTCCCCCAGATGCCAGGGATTATTAGAAAAAGTACTTTGTAAGACTCACTTTTGATGCCTTGGTTTGTACTTAACCTTGGCTCGGTGGGAGAGAATGGCCGCTATACATGAGTTTTAAGTCCTCATGCCCCCATCCTACCTCACTGCTAAGAAAACAAATAGGTTTTTGTTGCTCTGCTCTTTCCTTGGTGACTCTGTTTTCTGCCTCCTCCAGAATATAAATGCCATCTACAGGAGGGTGCTTAGCAAATTAGAAGTGATGGTGAGTTGGATTTCCCTGGCCTTATTCTACCCTTGGGAAACAATTTATTATTTCAAAATTGACGCAGTTTTATGCCATCCATGTTTATGCGGGACTAAGATTACCCATTACAAAATATGTGGATAACATGTTAACAAATAAGTATACCAAAAGTTTAGTTTTTTGGTTGGATAACTCAGCATGGCAGAAGAGAGAGAGAGCAAAGGCTCGAGATATAGCCTTACTAAAACCACATCTAGTACAATTCTTAGGTAGTAGTTTTCTTAATCCTGTAGGTCCTTTATTTACATACCAAGATATGCAAATTCCCAGTTTGTTGACTGCAGCCACACAGTAACTACTATTTAAACACTGCTGCTTTATATTCCCAACTCATCACAATGTTGGAACTTAGGTATTTAGTGCAGGTGAGAGAAGATACTGAGTTTAAACATAGTATTTCTTTTAGAAATACCAAAATATGTTATTGGCTAAAACTCATATACAGTCAAGGAAATGTGTTTTTTAAAGGAATCCTGGTCACCTGTGAAGGGTGGTAAAGCGGCAAGAGTTGGTTTGGCGTGGTGGTTGCTTTTTATTTTTAATCATCTTGACATAACCCTAGACATACCCAAGAGGAGCAAATCTCAATTGAGGAACTGCTTCCAGCGGACTGGCCTGTGGGCCTGGACTGTGTAGGAAAAGCAGCTGAACAAGTCAGAGAAAGCCAATCAGGAAGCAGCATTCCTCTATGATCTTTGTGTTCAATTTTCTGTTGCCAGGTTCAGCCCTGGCTTCCCTATGTGATAGATGGCAACCTGTAACCTGAAATAAACACGTTCTGCTACAAGCTGCTTTGGGGCAGTGTTTTTAATCACACAGCTGGCAAACTATTTTGATTGGCTCGCTGTAGCAAATGTCCGGGAAGTTAACAAGCATTTAACCACGAAAGGGTGAATGCGCAGCGGTGTTGCTGGGAGAATGAACCACAGATTAGGATCCCTGTCTAGGAGGGGGGATCTCCTCCATCTCTCTCACCCCGGTGATGAGTAGGCTGAAGAAAAGCTTCTTTAAAAAAACAATTTGTAGGCTTTATTGAAAAAAAAATCAGCGTGTACTTGTGTGCATGTATGTTGTGTTGTAGTCTTGGTGAATGTCATTTGTTAGTGTAGTTGTGTACATGTGTGCATGCACGCAGGGGGGACTGATGGTGAGTCTTTTTTGGACCATCCTCTACCTTTACTTCCTGACACAGGGTCTGTCAGTGAGCTAGAAGCTCATTGCTGGGCAAGTATCTGACTCCACGGATGAGCTTCGGGGATCTGCTGGTCTCTTGCCCTCACAGTGCTGTGGTGACAGGCACGGTCGACCATTCTGGGTCTTTATGTGGGTTCTAGAGTTCTGAATTCAGGCCCTCGAGATTCCACAGCATCTCCCTAGCCCCAGAACGGCTTTTCTATATCCTTCTTTATTTTTACAGAGTATGGGCTGTCATATTGACGTCAAGACGGGAGTGAAAACTGGACACAGGATTTCATTGGTTAGTTCTCAGACAATACTGAAACTGCTTTCCAATAAGAAGAGAAGTTGGAGGCGATCCCCACCATGGTCCTCCATGACCAAACCATCTGACACCCCATATGTCATAATTTCTCCTATATGCTGAGACCAGGGGACAAACAGTGGCTATGTACAAACTGGTGACATCTGATACGAAGATCCTGAGTCCAGGCTTGTTAAAGACCAGCTCTGCTGGCTGATGATCACAGTTGAATATCAAACCGTGAGCCTCATTATTTACCTGCACATAATATACATGGCTTCACATATACTCCAGTGACACCCAAGAGTCTCTGTCCTCAGTGAGGCCACAGTCTCTATAATCCCTATCACACCTCCTTTTTTGGGTGGGTGTCTACTCAGGCACCTGTGAAGGGCATGAGGTCATTGGTTGTCCTGCTATTGTCACTCTTCCTCTTCTGTACAGACAGGGTCTCTCATTGAATTCGGAAATAGGCTGACTGACTCCGATAACCCCTACAAGCTTCAGCCTCCACCCCTCCAAAGTGCTGGGGTTACGGGCATGGATGACCACACACAGCTTTTTATGTGGTGCTGGAGACTTGAACTCAAGTCCTAATGCTCGCATAGTGAACGCTCTTCTCCGCTAAGCCATCTTCCAGCGCTTGCCTCTGGTGTCTGAATTCACATTTTCTTGCTATGGTGATTTGATAAATGTTAAGATGTTATGTGCAAATGTTTAGTTTTGTAGGACAGCGTTCCTGTCCTGTGGTGGTCCTCGCTACAGCTCCTTCCTCATTGTCCCTCCTTCAGCCGCTTCTCAGCAGGAAGCCACCATGCTCTCCCTAATCACCAGCTAAGGCTGGCCCTGAACTTATGATCAGCGGCTTCAGCCCCCTAAATGCTGTGATTATAGGCCTATGTCATTCCGTTCCCGTTATTTCATTCAATCATTACAACCTCTTTAAAGTGGGCATATGAGCCCCATTTTATTGATGAAAAAAAAATGAGCATTAAGAAACACATCTAAGACAGCTCACTGCTTAGCAATGACAGACCTGGTTTGAATCCATACTCCAGGATTCCAGAACCTGTCAGTGACACCACCAGTACCAAGTTAAATGATAAATGCAAGTTTCACAGCTTATTTCTAGCCACTAGTAAGAGAAAAATGTAAAACTTCTCTTATGAAAGAACGTATTCAATTTGCCTTTTACCTTTTTCCAAGTACAACCGCCCCGGGGTCTTGAGATTTCGCCTCGAGCTCCTGAACTTCATCCACTAACGTTTTGAAAGCGGTCCTCTTGATACTGCAGGGGAAAAGATTTGCATGGCAATTCTCCTGTGAAGACTTCTCAGATGTGGACATGTGGCTGACGGTGAGCCCTTAGCAAGCATGGCAGTAATGAGGGGTGAGCAGAACTTCAACAAACCAAAAAAGCTAGAGCACTTTTGTTTAGTAATATAGGGACAGGAGTCATAGAAAATAATTGAGATCTACAATACTAAAATAGTTACTGAATAACTATATCATTAACTTTAGTAACTATGTTGTAAGGTAAGTCAGCATTTTAAAACATAACAATTATGAAAAATAGTTTTTTGTTCCTTTCATAGTTTAGATATGTTTAGAATCAGAGAAGCAAGAAATCTCCTTTCATAGCTCCCTAGAAACATGTTTAGAGCTAAAAACCTCTTTTTATTTTCTATTTTGAGGTCTCGCAGGGAGTTTATAAAAGCATGTGCCCTGATACAATCTTCTCCAATCCAACAATGTGCATGTGGAAGTAACCACTTTGTTTCTCATTTGGCCTTTTCAGCTCAGTTAGTTTTCTTACTGAATCATGTCTTTCTTCTTTAAATAAATGTACCTGGCACCCGTTTTGCAGATTTTGCATGTTTGAGAACGACAGAAACGTCAGGGGTGCCGTGCACACACAGTTTTGTGTCTACAGCCATATATCAGCACTTACACTTTGCAGAGCACATCCAGAAGCAAGGAAGCCACAGGGATGGAGAGCAAGCCCATCCAAAAGACTCCAGAGCTGAAGAGCATGGCCGCCTGTGGAGGATATCACCAGTTGACACTTCCGTACAGTCAAGGGGTATACCAGTCACACTTAAGTTTCTTAAGATAATTTAAGTAAGACAATTTAAATAATATTTTATAATGGGAAAGGCAATATTCCAAGCTCAAACATAAGATATCTGGAATTAAAAGCCATATTTATCACGCATTTACACCCCAGCTTTTCCTCTCAAGTAGCTGATCACACATCAAATCTTTTCGTACAAACACACACACATACACATATGATTTTGTAAAATTATTGTGCTCAATGACATAGAGTGTAAATTTTGACCTTTTGTAATGGGGCATCATTATCAATCTTTCTGAGAAAATATATTCAAGATTTAAGTGAAATAATATGGCATATAAAATAATTCATATCTAGAAACAAAATCTAGTAATTCTGGCACATGAAAATGAACTTTACACTTATCATACTGTAGGACATTACAATCATCCAGATACATTATGACTATGGTACAATCAAATTAAGATATCTATGAAAGTAACAACTTGATTATTTGGTGCAACTGAATAGACATAATCTTAATTTTGTTCAATGATTCACAATCGGTATACATCTATGATTGTTAAAGTCAAACCAAATATCTAGTATATGAAATTCAAATAAAGGTATACTAAGACTAACTTTAAATTATTCTATTGTATTAAATCTCCAACTGAGTATCAGGGTCTTTCAGACTATAAACAAATTAGTTTTGTGATTTTTAAAATGTAATAAATTCTATTAGCTTTGTGATTAAAGTAAATATCACCGTCATAGAGTTAGATCACGAAGAGTGTAAAAAGACGAGTTTTGTACAATAACATACATTTTGGCTTCTCTTTGAGTTGATTTGTTCTCAAGGTCAAGCCTGCAGTACCTGCTTAGTTCGCAAATATACTATGCTAATTCCAGTACACAGTGGTCAGCTAGCCCCTGCACACTTACATTCTTCTGCAAATCTAACAGAAAGGGTTCATTTTTCAAAAACTTGAATTCAGGAATTGTTTCAGGAATTAAAAAGGATCTAGAGTTTAATTCTGAGTAGACTCACAATCATGCATAGCTCTAGTCAATCCCTTCTCATCATATAGGAAGATCAATTTTAAAGCATGTACGGACCTGGTATTCGTTCTGACTCTCAAAGGGGCACTGGTAAAGACCCACATGCTTTCCCTGTATGAACACACAGGCTACTGAGATAGGCTGCCACTCAAGCATACTGAGTTTTTTCTTTTTTCTTTTTGGCAATATGGGTCTGGACATCTCCACACATTTAAAATAAAAACATGCCATCATAAAAAAAATCTCAGAAAATGACTTTGCCACATGGGTTCTGAGGAACAGCACCCATATTCCAGACACCAACAAGTGAAAAATGTCCCCATAAAAGTCACTTGATTTAATAAGCAAAACATGATCTGGGACATGTTTGCTGACATCCTCAATAGTGAAAACCAACAGTAACTGTGTAAGAGGAAATGTCCATCAACTCACTGGCTTTTGTTGCCATTCAAGGCCGCTTTCTAGCAAGGTAACAGCTGTTAGAAAACAAAACAACAAAACCAACAAAGCCAAAACGCTTGCCTATCTTTGCTTTCTGGGGAAAAGGGTAAGGTGAGTGCTACGTAAATCACGGAAAACATGTCTCCCTGGCTTACTTTTTAATGTATTTTAACGTTGAGGGCAAGAGAAGAAAGACTCCCTCTTGCCTTTGGCAAACCTTGTATTAACCTCTAGCTAAATGTCTCCCTGGACAAGAAAAACTGGGATCCTGCAGGCTGCTAATTCTGTCCATTGTCATGCTAATGACCAAGGGGACAGCTACAGCCCGCTATTCAGCTACCGCCTGCGCCTTTACAAATGAACAACATGAACTGAGGGGAAAAACTTTTTCTGAGTCATATCTGAAAGCCTGTCAGATTTTTTTTCCTTTTGCAGCGTTAATCCAAACCTAAGAGATTTAAAGCCGACGTTCCCATTTAAGACAGAGAGTCTCTTTGTATTTTTTTTTTTTTTCGGATGAAGAGGAGGGAAAAAAAACGAAATCCCACAGAGGTATTTCCTTCCTTTCTGTACAAGAAAGCTCCCCTCCCTCGGTGGAAGCCAGTTTGTCTCTAACTTTTCACATCTCCCCCCTCTCAGGCAGGTCAGCTGGGAAAAGGCAAGCCCTGTGCAGACAATGGTGCTTACTGGACGTCTGTTAGGGGTTGTTGGTCCGGGGCTCCCTCTCAGAGTGGTTTGCAAATGGTCCTGAACGTGGGAGATTGGGGGGCAGTGCCAAGTGTCCCTTGTCCTCTTCCAGGTTCTGTGAAACCAAATAGAATCTGCCACAAAAGCGGCTCC
>LOEQ01001156.1:177572-199973 GCA_001685075.1 Bramus lutescens | reverse complement strand
CGGTCTGTGCACATAGGGCTGTGTGGTTGGTACACTGCAGGCTTGCCTGTGCTCGGCCTGGGGAACAAGTAACTGCTTGTCTCTGCTGAGGTCACAGGCTCCAGATGGGACCACTAGGGCTTCAAAATAAAGCAGCCCTACCTCTAATGGAAAACACAATCCGGCAGGGGAAGTGCTCTGAAATTTTCATGTAAATGCAGAAAAATTTTTGAGAAGACAACAAGCACATTTGGAGGTGCAGGACCAGGACCAGGACCGCTTATCTCTGACCCACAGTGGGGACACCAACAGAAGTTCTTCACAGTCAACCTTACAAAATGGAAAACTCACATTTGCTGCCTTTAGCTGTGCAGTTCTTGATTGTCTCTGACTTGGCCACTAGAAGGGCTGGTAAGGCTTGCTTGCTCTCCCATAGTTTTTAAAACAAAAGCACCTTTGAGAGCCCTTGGGCCCCAACTAGAGCAGGTCTGGTGCTCCGCAGCCTTTGACTTGGTAGGCCAGTGCCCACAGCAGCCACCAAGACTCCAGGGGGAGTGACTTTTTGGTCTGATTCCTCAGCTATCAACATGGCTGCATTCATTATTATTGATATGTTCTCCTATTTTTATCTTAACTTTTGGAATTTTTTTAGAGGACTCTCATCTCCTCTTCTTTCTAGTGGTCTGTCCCATGAACTTTAAGGAAGGGAGGTTTTTTTTTTTAAATCAAGTTCAGTGAAAAGCAATTTATAAATTTTATGTTTTTGATCAATAATACATACATACAGATGTTTGTCTTATCCAATATTTCCAATGCCAAAATATAGTTATGAGTCAACATAAATTGATCATTAATAAATCTCAGCCTTAAAGATTTGCTAACAGGAGAGGGCTTGGTTAAGTACATCAGTCACAGAAATTTGCTTACAGGAAATGGAGAAAATAGAAATTATTATACTATATATTAACTTTTTAACTTTATAGGTGTATTACTAAGAAAACAGTGCTACAAAACTTTTTTTTTCTAAATAAAAGGCTTTTGCTATGTAGCCCAGGCTGGCTTTGATCTTGCAAATGATCTATCTGCTTTTGCCTCCTGAGTGCTTGGGTTACAGGCACATGTCACCAAGCCTGGTTGAAAACTCAGACAGAAAAACAAACAGTCCTGTAGTCCTGTCTTCCTCCCTTCCTCTCTTTATTCTTTTGTTTCATTCCTTTTTTGTTAGAGAAAATAATATAAATCCAAAGGAGTGGCAAGTTAACACTAGCAACAATTTGAAAAACTCCGGACAAATAGGCCTGGAACAGTCCTCGGAGGATAGACCATCCATGCGCTGTATGTGAGGCCTGGGTTCAATCCACAGCACTCCAGCAAAAGAATCAAAACCAAGAAGTGGTATTGTCTAGATAAGGCTTTGTACAGGGTTTCTATGTTTAAAAATAGTGGGGAAAGAACTCTTAAAAAGGATCAGATTCCCAGAAACGCAGAGCTTCCACAGGCTTGGAGGATGTGAGGGAGAGGTGGAGCATGCTGGAGAACGAGTCTCAAATGCTTGCCGTTCTGTGCTACTTACTATCTGGGCATACGGAGAGCCCACTCGTCTCCTACACATCGATTGCAACAGACAGGCAAGGCCAGAAACAGTGTTCTCAAAAGCAATAGCATCCATCAGCGACATAGTCATTCTCTGCAGTCATCAACAAATGCACTAGATTAAATCAGCTAAAAAAAAATGCGACACCACAGTCATGGGGTGTGGCGAGCTGCCTAATGCCTTTCCAAGGATATGGAACTCAGATATTCACTGTAAAACAGTAACAGCTAACAGGTCGCTCTGCAGCTGGTTGGGTAAATGCATGTCCATATAAAGGACCTATTACATAAGCTCTTTAAGATCCTGCCCACAGAATGCAATGAATGGAAAATGGATTGTTTGGAAGGGCCTTGAGTAAGGAGAGAGATAAGTAGCACTATTGCACCTTTAGTGACATCTTGCCATGCTGGTCATTGTTGTGTTTCATGGATATCACTGCTAGGTAGGATACTGGCTGCTTTTCTCCCTTGGGAGCTCGTATAGGGCCTCCTGGTATTAAGAAAGCTAGTTCTCAGGGAGTAGGCTTTCAGGTTAGATCCAGTTTGGATCTTCCTGCCCCCAAAGTGCATGGCTCTTCAGCAATAAGGACTTATTTTCAATTTCTGGTGGGAAACCAAGGGCAACAGCAATAGCCTATAATGTTTTGGTAGCCTCAGCCTCCCTTGACCAATAATTCACAGTGAGGATTTTTCATGTACTGGTACCGGGTGTTTTGCTACATAATATATGGTTTCTGGGCTGAGTATCATCAGCCCAAGTGGCATAACTTCATTTAAACTATACTCTCTCTCCCTCTCTTACACTTGATGCAGGAGGCACAGGGATCCTTGTGCTCACAGAAAAACCTAGGGAACCTGGAGAACGAACCACATCAGATTGTTCCTACAAAGGAAGGGATGCATAACCTCTTATCCACCTGGAAGGTTGGATAACAGTCTGGTGACTTTGGTGCTATCTGTGTGACTGAAACCACACCAAACCCTTCCCCCGACCCTTATCATGAGCTTATTTTTCTCAGCCAGTCTTAGAACTCAACTTCATGGAAAGGAGCACATGCTCTTTACAAAGGGTTCTGATGTAGTCATGTCCCACATTTATTTAGATTATTTTGGGCTTTATTGTGTATACAGGATTGAGTTAATTATCACCAGGAAGTTTTTTTTTAAATCAAACTAGGCTGTGCTTAAACATGACTATAATAAACTACTTGAGGTCAGACTCAAGATTTTTGAACCAATACAATCTACTTAATCGTGTTGAACTGAACTGCCTTTTGCTTCCCTTTTTACAATATATATATAGTAAGATATATGTATATATAGCAAGACATGAATGTACACACAGAATGCTAACATGGCCTTTTCTAGCATGTCTGCCAGCCTTGGTGGTCCTAGAGACTCCCGCAACTGTAGCCGGGGTTAGTTAGGTTCATACTCAGAGCTCTATCACTCCATCAGCACCATGGCACTGAGCACCCTGCAGCTAGCTCTATCATCATCAGGCATTATGCTTATTTATTTGTTTGTTTATTTGTTTATTTATTTATTTATTTATCCTCCCATGATAAGCTTCAGGGCAAATCCTTCCTCTTCAGAGCTGTATTCCCACAGCAACTAGAAGAGTGAACCTGTTAAGTGGATAAACTATTCAAAGTCCAGCATACGATACGGACAGCCCATCAGCATGAATGACATTAGAGGTATATGTCGGCTGCTGTTTGTCCCGCCCCTCACCTATTTTTGATGCTTTTCAATGATTTTAAGCGACTTAAGTTATTAAGAAGTTTTTACTAAGAATTTTATTTTTTTAAAAAAAACATCATTAATTTTCTCTGGTATAAGAAGTACTCAAAATAAAATAATTGTTTTAATTCTTTGGTTTGTTCTTTTCCAAACTGAAGGTTATTTTCTTAGGCAAGACTGCAATTTCAGAAAAGACATTTTTCCTTAAAAAATTTAAAAATTCCTTAAAGTTTATTTTATTTTATTATTTTTATCTATGTGTATGTGTGTCTATGTAAGCATATGCCATGTGTGTGTGAAGGTGCCTACAGAGACCAGAAGAGGGCATCAGATCTCCTGAAGCTGTAGTTACAGATGTGTGTGAACAATCAAAGCTCAGGTCCTCTAGAAGAATAACTAGTATAGCTTTCTTCAGCCCCTAACTTGTGACTTTAAAAAATTGTTTTCAATGTATCCATTCATAATTCCCATATACACACACACTTACATACATTCTCTCTCTCTCTCTCTCTCTCTCACACACACACACACACACACACATACTCACACACACACAGACACACTCCTTGTTGGTGTGGTGAGTGGAGTCTTCTATTTTCCTTGTACCTTTGAAGTCTTAGGACTTCTTGCAGGAAAGGCTCAGGTTAGAGAAAACGCTACCAACAAGCCTATCCAGTTTCTTAGGATTTGGTTATAAAATGGTTGATTCAGACCCAAGAAGTTCACTGCTTTCTGGCTAAGCTCAGCCTTTTGCACCCAGAGGGATTTATACTGTGAGGGGAAAACTCAAACCCTCAGCTCCCAGCTCTCTTTTTTGGTTGTATGTTGTGAGTTTACTTTTCCTTGCTTCTCCTCCCCATCCATCTGCTAAGCTCCTCAGGAAACATCATCTTCGTGAAATAATCATTAAAACAAAAACAAAACCCCCAAACTATTTCCATGACTGGCTTCAAATTGCAGGCATTTCTTACTTTTTTCATATGATATTTCTTGGCTCTCCTCTCTATGCGGCTTCTCCTTTTCTGCCTACAGTAGCAGTCACACAGTTCTTTGGAAGAAGTATACTGTGTGTGGCCATATTCCAATTTCAATCCCATCCCACCCAACCTCAGTCTCCCACAGGGTCTTGTCTGCTGTAAATCCTGTTCTCAGTCAGTCAACATTAGTGGCTGCAAGGATCTGGCTCATCAAATCCAAGACACAAGAATATCCTTTGTTACCTTGGAACCTGAGATGTATGACAAAACAAAACAACCAAACAAAAAACCAAACAAACCAAAAACCAACCAACCAACCAACCAATCAATCAACCAACCAACCACCCACCCACCCAACCAACCAACCAACGATCTTCAAAAGTATGTAAAGTAGACATCAGCACGCTGCATCTCCACTTCTCTTCTGTGGAGAATTCTAGAGGTGGTGAGGGGCTGGAGAGCGGTTAAGATGCCCAGTGTGGAAGCAACAGTGCCCTGCAGGAAACTCTCACATGTCCATTGTCTCGTGTGTAGATGACGGGAGAGTAAATCAGTAAGGAAGGTGCTCGGAGGAAAAAGGAGGCACTAGCGGGCACTGGTTCAATCAGAAGTCAATTCTATCTAAACAGTAAAGCCCGGCTATACAGCTATGCATACTGGAAGTGGCATGGGAGCAGACTTCCTAAATGGCACAGATAAGAAGGTTGGGAACTGTGCCTCTGAAATGCTGTTCTCTAGGACTACAGTTTCCAGAATAGTAAAAGTAATTAGGAACAGAGTTATTGTTGCATTTTGGCTTTCTTTATTGTGCTATTTTAAAAATGGAAAGACAACATAAAATGAGGATGAAGTCAGTAAAAAAAATTATTATTTTGTATTATGAGGAATACACATTGAAAGTATTATGCTATTACTGGGTAAATTGTATAAGGGTGAATTATCTCAATGTTCAATGTTCTTACTATCTAAAAATAGAAATGCCTTTGTCTTAACTACGGTTTCTATTGCTGTGAAGAGACACCACGACCACAGCAATTCTTATAAAGGAAAAGATTTAATCTTGGTGACTCTCTTACAGTTCAGAGGTTTAGTCCATTATTGTCATGGTGGGGAGCAATACAGCATGCAGGTAGACAGGATACTGGAGAGGGATCTGAGAGTTCTTACATCTTGACTCACTGACAATAGGAAGTGGTCTGACATACTGAGTGGTATCTTGAGCATAGGAGTCCTCAAAGCCTGCCCACACAGTGACACACTTCCTTCAACAAAGCCACACCTCCCAATAGTGCCACTCCCTTTGGGGAGCATTTCCTTTAAACCACCACAGCCTTAGACCACAGACACCTGCTCTTCCTTGATCCTGAGATATTCTTTTACATATAACAGGCATCTAAGTTTCAGCCTGTCCCAGCTTCAAAAACACTTCTTGAGCATCCATTCTATCCCGTTCCATTACTCTTTTTTCCCCATTATATTTTACTATATAAAGTGACTGACACTAACTCATCACATAGAGGAGTAACTGACACATCAAGCCCCCCTGCTCTAACGAACATCTGTCACATGCTGCTCTCTGTCTGTGCTCAGTTATCTGGGCAGACCACACCTGGCTCACAGCTATGATGTCACTTCTGTGTCATTAGCAAGGAGACCACCTATGGGCAAGGACAAGTTCCGCTCTCTGCTTCTTATGACAGAGCCTGGACTAAGTTTGCACTTGCTCTGCCCGGGAGGAAAAGATGCCGTGGTTATGAAAAGCAATGCCACATCTCTTCATGGTTCCCAGGAGAGTGTGTCCATTTTAAAGTGTGTGCTAAGGTCCTGAGTCCGAATCCTGTTTGGTGTGTTCACACCTCTTCTTCTGCTTTAGCAGTACTAGACAGGCTTCTCTGAACAGGAAGGGCCTGGAAATAGCAACCTACCAGCTGTCTCCCTGACTGTCAAGGGCATGGGTCTGTGATCAAGGGCATGCTTTACTGGATAGCTTGGCAATTGTCCTTAGCTCCTCACTGATAAATTTCTGCTGGAGTTTAGGCTAGTGGGTCCCTCCAGGCTACTTGACTTAACACAGTAATCTCAGATAAAAACCCTGCCGCACTCAGGAGCCCTAGCCTTACAACCAATAAGTTATTATATTGCTGTCCAGTAATTAAGAGCTGATAGATGGATAAGGACTATTTTAACCAGGAAATTCCTCATCTGAAGTATGATTTATGATGTTGGAAATAGGCAATAGCACAGTTTAGGAAAATCTTATCAGTGTTGCAGTTCATGAATGTCTTTCTTAGGGGGTGACATCGAAGGGCCCAACAAAAATTTTTACTGTTTTTCAGACGGACTTTACAAACCTCAATCAAGAGATCTGAAATTCTGTAAAACACATGCTCTTTCCTTAACTTCAATTTCCTTCAGTAGTTTTATAGGTCCCTGAGGCCAGGGAGAGCAGAAACAGATGGCGCTGGGGGTGGGGGTACTTTACAGTGTGTGTTTGCAAAGCGACAATAAATTTAAAAGTTTTCTTTTTTTTCCTTTTCTTTTCATTTTTGCAACCTAGCTTCTGGTATTAATCCCGATGTGAAATGACCCTTGATAGAGTTTGATATAGCTACTTTTCTATTTTTTTTAATCTGGTTCACTAATCATTTTGGATAAAAAATTTTCTTCTGGAAATTCCAAAAACTACTCAGTGCTGTCATCTAGACAAGTCTGAAAAGCAGGCTGGTCTATATTTATATGACACAGCGCTATCCCCAGGGCCTGCCGTACCCCATAAACTGTTGCCCTGGTGTGAAAAAAACACAAGTCAAGTCTGAAGAAAAAAGTCCCCCTCTTAAATCACAACCATATTTGTGAGTGGTGGGGAAGACAGTAACATATTTAGCCTGTCGCTGTTTCCTCTTTATTTTTAAAGATTTCCCTCCAATTGTCTAACTTCATAGAATCCACTTTCTTCTACTAATGCCATAATTTCTTTTAAAAATAGTATTTTAGCAATTTTGGGCATAGAGTTATTAGTTAATAATTATCGTGTGATCATCATTCTGGGGAAGGACGCAGAAGACTATGTTAGAGCCACAGTGTAAAACTACAAAGGAATGTTCTCATACGGAAACACCCTACCCATCACTAAGAACCACCAACGAGAAGTCAGTGGAGGATGAGCAAGGCTCTGACGTGTGGATGATCCTTCTGCAAGTCCACAGGAAAAGAAGCCATGGGTTTGCGTGAAACAACCCCCAAACAGTGACCGAGGCAGCTGAGGACAGCTGGTGATGGGAATGCTATGTGCAGCATTTGGCCACTTCCCCAAGCACACAGAAAGAAATACAAATGCTTTGATGGATGACACTGGTACTAAATGAAGGTTAAATACCTACTGTTGCTAAGGCTGGGAGAAAAGCCGTCATGGCACAGGGAGAAGAGGTAAAGGAAAAAAGGTGAATGAACATATTTGATGGCATGGCGGTCATGCGGACAGGAAGAGGCTAGGCTACAAGTGCAGCTCAGACACTCAGGACCTTGAGGAGGTGACTGTGAGGTGTATGCTAGGCCCCAGCTCAAACTGTAGCTGTGGCTCCTGGGTGAATGACACCAATAAGGGTTTCTAAGAGAGTCTCAGTCAGGTATATGGTGCCCCAGATCAGTGGTAACCATGCATTCTCTTACTCTAATACATGACATTTCATAGTTTTTTCTTTCAAAAAACAAGGTGGACATTATTAATAGCTGATTTTGTTATTAAAAATAGGTCAAAGTCTAGGATATGAAGATAGAATTTCTAGTGTGTGTGTGTGTGTGTGTGTGTGTGATTTGCTTTTTTTCTTTTTCAGTACTGGGTTTACAAACATAGGATTACATTATACCATTGGCATTTAAAAGACCAACCAACCAATCAACCAACGGACCAAACAACCCTTGGGTCCTGGAATGAACTCATAATGCTCGTGTGTGTTTGGCAAGTTCTTTATGGCTGAGCCATTTCCCTGTAGGATTTCTGTAGATGAGCTAAAGAAAGGTGGGTGCTGATACCAAGTGATGAGAACTCTGGGCACTTTTAAAGAGACGGAAACAGTTTCATACTTGGTTAAATGAAGAAGCTGATCAGGGTTCCAGGTAAGCCATGCAGTAACAGGATAAATGAACGCAGGAAGATGGCTACAAGCTGAAAAGAAAGAGCTCCCAACTGGGAGTAGGAACAGCAATGGGCATCAAAGAAAAGATATAGAATTCCTCAGCTGGTCAGAGGAAACCAGTGGGATTTGAAACGAACATTCTGAGGTTGCACTTTCTAGGTCACTAGCTAGTCATTGGCTACGTCTCAGCTCATGACAATATGACCTAACTAACACAAGCCATGCCTGCCATGAAATGTGCTGCCTGGACAACACTCTGGGCTCTCTTTCCTCCTGCTGTCAGTGAGCGAGGGTTTCCCTTCTACATGCTGTGGAAAACAGCTCTGTCTTCAGGCAGGGTTGCAAAGACGAATCAAAAGCACAAGGTGGAGATGACTCCAAAATCCAGAACCATATGTGAGTGCCTACTGAGCTGAATTGGGAACATGGACCTGTACCTGTAAGTTACCTGATTTATATAACTCACACCCTGAGACCTGGGAGCTGAGTAAGAGCCCTTTCAATTTGTTCTACTTGAGAGACCCTAGAAGCCGTGGGGTGGTGGATGCCTAGGAATAGAAGGCACCATGGAGGTGTGGGGTGGATGAGTCTCTGCCTCAGTGTTGCCAGTGACTCAATTGGTCACCATCACCCGAGCATGACGTTGGCAAGTCCAGCATCCTTCTCTAGAGTTATCTGAGCTGAAATCCATCTCTCAGCGACTTCTACCCTACTGTTTTTCTTCCATTTGCAGAAGACACAGCAGAAGTTTAAATGAATGCCCAATTACCGTTTATCATGGCGCCCTGGGGCAACCCTGCCCCGTGTAAGTGGCTAACACAACAGTGATTAGGACTCATTGCTGTGGCACTGTAATGACCCTTGCCGCATTGATGCCTGGGAAAAGTAGCATTGTAGGACAACAGACAACAGGTTTCCTTCTCTATGAAAATCCACGAGACACCCACCAGAAGGGAGCATCCTTGTAAACTCATGGTGTCCTAATCAAGCATCTAGTCCCAGAGAAGTAGCATTGCTGAAAGCCTTCTGCCACTTCCCATGTGAGGTGAGATTTAACTGCTCAGTAAATTCATCTTGAAATTGGGCCACTAAAACAAGTCTGTGATGGGACCCAGGGAGTTAATGTCTAATGAGTTCTTGTTTTGTTGACAGCAAACACTAGAGTCAGTCTTGAAGCTCCCTCTCCCTGCCAACATTCCACCTACCTGCAAGTACCACCACTTGAAGCTCTCAGCATCTTACCTCTTCTCTGGACCACTGCCCTCCTGGTCCGAGAGACAGCTATCTCTCACCTGGTTCCCTGAAATAACCACGCATAGGCTCCTGACACAACAGGCAGAGCCCCGTGCAATGCTCAAATCAGGTCATGAGACCCTGAGGCTCCTCCAGTGGCTTAGTGTCTGACTGTGAGCAGAAGCCTCAGGGTTTCATGGAAAACCTGGCGGATAGTACCCTTGCCCACTGCACTTCTCTACCCATGTATATTCTGCTTATTTGTCCATCGTCTTTCTCCTCCTACTAGAGAAGTCAGATGCAGGAGGACACGATCTCTGTCATTCCTGAATCCAGAACCTGGAACAGTGGCTGACGTGAAAGAATCCCTGTAGATGTTTGTCAGACTGACTATGCATGCAGTCACTGGAGAAGTACCTGAGGGGCAAGATAGAGTTCAACAGCACTGGCTGATTGGTGCTATGGTTCTTCACAGGTCTTGGCTACCTTTAGGAGTAGCTCCTCTATTCAGCCAATGTCCCTTTAAGGCCATCGAGTGTCTCAGCTTCCAAAGCCTGCCCATATATTAAGATTTTCAGCAACTTAAACACACCTACAGTGGTGGTTTGAAGGAAAATGGGCCCCAAAGGGAGTGGCAATAATGAAAGGTGTGACCTTGTTGGGGGAAGTGTCAGTGTGGGGTTGGGCTTTGAGGGCTCATATATGCTCGAGCTATGCCCAGTGAGACAGACTGCTTCCTGTCGCCTGCAAGATATAGAATTCTCAGCTACCTCTCCAGTACTACGTCTGCCTCCACGCTGCCATGCCCTGCCATGATGGCGGACTAAACCTCTGAAACTGCAAGCCACTCAATTAAATGTTTTCCTACATAAGAGTTGTCAAGTTGTCTCTTGACAGCAATAGAAACTCTAAGACACCCATGTACAAAATTTCATCCCGGGAGGAAGTGCTGCTAAGACAGGGAAGGACAGGATGGTAGGGCTGGTAGAATCCCTGAATCAGGCACCAATGACATTGCTATTGTGGTGACAGAAAGCTCCTCAGTGTGTCAGGTGTTCTTGAACTATCCCTACATTCTTGGCATTGTCCTGGGTGGTGTTTCACGGCGTGTACTATACAGCACATGCCAAACCAGGCAGAGCTGACCGCCGCAACCTACAATAATATTCTGCCCTATATATGCTGTAACAGCTTTGTTATGAAAGTTAGATGACTAAATAAACTGTAGGATGACCAATCAATTCTTTACAGATTTATAATGGATAGAAAACCTTGGCACAAGAATGAAAACTTCATATATAAATATACATGTTCTATAGTCTCGGTTGAAATATAGAACTTTAGGCTTTGTAAACTTTCATACACAAGAGAAAGCACTTCTTTCTGAAGTGATTTGAGGTTTACTAGAACCAGTGACTATGCTTATCATGAACTGCTACAAAGAGGGGTTCCGATTACCCCACTGCTCAACAACAAATGGACACCACCTATGTTTGACAACACGAATGGCATTTCTGTCAAACCCTTAGATGGAGATGAGGGTCACTTGAACACACACTCATGTACACACACTTCAAAAGATGTGACAATCACTGAAGGGCTACAGAATGGTAAAGAATCGATCTTTTCCTTTGGCTAAGTGAAGCTGACATGTTTTGGACAAGCTAGTAAAGACTATGGCTGAACTAATTTGGTCCTTCTATTTTCAATGGAGCTCCAGCTATGTAAATACTTTAGTCAAAGTTGTGTTAGTCATGAAAGCCGGAAGAAACAGGACTCCCATTAGCAGGTCCCAGTGTCCACGACGCGAACAGAAACGTGATGGAGCACTGACATTCATTCCACTTTGAATTAAACATGGCACTGCCATGCGTCTCAAGAGACAATATTAAGTTCTGTGTTTGGGTAATATCAGGAATTCTACAGGCAGGGGTAGAATTATATGTGGCTGGCTAAAAGCCAACCATACTTTACACTTGTCCTAGAAGTAGGTGGTCAAAGACTCAGTTCTTGTCATCAGACCCACGAGCCACAGCTACTTAAATGATCGGGTCTCGAAGTCTTCTGTGGTACTTGTTTTGAAGATAAAATAAACACGAAGAAACGAGGTAAATGCAGTGGACTTAATGTGCAGTGAAAGAGATTCAGACAGACGTGGCCTTGGGGAAAAACAGGTTCAGGCAGACATCGCAATGCAGGGACATGGCAGGACTGGGTTAGAGATAGGAGACATGCATTGTCACATGCATGGAATATGTTTCTCTGCAGGAAAAAAGACTTGGGAACCAAGGCAAAGAGGAGCTGCATTTGTAGCTTTCTCTTTGTTCTCTTTAGAACACATTCTGCAAAGTTGCTAGGCTTCACAGTGTGTATGTTTCAAAAGATGCCTTCCCGTGTGACGGAGGGACAAGTGGGCTGGTCAATGCATCTGGTTTCCCTGGAATAGTATAGAATGCCCCTCTCTAATAAATTTAACCACAATTTTTTTAAAAGTGCCTGCATTCTGTTAATTTATAAAAAGCAGGGTGCTGTCAGATTAGATTTCATGAAAATGATCTATAAACCAGACTGTCAAAAGTGAAGGGTACTCAAGCAGACTAACGGGCAGAAACTCCGCGCAGACCGCTGGAGAGGGCTCCTGTGAAAACGGCAAAACAACAGCCCACAACAGGGCTCACATTACCTTGATTTGCAAGTAACTGTGAGGTCACAGGAAATCCCGAAATGTTTTCCACATTTTCTTTCATACATTTTATGTCAAATTTCCTGCAATTGAAATCAGAAACCCTCCTACTGCTGGACCCTCTTCTGAAGGAAAGGGGATAGTTTGACACTCCCCTATGAACACCTAATAACTCAATTCCTCCCAGTGTAACAAGAAACTGAGAGACAGAATTGAAAATGGAGTATGATAAGGTTGAGATGTCACGTGCCTCAGTTCCTTCAAAATCAAGAGTCAAACTGTTGTCCTTGGACAACTTGGAAAGCTCATTTCATCTCGTGATGACTGACTTCTTGGAATCAGAGACAACAGAGGGAATGACAGATTGTCCCAAACGGTATCTTCTATATGGGTATTCGTGACAAGACTCAAATTCCCTACAACCATATTTTATTGTTCCAGTGTGTTTATGAAAGGATAAGTCAGATTTAAGTTAAATGTTGGAGTTTAAAATACTGGTTGGAGATTTATCTCTCCCACCTGCGGCATTTGAGGGTGGTCAAAGGCAGTGGACTGGAGACCCTCAAGATGGAAAGTCATGCTGAGTGGGATGAAGGTTCGGTAACAGATACCCATTTCTAAGGTTCTGCTGGGTCATGAGTCATTAACATACATTACCTCTCCAGACATATCGGGGGCCATGGGAACGGAAGGCCACAGAGATGAGTAGATTCCAAAGAACACCACCCACAGCGCGATGCTGCCCCAGATGGCAATGTGGCTGAACTGTGAGGAAGGAAATCTGGGTCAGTCAAGCATGAAGACAGTCGCAGAGTCTTCTCTTCTGATCTGTACTGAATTCAGAAAAAACCCCACCTCCCAGGATTGGGCTATGACTGCGTGCATTCGTCCCACAATCGCCTCCATTGTCCTCTCCTCAGACATTTATCCTTTTTATCCACAGCTTCCACTCTCTGTTATCCTTGCTCTGCATGTCTTCCTCAAAGATGTTAGACACACGAGAGAGAAGTACACGAAAGTCAATAGGTGTCAAATCCAGATTTCTCACTCCAATTTCCCTCCTCCTCAAGCACTGAACTATAATTTTGTTTTCTTTAGTAAAGTGGACAGGCTGCAAAACCAATGTGTTGAAAGCGGAACGTGTTTTATACAGAGTGTTCATTTGTTAAGTGTCTGAAGACAGGTATCTCATTGTTGTGGGATAATCTTTTTGTACACTGTGAGGACATGTCTTTGGCAAGGCGCCTTCTAATTGATTTAATAAGGAGCTGAATGGCCAATAGCTAGGCAAGAGGGAATACGTGGGATTTCCAGGGAGAAAGAGGAAGAGGAGGAGGGATCTAGGCAGGATCCACCAGCAGATTTGGAGCAGGTAGAAAGTGCTGTACTGAGAGGAGGTAATTGAGCCATATGGCAGAACGTAGATTAAAAAAAATGGGTTAATTAAGCTATAAGAGCTAGTTGGAAACAAGCCTAAGCTAAAGGCCAAGCTTTCATAATGAATAAAAAGTCTCCATGTCATTATTTGGGGGCTGGCAATCCAAAGATAGTCTCATAAGAAAGCTTGCTACATCTCACTAATTTTTTTGTTCTAACAGGTTTCCTGTGGAACACCAGTCCTACGGCATCACTAAGCCTGAAAGACTCCATCTTTGTGAGATGGTAGCAGTGTACAACACTGCTAAAGGCTCAAGAGGTCTCAATAATAGACACATTTAACTCAGTGTTTTCAACGCACATCCCTACTTCCCTCGCTCTGTGTCCAATGCTCCACAATCAATAACTGCAGGCTTTGTAATAAAGAGACAGGTGCTTAGAGATATTCTTACCCATGTCCAATATGAGGTTTCCAGTCCAGCTTTCAAACACACAGTTATCACTACAAACTAAAAACAGAAAGGGAAAATGTTACTTTGTCTTATAATATTGTGTCATGGTATCCAAATCTGCCAAGTGACAGAGACACCTTCCAAAGAACAAACAGGTCTGAATTAAGCTAGCTCTGTGCTTATCAAACTTGTGGTTCAGGTTAATGGCACTCATTAGGTCATGGCAACAGCTGTCACTTGCATGGTTCCTGCTACCCTCTCTGCTCACATTCGCTGCTGCAGAGTCCGTCAAGGAGGCTACCAAGGGCCCCGCTGGTTGTATCCTACACAATTCATGAGCAGTGATGGCATGTGCTTATGTTAATTTGGGATCTCAAGCTTCCTTTAACAGAATCTTTTTCACTACAAGTTTGCTTCCTGGATTTTAAAGATAAATTATAGAAGCAGAGCAACTAGATGTTTAGGAATCTAAGTCTTTATTCAGGAACTTTATGTATGTCTAATTCTGCAAATGTAGGATTGAGAGTCAGCCACTTTTTTCTTCTTGTTTTATTGAGACAGCACTTCTCTCTAGCTTTGGAGTCTATCCTGGAACTAGCTCTTGTAGACCAGGCTGGCCTCAAACTCACAGAGATCCATCTGCCTCTGCCTCCTGAGAGCTGAGATGTGTGCCACCACCGCCCTGCTGAGTCAGTCACTCCTTGAAAGACACACCATTTGGGGTGATTATATGGGTGTCCTGTCTAGTATTATGTTAATTTGAATAGGCTGAAGTCATCTGAGAGGAGGTCTCTTATTAATCTCTATGGCAATTTTCTGGCCCCTGCTGCCCAGCATCAATTGTTCGATTGTCCTAGCAAAGCAAAGGTTTTGCTTCCATGACACTAGTCCTCTTGCTAATCACAGCTGATTCTTCAGCTCTCACTGACCAGAAACTTCAGACTTTAAATTCGAAATATTATACTAATGGCCCCAAGAGTCTTTGAGGGACTCTCAAATGTCTCTCTGACACTTCATAAGTCTGTCTTTGTTGTCTTCTAAGCCCATTATGCTCTTAGCACCCAATGTCATTTCCAGCCTGATGCGCTCACTACACTAGTCCCCACACACAGCATGGTAAGGTTTGTTGGAGCAAGACCCCACTTCTGGTACCAATTTCTGTTCTAGTTTGTTTTCTGCTGCTGTGATAAACACCATGAAAAAAAAAAGTGTCCTGGGAGGAAAGAGTTGATTTCGTCTTGCAGGTTATAGTCTATGATGGAGTGAAGTCAGGGCAGGAACTCAAGGCAAGAACCTGTAGGCAGCGACTGAAGCAGAGGCCAGAGGGACTTCTCTTAGGTTTACAATCAGCTACCTGTCTTATGCAGCCCAAGCCCATGTGTCCAGAGATGACATCACCTACATCAATTAGCAATCAAGAGAATGCCCTACTGCATGCCCATGGGCCAATCTGATGGAGGTGATTAATTCCTCACTTGAGATTTCCTCTTCCCAAGTGTGTCAAATTGACAACCAAGATTAATCATCGGTCTTCCCATCAGGATGGATTAACACCTTTGACACTGTGAGTAAATAAAATTCATCTCTTAAATTTTTTTTTTGTGTGCAGATGTTTGTAGTGCTGAAAAACCAATGAGAGCATCTTACTCACAGGTTGTTTTTGACTAAAACACTGAATACAGAACACTCAGACCAGTCCTCATATTATTATGATCTATTTATGATTTCATGTAAAAAAAACCCTGAAACATCATGAATCAAGGAAACTCTGGGCATTAGGACTAATTCATAGCATTGAAAATGTATTTCTTGCCTGGTACTGGTGACTGCCAATGCCCATATGCCCAATCCTTCTTTCAGGTTTTGGGGACAGTACATGTTTAGACATTTTTGAGCAGGGTTGAAAAGTTAAGATACAGGGATACAGTTGGACTTTCTCATCAGGATATCTATTGGTAAATTATGATTAATATCTGCAGACATTAAAACCCATATTAGTAAATATTAGCATAAGCTATATAAAATTTCCAGTAAGTGACAAAATGAAAGCAAAGCACTCTTCTGAGACCTAAGACTTTATAGTGTGTCCCCAAGAGACAGCCAAAATATAAATCGCAGCTTATCTTCAGCTACCTAGTTAGGTATATACACAGTTCTGTTTCAGCATTCATGTTATAAAAGAACAATTCTCTCAACCATTGTTTTTCGTTTACTCCTTCAATGGGAAGACACCAGTGGAAAGAAATACCAAGATTTTCCCAAACCTGAAGCCCTCTCACTGAGTATGACTTCTATTGCTGTGATAGAACATCCCCCACAAAGGCAATACAGAAGCATTTGATTTGGCCCAGCTTACAATTCCAGGTTCCTGTCATTATTACAGGGAAATTAAGGCAAGACCATCACACATCAAATCCAGAGTTAGGAGGATAGATGTCTCTATGCACGCTTGCTTAATACTCAGCTAGAATTCTGTATTTTTATATAATGCAAAGCTCAAACCATGAAATGGTTCTACTCACATTCAATAGAGGGTCTTCCCAATTCAATTAACAGTCCCCACAGATAGATATGCCCATAGGACAAGTGGATCGAAAAAATTCCTCATTAAGACTCTCTTCTAGATTGTGTGAAGCTGAGAGTTCAAACAAGTCAGTACAGTAAATGAACTTAATTTCTTGGCATTCAGTTATTTCAACACTAGAGATTTGTGTATTTTAGTTTTCAGTATTGGGGACTGAAATGCGTTCTCCTCTGAGTTACACTCTCAGGCTCAAAATGACATTTGAGGACAATTATCAAAGAGTCAGCCACACTAATGGCTGGTTGGCCGGCTCTCTCTACACAGAGGCTGAGGAGGATTGAGTGAGTGAGTGAGCAGGTGGGGGAGTGAGGCGTATAAGGAACAGCCAGAGTGCTGGTCATGGAATATACAGTTCAGGTTGGAACGACTGTGCTCTGGATTCAGTTGTCTGACCATGGGCGCTAGCAGTCCACAGACCTCTTGAGTTTTAGCAGAAGAATGGTCTGAGTGCTTTCTGGCATCTTAGAGGTAGTGGGAAGAGCTTGGTGGATCTGTGGCAGCTGTGGGGAAAATGTTACCTAAGCCTGCGAGTCTCTCTCATTAAAAATATTATGTGTTTGGATATTTCCTTGCGTGTATATGTGTGTACCACTTGTGTGCCTGGTGTCTGCCAAGGCCAGAAGAAAGTGTGAAAACCCTCCGGAATTGGAGTTACAGATGGCTGTGAGGCACCATGTGGGTGCTGGGAACTGAACCCAGGTCTTCAGAAGCAGCTAGTGCTCTTAACCATTGACCCCACTTCTTCCATCGCAAATCACTCTACTGTTAGTTAGCACAGCCTTTAGAGAAATCACTGGCTACATACCCAAGACTACTTTGATGATGTTGTAAGCATTCAGTAAGACACACACACACACACACACACACACACACACACACACACACTAGTGATGGCAGTAAGATAAATTAGAGGAGAAAGTTAAAAATGAATTAATGGGAAAGAGAATTAATCGGAAAATAAGAGTAAAGAGGAAATACTGAAAATCAAAGTAACAGAATCTTTTAAAGTCAGTGACTCCAAATCATACTTAAAAAGAGCAGGTGTGGTGTGCCTGTGCCAGGTGGTCATTCTGGCACTTGGAAGGCTGAGGTAAGTGGGGTTGGAGTTAAAGGCCAGCCTGGGCTACACAGTAAGGTCCTATCTCAAAACAAAACAAACAACAACAAAAAAGCCCAATACACAAAACAAACCCAACAAAACCATATGTAGAAAGCTCTTAATATTCCAAATGTCATATTTCAGTTTTAAAGGAAACCCTAAATGACCCTTAACCCCACCCTGCACACGTTTAAGTCTGAAAGGAAAGGGGCAGAGACAAAAGGCAGTGGCTTTAGACAGAAGCATGTAAGGGAGCTGAACTCACAGTGTAAACAAAGTTTCCCAGAAGCAAGTAATCTGAGGTTTTCCCGTTTCCAAAAACTGTGCCTGCAAGGAAAGAAGGGAGGCTTGTTAGGGAAGAAAATGACGGAAGGTTCAAAACCAAGAGAGCAACTTAGTCATTTTGAACATGAGAAGAACCTAGAGGTGCATGGTGGGGCCAGAAATGAAGTGTATCTTTGAGACCATGCTGCTCTTCCTCATAGAGTTGCTGCAGATGGGCCACACATCAAACATCAAATGGGAAATCTGACTTGCTAACCAATTCTTAGACTCCACAAGAGGAAAATAAACAAATACGCAAAAAATGTTGAACTCTTAATCATTTGGAAAGCCTAAAGTTCTGGTATTGACAGGATGAGATTTTCAGAAGGCTGACAGCATCAGAGAGAGTCGCTGGACCCTTCTCAATGAAGCCGTTAACATGGGCCCAAGAAAGAGCCATGAAAAACCATACACCAAGCCGATCTCATGCACACGATGCTTTGATGGTCTGGCTGGACTTCTGGGCACATTTGAAGTCTTTTGTTATCCTAGGAATAAGTAACAAAAAATAACTGTAGATGAAGGAATAGCAACTAACCAGGAGATGCGATTACTGGTAGAAAATATTGATACTCAGTCCCAGAGAACTCAGCTCCGTCATGAAAGGCAACATGAGGCTCCTCACTCGGGTGGTTTTCAGGTTCACTCAAGTTACATATGCTGTCTGGGCTGAGGCAGGGACACTTGGATGGCTCTGTTAAACTACTGGCTGTTGTTCCTGGTCTTTGGGCTCACTCAGAAATGATTGCACATCCCCAGGGGCTTCTGCATACATGCTTTATAGCTATCAGTATTTTACCAAATTAGAAAACAGAACACTAAAAAAATCTGCATTTTTATCTAAAAATAACAGTAATAAACCCAGTACTAAGTCATATAAACATATTTTATGAAAAATAACTATTTTCATAAACAAAAATGAGTGAGAAAATTGGCATTATTTTACATTAATCTCCTTACTGTCCAGAATTTAACAGACTACAGCTGGGCTCTCCCATGTTGCTTTGGTTACAATATTTCAGAGAAATACGGATTTGTAGAGATATACACGGAGTTATGATGGGTGTGTCTATGTTTCTTTTGGTAATCTTTCCCAGTAATTCTTTTATATTACATCAAAACTCAACAAGCATCCCCACCCCCAAGAGGTAGAGGTCTGATTTTTGTTTTTGCTTTTTTAAAGGCTAGTTGCCAACATGGAATCTGAAACTCCACTAGTGAACTCTGTGTACCTGGTTACATTAAAATCCACTGCTCACGTGACGCCATGCAAGACTTTAATCCCGTGGCAGCCAGTGTCTCGACTCATGAAGAGAACATCCTTTCCCCCAGTGTGAGACACTGAGCTGTGTGCTTTCAGACCTGCCTAGCCTGTCTCTCAGAACTCTACGGAGACACACCAGAGTTCAAGGGTTAATCAGAGCACTGGCCGACAGCTTCTTCACGGGCAACCTTAAGTGAAACTGGGTATGCACGGCAGTGGAGAGGGGACAGACAAGCACAATTTCAACTTCACTGCCATTGTATTCACCAAAGCATCACGTGACTCATCCCACACTGAGTTTCTATCATAACTAAAAAAGACAAAAAACTATTACTAAAATTGATAAAGACTCAAATTCTGACCCCACCTACTTCCAAAAGCTCTCGAGTTTTATAAGACATGTATAGACAACTCTTGGAACTGTTCCACTAAAAACGATTATTACGTTTCATGTTGCATGCTTCTGCGGACTCCAGTTTTTCCTTCCTTCCAAAGCAAAACAAGTCTCCCAATCTCCTAGAACTCACTTAAAAACAATTACAAAGCTCTCAACACCAAACTGGGAACTGAAGCCTGTGCTACCTATAACTCATTCTTTGAAGAAGAAGTCAAGGAGCCTCAAGATTTTTCTGGATTTGGTTTACCCGGGCAGCAGCTGCTGGGGACGGCTGGGTTGAAGCCGGCTGATGTGGACTATTTCCCAGGAAAACACAGCAAGAGATCTGGCATGTTTAAAGTATATTGTATAGTGTTTGGCTTGGCTTATTTTTGATACTAAATTTCCCTTTTCTAGTTTAGGATGTAGAAATGGTAGTTTCATGGCTTGGCGATATCTTGCTTTTAATTCTTATGTTGATTTTACATTTTGAAACTAACTTTACTTGGTGGATTTGACTAAGGCCAGGATGTCCTGAATTGTACCCTGGACTTCAGTATCTGATTGCTTCAAAAAGCAGAAACAACATAATATACACCAAGTGATTAGTGGGTAACTAAATAATGGTATGGCTATACAGTGGAATATTATTTAACCAGAAAGGGGATCACTGATGGATACTGCAATGTGAAAAAGCCAAGTGCATGTACATAACTCCACTTACATGGCATGCTCACAAAAGGCAAGTTCACAGAGATAGAAAAATGAATGGTTTCCAAGGGCTATGAGGAGGCTATAGAAAATTAGGAAGTGACTGCTGATGGGCACAGGATTTCTTTCTGGGAGTGCTAAAATATGATGGCAGTGGCATTATATGATGGTGACATTTACACGGTTCAATACTAAAAACCACTGAATGGTGCATTTTGAAGATAAATGTGGCAGTAACTTAATTATACCTCAAAAAAAAAAACTATTTCCCATGATCTTGAAATTGAGCAGTGTTTACTGTTACAATTTCCTGAGTCATTGATAAAGGAGATTACAATCTCGGCTCAGGCAGGAGTCCGCCACTTTCTCTGGAACACTTATGCATTCACCCTGTGAGCCTCAGTAATCCAACCACAGCTGACTGAGTACCCACAAGAAGCAAGGCACTGTTCCCAGCAAGTATCAGCAAACCGACCCACTCCTCAGCCTGCTGAGGCTTAGAAGAGGAAGATGAGGCAGAGAGGCCAAAACATCAAGCCAGGCTAGGCAAGCAATGTGCAGACACAAGGATGACGTTGGGACCGAGTGGGGACCGCAGCAGGGGGACAGGGGGTAATCTGGGAGAGCCTCTCTGGGGAAGAACACACAAGACTCTGGAGATGGAGGACTTTGTTGCAAGTGTGTTAATCCTTGAAGCACTTGGTTTATGTGTTATCAAGGTCATCCTGGAAACCCATGTTAAAGGAGCTGTATGGGGGCAAGAATGGGCAGTATGGTGTTATGTGAGCAGCCATGAGTTCATAGGTGGTGGAAATGCCTGTACTCAGGAAGGACTGACAGCTGCTTGCATGGAGAATGAGCCAATGTTTTTCATTCTTGCTGCCTTGGAGAACAGAACGGAGGAGCCAGCAGCTGCCTTAGCATCCCAGGGAAGGGGTCTGCCTCGGGGACTTAAAGCACCAGGCTAGGCATGACAGACATCCTTCCTCCCTAAGGCACCCACTTCGTCACTTTGATGTCTGTAGGCAGTACACCGTGATCCTCTCTCATAACTGATGGGATAAAATCGCTCCCTTGAGACTAGCTGAGACAAAAGTGCACACTCCAAGCTGGGGGGGGGGCATGAAAAATGTCAGCTCAAGATCACCTGAAAACGTTGTCACAACCGGTGAGGCTCAATGGAAAGTGTTCAATGTGAGCCTCATAGAACAATAAACAGATGACATCAGGCATCGCACTCATCACTGTCACAGCAGACACTTGCAAAGGGGAAAGAGACAACGTTTTTAAGTTTGGGGAGCATGAGAAGGAAAGAAGGGCTTTGCACATTTAATCACGTGACTTAAAGGAATAATGAAAGTCTCTATTGTGCGCACAACTTTTGGAGACAGTATTTTCGATTAAGGAAAAACCACGAAAGGAAAGCCTGCCATAACACTGACCATGTATTGACAATGAGTTACTTTCCTAGAATGTTGAGACACCACCACCTCTTTGCATTCATATCCTTTCTACTTACCATACTGAAGGGCTTTTAGTGGGAACCAAAACAGAATAACTGAGTGGAAGAGGCCATTCAAACAATGAACCCAGAAAACCTGAGGGAAAACAAGAATCCATGAGAACCATTTGCGATAAACCCGTGCTGTGACCTCTGACCTTTCTTTTTATCTATGAGCTAGATGCACAAACTGTGTTTCTGCCGGGGCCACCACTGTGAATTCACAGAACTGACAGACACTCTTTGCCTTAGACGCTCACGGGTCATTTATTTATTTTTATGTTTCTCAAGATGTTTTTTCAGCTTCACTTGGAATTTTTTTTTCCTATGTTAAAAAAAAAATCACTATCAAAAGTTTAAATTTCTGCC
>LOEQ01001156.1:166333-177555 GCA_001685075.1 Bramus lutescens | reverse complement strand
GGGAATCTCATAACAAATCCAGGTCCCAGAATTTCTTACACTGGGATTCTTTTCATAATTCTCGAAGAACCGACCATCAAAAGACTATGACTGGGAAACGCACCTCCTCTTCCTGTCCCACTACTGTGTAAATGTTTCAGTGGTACGAATATATAATGCTGTTCTCTCTCTCTGGCAATAGACATGCACATGCATAGACTATGAAAACAAAGTCTAACATTTAGATTATATATTCATTAAAATAAAGTATTGTGACTACGTCTGAACTTATCAAAGGCTTTTTACCATTGTTTAACATCTGTCAGTACCAAGTTTCAGACAGTCACCCCAGCCACTTAGCAGCCATCACTTTTTATGTCCTGTGTATTATGAACAGGAGAGCCGGCATCGTCGGGACTGGTAACAGAACGTGAAAGATTAAGCTATAGGATACTGCTTAGAATCTTTATGAGCCCCCAGCAGCTGGAGTTTCACCATTTAAGATGGCTTCATGCAAACAAAGCTTAATGCTAAATGCAATCGGCACGTATTAATAGCTTTAAGCTGTTCAAACAACAGAAATTAAGTGGCCCGCCTCCCAAACTTTTCCACTGTGATCTCAACCTCCTTTGTTAGTTCACCCAGCTACGCTGGATTGTATGATCCAATTTACGCTCCAGTACTTTACACATCTGAACTTGTGTTACTCATTAACCTTTGTTGCCTCTCCTCACTATGTCATTACCACAAGGTTTTATTTGACAGAAAGCACAGGTGGGTGCAAGAAAAATTAGTTCTACTTTTCCATTTTCCCTCGACTGATACTTATTGTCACATGCTAATCCTTTAACCCCTGTCATGACCTCAGGACCTCCGACCCCTTTTACCATAACAAACGTAAACCTCATCATTCAAGGGAACAATGCTTCCACACTCGGGACCCTCGGCAACCGCTGTGTAGACAACTATGCATTTTGTAACTGTTTGTTCCTGAATTTTAGAGCATTTAGATAGAATGCAATCAAACGGTTTCACTGAAATCATTTGCCAGAAATCTATAAGCCCTAGAAAAATAGATGGCAAGCTGAATGTATAAGCTAAATACCTACCAAAGAGATATGGGGCTTGTGCAGCCTAACTGAGTTGATCTGGATGGAGTCTTCCTAAATGACGGGCTCTACAGATAAAGTACTTTTCAACAATGAAACAGAGAAGGAAAAAGTTACTCTTATATCAACACAGCAGACTACCTGATAGGCCCTTTTTCTGACCACAAAACTGTGTCCATAACTGTCATGTGTGGAAGGCAAGTTGGGATGGATGTAGCTTTTCAGGAATGACTGGGTAATCCTGGGAGGATCAATGTAGGCTTTCATTCAAGAGGGACGCCGTCACATTTGTGGCTGGACGCTAACTTCTGAGATAGCATCACAGAGCCCAAACTGTGGCGGCAAGGACCTGTAGCTGAGCTTGATAAAATCCACTAGGCTAGTGAGAAGTATTGCCAATGTACCAGTCTGCACTTGGCTCCCAAATCACTTTTACAGGCAAGCAAGAGCTCATGACCACTGCACCTGCCTTGACCGTAAAAGCTTTCCACCATCTGAAAATGTCCACCATTGATAATGAAAGCCATGGTGGCAATGTGGGGGAGAATTTGATACAAATTATTCACAATAAATAAATACCCTAAAAAATAAAACACTAAAACGTTAACTTAGACACTGTATACTGTGAAGAGAGATAGTTTAAGAATACACCACTAAAAATACATTTCAAAATCAGAGTACAAATTAGGCAAGTGTCAGGATGTTTGATGTTTTAATTAACCAATTTCAATTATCTAACCTGAAGCTACCAAGTGATATGCATGTGTGCTGCTGGACATCCATGCAGTGTGTTCATGAAGACTGAGTCTCAGGAGAAAAACAGCTTCCTGTGATAGACTCAACACCACCATTTACGGTGTGTATAGTACAAAGGCACCGAGACACCTGTTTCACATTGCTCTTGGTATACTGAGACTAAAGAGTACTAGGGAGCTTTTTGAATTAATACATATTAAAAGTTCCTATGCTAAACACCTGTAAATTCAAAACACAGGACTGCAATTATCTCTAACTGCCACAAATTTACTATTAAATATGCACTAAACTAAGTGGAAACGTGTCAGTAAAGAGGTATTGCATTTGTTCATTAGTTTTATTCCTCATCAAAGGCTATTGGAGTTTCAAAATGGCATATACCTTGGCGGTTGCCATTTTAAATTCACTCTCTCAGTTACACTAGACAGTTATGAATCATTACATAATCATAGTGTGGAAACAGGCTGGAAGATACACTCGCAGCAAAGTAAACTCAGCAGAAATGCGATCCTTTGCTGCTGGAATGACTGACTGACTATCACAGGTCACAGGAGAGGACGTTGCATAGGAGGTGTCAGAGAGAGTATGAACCCAAGCAAGGCAGTCAGCGCAAACACCCACCAGCAGATGAGTGGACAATGAAAATGATGGAGGTTGTTCATGAGGCAGCATTTCATTCAGCCGTAAAGGAAAATGAGTCCGTGAACCTTGAATGGAAATGGATGGAACTGGGAAATAGTCTATTAAGTGGGGTAGCCCAGGTGCAGGAGAACAAACCCTGTATCTTCTCTCTCGTATGTGGCTCTTAGTGTCTCTCTCTCTTTTTTCTTTTTTAACTATTTAGTTATTATTTCTTTTAAACCATTGATTCTTTGTGTATTTCACATCATGCATCCCAATCCCACTCATCTCCCGGTCTCCTTGCCTCTGCCCTTGTGACCTCAATTTGATTCATGCATGTTCAGGTGAGAATATGTACAGACCGAGGTGAGGAACCCAGCAGAGGCCAGGAAAGGAGGAAGAGGCTCAAGGAAGGGCGATGGGCGGGGTAATAGAACAAAGAGATCTGAGAGTACAGGGGAGACACAGAGAGGGTGGGAGAAGGGACAGAGAGGCTAAAATCATCACACAGGAGAGCGCCAGAAGGAAACCTGCTACTTTTTAGGCTAATGAAGAAAATAAAATAACAACTTTCTAGACAAAAACAAAAAACAAAACAACAACCCAGGCAAACTACAGTTTTAGGCAAAACGCTGGATGCTTCATCTTGTGTTTTTAATTTTAAGCCTCAGAGCTACCTAGCAAACAGGAAGTTACTTCTGGGAGACTATAGTTTTAATTAATGTTCAACTCAACCAGTCTAAGATTCTAATGAGAACGTTATTTTCTCTGATGGGAGATTGGGGAAGAACAAGATAATGCTCCTCACCCCAGTACAAGTAAAGCCAGGTGGTGTCAGGCCCAGGTGACTAGCTGGTGAGAAGTGACCCATTTCCAACACTGTCTGAAAGAACAGGGACATGGCCTGGCAGGTCATGTCTACTCATTGCTGCCCCAAGAACCCTGATGAAAAGTGGGTTCATTTTAATTTTGTAACCTTCCAAAAAAGAAAAGAAAAAGAAAATTCTAATAAATAAAAAAAAACAACAAAACCCCCAAACAATCCAATCCAACCAACAAAACTCCTTTAGCCCTCCATACTCAGAACCTTCAAATGACTTCCACACTCTGTACGCTGGAGGTCTTGGCCGAGGCAGGCCAGATGGCCCAAGCTTCAGCCACAGAGAAAACCCCTCTGAACACTCGAGTGGACATCAGCTCCTACCTTAGTGTTGAAGTCCAGAGCGTTCTGAGATGTTTTGTACAGCTCAGGGTACTTTAGCATATTCTCCTTTCGGCACGATCTCTCGAATATCCCCAGGGTTAAGGGAGGCATGGCTGTAAACATCTGAAGGCACAAACTGCTCATTACATCACACGCCAGATGATGGCTGTTATACTTATCTTCAGCCGTAAACAAAACAGGGATTATCAAATGGGCTCAACTTACCACATTATAAAGTCCTATGCACCATCTCTCAAAGAGGATCTGTCCAGAAAAGCCATTGACAAAGGCAAACCAGATCTAGGAAGAAAACAGGTCCCAAGTCCCAGAATTAGGAGAGAATTTCAACACATCGAACCCTGAAAGGCAGCACCAGCTGACTGTCTGTGGGTCTCCAGACAACGACATTTTCTGTCTTTACTTTTGACTTAAAGGGGCACATTCATTATAGAGTTGCCGTCTGAGACAGAATTTGCTCTATTTGCCAAATCTAAATATCTATATGGGCAAGCAATCGCAGATTTAAAAAAAATGGGTATTAAATTGCTTCTTCATGTGAATGTATTTGTCATTAAATTTTCATAGCTTTAATTCCCCTTTCAGAATCCTAGAAGGATTTGGTTAAAGATTATTTTTTATTACAGATGTTATACTTATTTATTTAGGAAGTAATTTCCTATAGTAATAGAATCATCATTTTCTCCTGTATCATGTGTGTAGTTTATATAAATAACGTCACAGTTTATTTTACTTGAGACCAACTGTATAGGGTCACAGCTTACTTCTTCCCCTTAACATGGCAAAGAGTGCTGGAGTTTTCACAACTCCTTAACGCACTGATAATGGATTCAGAGCTTGCAGCGTGGATATTTAGCTGGTTTAACAGCTCTTGCTATCAGAAGTGACTTCTAACTGAAACCTTACATATCTTCCTCCTCCCTTGAGATAAACATTTCAAGTAAAACTAATGCTTCAAATATGCTTCCTTTTTTTTGTTCTTTTTGCTGCGGTTCTTGATAACTAGTGCCGTCAGAACGTTAAATTTGAATTTACATACTGAAATCTTTCAAACTTAAAATTTAAATTTTAATTTTTCATTCTGTGTAGGTGTATGAGTCTGCGTGTGGGTGCGTGCACATAACTGCAGGTACCGGAGGGGACCAGAGGCACAGGATCCCTTGGAGGTGTAGTGACAGGCACTCGTGAGCCCATCTTCAATTTCAATGCCGGAATAAAGTCAGGTCTTTAATTACTAGAATGTGTTTGTCAGTTTCTTTGAAAGAGAAACCCTAACTTAGGGAACAAAATTTAGGAGTAATAATGATTTTTATTCAGTATATTTAAAGCAAATACAAAACTAAAGTGATTGCTGGCAATACCTTGAAAAAAGAATGCATTTAAAAAAAGCCAACCTAAATATAATTAAAAATCAAGCAGACTTGGAAAAGTAAGATGCCTGGCCCAGCAGGAAGCTTATACACGCACACAGCACAGTAATAGCAGACGGCCGGGAAGAACGGCTTGACGTGCAGCTCCAGAGAGCACTTGGAGTCACAGAAACCTTGCTACACTTCATGTTTCCTTTAACCTCATTGTGGAAGCATGAACTGCTACAAATTTGACATTCATCAGTACGAACCCAGGATGCCTCCACCCCATGAACAGTTTCTGTACTGGCCTTTTCCATGTTTATAGTGGAAGGGAATGGCTGAGCAAGCGTTAAGTGTGAATGTCTCCAATCTGGCTTACTGGGAATGACTAATTTTAAATGCATTGTTAAATCATGATACTGTGTTAAAGTTGATACTGTGTAAGCTCATGTTAATAAAGTGTATATGGCCAATAATTACAGAGCACAGGATCAGAGTTTAAGACCGCCCTTCAAGCCAATGAACAGACAAGGTTTCAAACACAAAATAGCTCACAAATAAACCAGCACGTTTGCATTCAAAGTATATTTTAAAATATATAAGCAGATTGTGTTATAATAGAAAACATTTAAGTGGGAGTTAACACATTTTTATCACTGTGCTTTCTGGATGAAAGGTATGCGCCATGTGCTTAGAACTTTATCCTTTGGACTTCCAAAGCTTAGTCTCCTTGCTGCTTTTCTTTTTAAAAAGAGAACAGACTCAAATGCCTACATAGGGACAGAGACTTTCAATACAGGAGACATCTTTATGTAAACAGTTGGTATTCAAAAGTTTGCTCTCTGCTTTTCCTTTAAGGAGAAAGAGAATATCTTGACAGAAAAGTAGTCTACCATGATCACATTAGTCTGAGATTTGCAGTTCAAACCATATCTTAGAAACACACCCCTAAGACAGAACCTGAATTACCATAAGCACATAGAGTCCCTTCTTTCACCCAACTAAAGCCCTGGGTATAGAAAGAAAGCATCAGACCTTCCAGGGTAGTGCCCAGATTATTTAAATTCCCAGGGAATTTACTTCTCAGCATAGCTTACTGGGAAAGTACCACCTTATTGAGTTTAATGACTTTCTAGAAAGGAGAAACACCACATTGTTTTTGTGGGCTCTAAGAAAACCTAGATGCCACCAAGTATCTTAAAGAAAAGTTCTTCTTTGTTAGGAAGGGATCAGAGGATTCGGAAGGGAAAGAAAGGAGCCAGTGATTTAAGTGAACACCTACAGCCACTGCCAAGCAAGTTGTCTATCGCCACCTGNCGTACCTGTGTGTGGTTGCAATTCACAGCAACAGAGGAGCTAGCTAGTGATAGCCCTGGCAGGCCAATGGCAAGAAAGCAGTTCTTGCTGATAATCTATTACACCCTTCGGGTTTAAGGCCGTTCCTTACACATTCTTTTGCAAGCTCCCCCCCACCCCCACTGCCTTCCCACAGAGGCAAGTCAGCTAAAGCCTCACAGACATCTTCCTGAAGGAGCACTTCTGCATATTAAGCAGCAGCTTGCAAAGAGTCAGTGGGGTCCCTGCTCCCACGCCCATCAGCACACAAACAGAAAGGAGAGATCCCAGACTGGCGGCTGTCCTGGCTGGAGACATTCAGAGATGTATTTTCTGCCTATTCATGCTCAGTATTGACATGAGCCATTAACATCTGCAGAACTTGTTTTAGCTGGCAGAAGCTGGGTATGGAGGGAATTGATTTAAAAGTTCAATCCATGTCTAGGACAGCTGAATCATATTCAAAATACATTTCCAAAAAAGAGCTACCAGAAAAATAAAAATGAAGCTTCCAGTGGAGTTTCTATCTCGCTTCCTTTTAACCCCTTAAGAATGCGATCAGCGTTAAATAGCTCATGAAGAGGCTTTACGTTCAAAGCCAAGTCAAATTCAGGGCTGGGTAACCACAAATCACATAATTCTGGGTTCGAAACTGGGTGTGAAGACTTCATTTTCACTTGAATTAAACAAAGTTTAAGTTTCCCCACCTATGTTTTCACACTTCATTGTTGCTGTCGGTCTAGATTTAAGGAAAAAAAAACCAATTGATTGTCAACTAGTCTATACTTCAAAGACGAACTTATTTCATTAAAACTTATACTTTGTACACGGCTCTGTGTTGACAGACCTTACATTCTTGGCTTAGAAGTCTTAAAACCAAAGCAATCTATATAAATAAAGTATATCACACTCTTATTGATTTAAGTGAGAGCATATAATTAGGAAAGTTAGATATATAGAGGGGACGGAAATAAAAATAACTCTTTTAGGGAAGGATCACAAATTTATATAGAAAAGAAACATCTTGTTGTTGCTATTGTTATTCATTTTTTGAGACAGTCTAACTTGGTAGCCCAGGCTATCCTCATGTCTTCACCTCCCAAGTACTAGGATAACTGGGGAGCACCAAACTCCTGACTTCAAAGATTTAAAAACAAAGAAACAAATACCCAACAACAAAACTTATAGATTACTTTGAAAGTCTGTATTAAGCACAGGTTTTCCAGATCAAATCTAGTGGTAATCAATGATGCTTATGTTTCCATGTATTTGGTATTTTCGCTAAGGGCATGGTAACCTAACTACAGATGTGAAGGGATGAAGAGATGACATAGTCTGTGTACCTCAAAATTAGGGGTACACACCCCAATCTAACTCATAACAAGAATTCTGACAGAGGTGACTGAGTCAACTACCTAGCAGTTCCAACTAACACAGCAGATGTGGAGTAAACATGGATCTTATTTCCATAAAGAAGGGAGTGGGCCATGTTTTGAAATGTCCACGGAATAGAGGGAAAGGTGGCACAGACAGCCATCTGTGAGGATGTGGGCAGGTCCTAGGAAGAGTGGAAGATAGCGTTCTGAACAAATTATCCACATTCCTCAGAGCTGTCCAGAGGAACATGGAACTCAGACTACCTGGAGGTTCATTATTAGGTTTCTGATGACCTAGGGGCCAGATGTTAAAAACAACAACAACAATAACAACAACAACAACAAAAAACGTAAGAAACTGTGGGGAGCAGAGAAAGCCCTGAGGAAGTGAAGTACTGAGTGAATGTGGGCTGGTGATATGGGCATAGCCACCAGGACGACTCCACAGGCCCAGAGCTTTGGAGAAAATGGCAAAGCTTTCTCCCTGGGGTGAGGCTCAGAGGAACTGCTAAAGCCGTCCTCGGGCCACCAGGTGTGAGTGCTGTCGCTGTAGGCAGAAAACGTCCACCACAGCTTTCTCCCTGGATATTTACAGCTTGAAGACTGTTGGCTTACAGAGACTGCCCTACAGAGAGTAGCTGAACCTGCCCCCTTACCAGCTGTATACCATAAACCCCACTTCCTTGTGTATCTTATACGAACATCCCTGCCCCCTTCTTTAGGTGTATGCAATAACCCTGCCTCTATGTTCAGCTCTTTCTCATAAGAACGCTCAGCTTCTGGATGAGGTAGCTCTCCAACAGAGAGCCCAGACCACTCAGCCCCAGCTTTCTGTATGTTTTTCTTCATTCCCTTGTCACTGCTCCCCCTCCAGTCAGTTCCAGTTCCTAAGAGCCATGCAAGGAATTGATAAAGAGCCTTTGAGATGGCTCAGGAGGCAAAGATGCTTGCTGCCAAGACTGAAGATCTAAGTTCTGTAGTAGGAGGCCGCTTGTTCGTTCCCGGCTGCCCAGATCATGAAATAATCACTCAGAAACTATATTATTTACAATACTGTTTGGCTAATAGCTTAAGCATATCTTTTAGCTTGCTCTTGTATCCTAAACTAACCCATCTCCATTAATCTGTGCATCACCATGAGGTCGTGGCCTACCAGCAAGGTTCCAGTGCATCTGTCTCCCCGCAGTGGGCTACATGGCTTTTCCTGATTCCTCCTTCTTTCTCCCAGCATTCAATTTAGTTTTCCCTGCCTAGATCTACTCTGCCCTATCATAGGCCAAGGAAGATTCTTTATTCATTAATCAATAAAAGCAACAAATATACAAAAGAATTTCCCACACCAAAGTTCCATCCCCAGAACCCATGTAATGAACCTGGATAGGACAGATTCCCAAGCTGGGTGATGGCCTTTAATCTCAGCACTTGGGAGATAGCGGTAGGTGGATCTCTGTGAGTTCAAAGCTAGCCTGGTTTACAGAGTGAGTTCTAGGACAGCCAAAACTACACAGAACAACCATGTCTTTAAAAACCAAATAAATAACTAAATAAAATAAAATAAAAAAGAAAAGAAAACATTCCTGCAAGTTGTCCTCTAATTTTCTGTCTTCTGAAGTTTGTATGTGTCTACAACCACATCCGCAAAATAATAAATGTCAAAAAATAAAGATAACAACTGAATAACATTTCTTGTTCACTTATCCACCAACACTGTGCTGCTTGGTCTGCTCTGCAGGCCACATGCATGTTAGAACATTTGACATGCATTCAGTCCAAATTAAGATGCACTGAAGTGATGTGGGAAGCCCTTCCATATATGTGTTGCTTTTATTGGTTAATGAATAAAGGGGTTTGGCCAATGGTTTAGCAGAGTAAAGCCAGGTGGGAAATCAGAACAGAGTTAGAGAAAGAGAGTAGGCAGAGTCAAGGAGATGCCATGTAGTTGCTGAAAGAGAAAGATTCTGTTGCTGCCAGAACCTTACAGTCTCACGACAATACAACAGATGAATAGAAATGGGTTAATTTAAGCTGTAAGAGTTAGTTAATAAGAAGCCTAAGCTAATAGGTCAGACAGTGTTGTAATTAATATAGTGTTTCTGTGTGTTTACTTGGGCTGGGTAGCCAGAAAACAAACAAGCAGTCTCTGATATATTGAAGGCAAAATCTGTAAGAGATTTCAACCACTGGGCACGGAGGAAAGAATGTAGAATGTAAGCACAAGTGCAAAAATATTCATAATTTTTACATTGGTGAGGGTGGTAATATTTTTAATAAATTGACTTAAAACAGAATGCTGAAATCAACTGGGTTTTTGTTGTGGCATTTGCTAACGCAGCACCTAGAAAACTTAAAATTACAGACGCAGCTTTCATTGTCCTCACTGGCCAGCTGCTGGGGTTATGGCCTGTGCTTGATGTGTCTGTCTGTTATTTGATGTCTAGTTTGCTAGCAAAATATTTGCAGGGCAAAACCAGGTTTTAATTCTCTGTATGTATATATGTGTTTGCACGTGTGCAGATGTCCATGTGTGTGCACGTGTATGGAGGCCAAAGGTCAACCCCAGGTATCCTTTGGTGTGGGACAGTGGTCTATATTCTGTCAATTATATTTTAAATAAATACTGATTGGCCAGTCGCCAGGCAGGAAGTATAGGCGGGACAACCAGATAGGAAGTAGAGGTGGGTTTAGGAGAACAGGAGAATTCTGGGAAGAAGGAAGCCCATTGCTCCACAGTTGTGAGCCTGCCACAGAAGCCTCGCTGAAAAAGGTACCGAGCCGTGTGGCTAGCATAGACAAGAATAATGGGCTAATATAAGTTATAGGAGTTAATAAGAAGCTTGAGTTAATGGGCCAATCAATTTATAGTTAATGTAGACCTCTGTGTGATTTCTTTAGGACTTAACGAATGCAGGAACCAGGTGGGACAGAAAACTCAGTCAACAATCCTTCCTCAGGAGCTCCCCACTGTTTGTTGGAAACATTGTCCTGGAGCTCGCTGAGCCTGCTGGGCTGGCTGGTTAGCTCCAGGGACCAGCTTCTCCAGTGCCTTGATTACAGACGCATGCCACACCATGCCTGCCTTTTTACATGGGCTCTGGGATTCGAACTCAGGTTCTTGTAATGAGAAGTCTTCTACTTTACCAAGAGAGCTCCCCAAACTAAGGCTTCCTCTGTAAGATGATGCTATAGTTGATATATGGAAAGAACCTAGAAATAGAATGTTTTATAGAAATTCCTTATCCAAAATCTTGTTATTTGCCAACCCTGGAAACCAAAAGAGATGGATAGCAAGAGGTAGAGAAGATCTAAGATGATGGTTCTCGACCCACAGTGGGTCATGAGCCCCTTTGGGGGTTGACCAACCCTTTCACAGAGGTCATGTAACAGATACCTTGCATATTAGATGTTTACATTACAATCCATTAGGGTAGCAAAATTACAGCTATGAAGTAGGAACAAAACTACTTTTACTCTT
>LOEQ01001156.1:156155-166324 GCA_001685075.1 Bramus lutescens | reverse complement strand
GGTCACCATAACATGAAGAACTGTGTTAAAGGTTGCAGCATTAGCAAGGCCGAGATCTACAAGAATGCCTGACAGCTAAACCCAGTGCACTTCCCGATTGCACTCATGTGCCTCCCTGAACCAGAGCTAACCATTATCCTTGGCTTTACTTTTGTCATTCCTTGCTTTCATCTTTTCCCCCTATCACCAGGATTGTTACTTTTTAAATACAGTTTTCCATGTGTGTATTACCCGTCAGCAGTGGGCTGAAGAAATTCCATACATGCTCAAGCTTTAGAGCCTTCAAAGTTTTAAAAATGAAAAACATCACTCATTAGCAATTCGACTTTGACTTCCTACCAAAGTGACCTAATAGTTTTCGCTAGTGTCGAAACACTGATGACTGTTCTCATGGCTGCCATCTTATTTGCTTGAACACAACAGTCATTATAAAAAGTGAAGAAATGGTACAGCAGTCAAGAACACTGACTGTCTTCTGGAGGACCAGGGTTTCAGTCCCCACAATGCCTCACAACCATCTGTAATTCCAGTGCCAGGAGATTTGCCCTGGTCTCTGTGGGTGCTGCAAGCCCATGGTACACAGACAGACATGCAGGCAAAACACCCATTCACATAAAACAAAAAACAAATCTTAAAATTGCCTTTTTTCTTAAATGTGAGAAGATGAAGTACTTATTAAAACAACGAGAAAGATCTTCACAAAGAGAGCAGTTAGAATTATGAATGGGAGGGGGAGGACTAAGTTTAACACGCTGCTACCTCAATGATGTAGAGCACAATGTTCTTGTAGAAGCAGTACAGGATGCACTTGGAGACTCTGCTGTAATTCCAGGCACCATGAACCATCAGCAAATTCTTCAAATACTTGAACTAGGAGAGGAACGGAAAGACATTAGCATTTTCCTCTTCACTGCCAGCCGACAGAAAGCAGTGTTGGTGTGTTTCATAGCTGTGAGGCTTTACCTGAGCTATGGAGTAATCCGAAGAGTTGGCTGCCTGCAAACCTTCATTGCCACTTATCCCAACCCCCACGTGGGCCGTCTGTATCATGCTGACGTCATTTGCGCCATCTCCAATCGCAAGTGTGATGACTTTGACTTGTTTCTTAACCATCTCAACAACCTCGGACTTCTGAAGAGGAGAAACCCTTAAAACACAAAAACAATAACAAATGACCAATCACTCTTGTTTGCTGAAAAAAGAAAATTGGAGATGCTGTTTTTGACCAATACGTGAAGCAAAACATCTAGATGATTGGTTCTTTGATGAACTATGAGGAAAGGGTTGCAAATGGTTGGTGTTCTGTGAACCTGTCTTTTGCTTCAAGGGAAATTCAAAACAAAAAAAGATAACAAAAATCCTAGAAGCAAATCTGTAGGTGATATCCAGGAGACATAATACTTTGTTAAGTACCAGCATTTTAAGTGACAACAAAAAATGAATTCAAAGAGAAGGCATAACAAGCTGTTGAGGGGCTAAGAGACAGTTCAGTAGTTAAGAGGATGCATTGTTCTCGCAGAGAATCAGGATTCAGTTCCCAGCACCCATATCAAGTGCCTTACAATTGCCTGTAACTCCAGCTCTAGGAGATCCAATGCCTCCTTTTGGCCTCTGTGGGTACCTGCCTCTCATAAGCACATTCTCCCTTGTATACATGTTCTTAAAAAGCAAAATACAACTAAGACAAACGAAGCCAAACAACCAAATTACTAACTAGGTTCTATTCAGTGTCTTCAAAGAAAAAGTTTGAAACTTCTGAGAGCTAGTCATATGTAATGTAAAACAACATAAAACTACAGAAATTAATAGTGGGGAGCTGGCTGGTCTTTCATCCCATTCTCAGATTGCATTGCAAGTATCAAGAAAAGTAAATATCAGATGCTAGAACACAATCTATACACTCCGTTTTCTTCCAGAGGCACAGACGAACACGCATGCAGAAATCAAATAGCCTTTTCTGCAAACATGGACCAGGAACAGAAAGCACCAGTGTTTATACTAATATCACATTTGGTATTAAATTTGAAGCATTTTCCATGCATCTTAAAAAGCCATTTTAGAAATAAATGCCAAGATAATGATAGAAACGTTCTAAGACAGAGTGCTTTGGCGGCAGCACAATTAACTTAATCTATTGTCCATACTGCGCTGGGGATAGAAAGACAGGAAGACTAAACAGTGAGTCAGTCCAGACAACTATTAAGATAGCAATTAGAGCTGGGTGTGGTGACGCACACTGGTAATCCCAGCACTTAGAGGCTGATGCAGGAAGGAGGGTCATAGGTTCTAGGCCTGCATGGGCTCCATAGCAAAGTCCTGACACACACCATGGATAAGAAGACACACATGGGTAAGAAGAAGCGACCAAGGTATAAAAGGCTAGTGCACAGAAATATCTTAGAGCTATATCACCACCACCACCATCATCATCTTGAGACAGCTGAGGCAGTGTCAGCCCAAGCTGGGCCTGAATTAGTTATGTATCTGAGGCTCATTTGACTTCCATTTTCCCGATACTAGATTATAGCGTGCCCAAGTCCACCTCAGTCAGAGATAAAGTCTTTATTAAAGTAACCACCACAGATGTGTAACAAATACTTGCTGAAATACCTCACAAATCACTTGCTTTTCTTTTGAATAAATAAAGGCCATTCAAGGAATGGATAGGTCTTCACACACACTCTTGATTATGCTGATAATCCCCAGCAGTGGGAACTCTGCACAAATCTGTGCCTCTCGAGGAGACTCTACTGCCCAGAGGATGGGAGCAAGCTAGGAGTGGGCTACAGCAGCTCGGAATCCTGCTGGAAGTTGGAGAAGCCCAGCTTGAGCCGAGTCACTGACGGAGTGGTCCAGTTGCCTCCTCTGTGCTCTCAGAGGCTGATCCAGAAGAGAAACTGGTAAACAGCTGCTATCTCAAGGAATTATTTTTAATTTTTCTCTTTGGATTTCCTTTTGGAGTCTGGCAATGGTACAAAATGACACAGCTCTGAACTCAACCAGAGAATGAATATCAGGCTACTAATGGCTCATTTCAGCGTCTGCCTCCATTTCTCTTCAAAGCAATTTTCATTCCATTTTCATGTTTTATTTAATTTTTCTTAACAGGCTAATATAAATTGGTAAGCCCACTGGCCCTAGGCCAACAAGGTTTTAAACACGGGCTACGGTTGACATTTAGTAAATGTCAGAAAAGAATGCTCACCAGAAATGCTATAGAAAGCAAATGGCAGTGGGCATGAATGAAGGGAAGCATTTGAGAACATTTATCAAATTCCCTTGAATAGCTCCCAGTCTACACACATTATAAAACCACACTGTGGAACTAGGACATTGTGGAGCCTTTTTATGAACTGAACCCACATAGTGAGCTAAACCAGTGACCTACAGGAGCTTCAGAAAGAACTACACTAAACCTTTGTCCCTTCTTCTCGGTGATCACAGCCAGCGACTACCGTCTCTGCTCCACACTTGTAATACCTGGTTTTCTTAGCCATATCTTTCTTTAGATTATCTCAGTGATCTAGCAAGTATTTAATTAATGGCAAGTACACAACCTCGGTAAGTATGTTACAGAATAAGCAAAACCCGGAAGGCACCAAGTCAACTCACAGAAGCAGAAGAGCGTGTATGTGTGCACTGCATCATGTTTAGGCTACGGCAGAGGGTGCTGGGGCAGCTGGTGGTCATTCTGAGAGACGAGCGTGCTTCAGGGGGTATTCTGGCTAGTAAAACTAAAGTCAGCAATAAAGATTTCTAACAGGTGTGTGTGTGTGTGTATGTGTGTATGTGTGAGTACACGTGTGTGCTAAAGCATGCACCAGCAGTCAGAGGATCACCCTGAATGCTGGGTCCTCTCCTTTCACTTTATCTGAGACAGGATCTCTTTTTGCTTTTGTTGCTCACTGCTGGGTATGACAGACTAGCTGGCAGTAACCTTCCAGGGATTCCCTGCTCTGTGCCTCCCATCTCACTCCAAGACTGTTAGGATTCCACACACATGTTGCTGTGGGTGCTGGGGATTTGAACTCAGATCTCAGGTATACATAGCAAATGCTTTACTGAGCCCACTGAGGATTCTTGTCCCTCAAATCCAAAACCTGAAACTTTTCTGGGTGCCAATGTGATGTTGGAAATTCAACATCAGATCTCATGTGACAAGTCACAGTCAAAACACATTGAAATACATAAAATTATCTTCTGGCCCTGTGTTTCAGGCTTATGTAAAAACTTATTAATAATTTATACAATAATATTTAATAATATCAACAATTATTCAATTATTTAATTAACAATCGATCATAAATAATATGCAATATAATGAGATCATTTTTATGAAATATGAATGAAAGTCATATTTAGATTTGGGGCTCGTCTTCACGGTAGCTCATTACCTACAAGCACATATTCCACATTTGAGAATCCTGAGTTCTGAAGCGTGCAGAACCCTAGCATTTCAGAGGAGGGACACTCACATGGGTGCTGTGTTTAAGGCAACTACTTGAAAAGTGGCTTCTTGCTACACAGGGTGGGGACACGGGGGTGCACAACAAAGCAAACATAATGTGACTCCCAGGCTTCTGCCGCGTTAGTTCCTTGGATGCACTGGAACCAGAACTCTGAGATAAATAAACACCTTCTCCCTTCGGTTGCTTTTGTTAGGATGTTTTATCAAAGAACCAGGAAAGGAAACTAAGAGAAACGGGTATGGGACATAGCCTCTTGATAGTTCGCCTAGACTTAGTAATTCCAGATGACGGAAGACGCCTCCTTGACAAGGACAGGAGAGATCACTGCACATTCATGAGCATAAGGCAGATTTTTTTTTCCTGCACTCAGGTTCTGCAGAGCATGGTCCTTCCAGCTCTTCAAAGGTTACTATGCTCCTCACCAGGATTTGCTTTCTTGATTTTGCACATGCTTTTGGAGTTCTACAATTTCTATGATGGCTTAGAGCAACCACGCCACACAGCTATTTAATTCTTCCTAGTGCTTATCATGAACTATATGTCCCAGGGCTGGGAGTATGGAAGCCTTCAGCTTTCTAAGTACCAACAGTGACTAGCTCTATAACACACAAGCGTTGGGACAATGCTGTTTTCTCCCAGATGTGTATATGTCTGTATGTACGCACAGTTTGTCCTACTTGTGGGTTTTCAGCAAGACTGAAATGATTCAAGCCTGTCTTCCACGGTTGCCTTTTCTTTTCTGGAAGCAGTAAGTGACTCTACCGCAAAGGATTACTAACGTAGCATGGGCTGCGAAGGTCTGCTTTTCTTCCTGCACACCACAAACAGAGGGTGGTCCCTTGTGGTGTAACCTAGCGGTGAGCTGAATGCAGTGTGCTTCTCAGCTATTATTCTGGCGGCAATGTCTGCACCTGTTATTCATTATTGTTCTCATTTGTTATATAGTAACTTTCAGTGCCCTGTGAACATTAGAACAGAGAGCGTAAGAATGTTTTGTCATTTAAGCTAAGACGTATATAGGTGGTCTATTTAAAAAGTTGTTTTTACGTATTTGAGTGTTTTGCCTGCGTGGGTGTCTGGTGCCAGCAGAGTCCAGAACAGGGTATTGGATCCTCTGGAGTTGGTGTTACAGACAGTCGTGAGCCACCATGTGAGTGCTGGGAATCAAACTTGGGTCCTCTGGAAGAGCATCCAGTATTCTTAATCATTGAGCCATCTCTTCAGGCCCAGGTCGTCTAGCTTATACAGGTTTTGTTTTGCACTCATTTAATGGGAATAATTATCTTTTTGAATAGAATATGGATACTGATTATATGTATATGCATCTACACAGTCTAAATAATTCTGTGAGGACTTTTCATGGGTAACCAAAAGACTTATGCTATAAACTTAAAGTTAAGAACATTATATTATCGGCACAATTTTAAATGTGTAGGTGGGATTGTTTATTTTGGGGGTTATCATTCTAAAACATAATTTAGTATGATTAATCTTATATTCCTTTCAGCCATACATTAAAGGTAAAACCCACAGGAACATGGAGAGCTACAGTTGCAGTTCCCACTGTAATAACAGACTCTCACCGAAAGCATCTTGGAGGAGGAAACACTATTTCTGTTTCTATTGACAGAGGAAGTCAGGGCAGCAACTCAAGTAGGAGCTGGAAGCAGAAACCCTGGGGGATGCTGCTTGTGGGCTTGCTCCCTGACTCCCACCTTACACTCAGCTTTCCAATCCAGCCCAGGACACCTGCGTAGGATGCTGACACCCATAATGGGCTGGGCTCTCCTCCATCAGTTAACAGTAATCAAGACAATCCCCACAGACAGTGCCCAGAGATCTGCCCAATCTGGGCCATCTTTCAATTGAAACTCTCAGGTGATTTTAGGCTGTATCGAGATGGCAATTAAATCTAACTAGGGTAATTAGTTATCATAAAGTGTTTTATGCACACAGTAACCAAACTTTGGTTGTTAAGCGTGAGGCTCACTCCTGGCTGCTATTTAGGAGTCAGCCAGGAAGTGCTGTGCTCCCCTTTCTTCCTTACTTCCTTAGCTCTCTCCTGTGAATATCAGTCTATTCTCCATCGAGCCGTATTAGGTTGACTAATAACGCGGTTACAAAAAGAGAGAAAAACCTAATTTGATCTTACTGGTTTCCTTTTTAACTAAAATTTGTAAGGTTCATTAATAATGCTTCAAGTTGAGAAGACATTAATATGTGGTCAAACCACGTACCAAAGTTACATGTGTACTGGAACGGTGCTAGAAGCTCATGGAGGATTCAATCCTGGAAGGAAAACATCAGCTGATGCAGCAAATCCTAGGGCTATTTAGCATATGGCGCATAGTGAAACATTCAACTAACCCTGCAACAGAAAACTGCGCTATTCAAATGACTGGCAAGCAAGCACCCGCCTAGCCTCCAAAACCAACATCTGTTGATATTCTGTGCACTCAAAGGTATGGAAGAGACTTCACAATGCAGAGGCCAAGGTCGTAGAAATAACACACAGATAGCTCTTCTCGGGGGAAGGAAGAAAAATGGAACATCAGCTTCAGAAAAGACTTCCTTTCCGAGGCACAGTTTTTCTTGTGCAGTGTACACTTACATACAGATCAAACACCATTTCTTCAGTTTCAACGGTCCAGACGATATTTTCCACAGGGATCGTTCATATCGGCCGCGCATATCTGAGGGCTGTGGTGTGCACGCTGCACCTCAACAAACCAAAACTGGCATTTAGGCCTTACAATGGGCAAGAAAAAGAAAGCTGCTCCTAGTGGGAAATTTTATTGTAATGTTTACGCCAAGATCAGAGTTTGGCATAGGCCAAGGTCTGCACTGTAGCTCAGTGGAAGAGTGTGTGGCTGGCGAGCATGACTCCCTCGGTTCAATCTCAAGTACAGAGAAAGCCTACCCACAGCTGCTTTTGAAAACACTTCCTTCCTGTTGAGGATGTTACTGCGGGTACCAACTCCTCTCTGTACCTCGATCTGCATGTTGTCCGTATGTACCCTTTCCTCACCTCTCTGTGCCCTTGCTGACACAGCTACGCTTCGAAATCATCCTTCCTGTAGGGCGCCTTCCCTTTCTCTCTGCTCCATGCCCTGGAGCTGCCAGAAAGTCATGCCTACTTTTCGAGCTGTTTTCCACACGTGGAGCTCCAGCAGAGCTCAGAACTCAGACTTCCTTTAATTTTCCTTGAGCAACACATTTATTAAAATGAAGATAAGCGCCAGAACCCATCATGGGTTCATAATGAATTCCGCCTCCCTTTTTAACACAGCAGGGTCCGCAGGTTGAGAGACCGTAGGAAACATCCTCCACTGTGTATATCATGTCCTTAGCAAATTTGAGCTGAGGAAACCGAAGGTAATGTATTGGGTGATTGCTATTTGGCTGAAGGCTACAACAGAGTTCTTGTTTATCAGCTGGTGCCAAGCTAGGCATGGAATTCTTAGGGGAGAGCTGCAAACTTCAGTATTTGCCATCGGCGAAAAGCAAAGGCCTCCTAAGGATCTCCATGTACCGAGATACATATGCACATTGGAAGTCAGTAAATATAAAACAGAAAGGACAAGCTGAGTAAGAGAAGATGTAATTTAAGATGGATGGAGATGGAAATCAAGGTAGCAGCTACCGGTAAGTGACAGCAACATTAGGGGCTCCTGGGACACTGGCCGTGCTGGGGTGAGCTGCCTGTGGACTTTGTAAAAATGTGCTGAGTATGCACACACAGTTTTGTTTTTTTTATTTTTTAACATTGTTTCTGGTACAAGTAGCTGTGACTGAAGTGTGTGATGTGTGTCTCTGCACTGCTGAAGTGGCTTTTCTAGAGTCTCACCTGACACCACCATACTGAGTTTCAGCAAGCAGCATTTGGTAGCTCTTAGGTTTCTTGTCTATTCTCAGGAAGTTCAGGCAAATGTGGATCAGAAGTGCATCAGTGCACCAGAAGTGGCTACCACATGCAATAAGACCCATAGTTCCTTCAGCATCCCTTAGTAGAGGAGGAAGAGCAAATGAAAGGAGCAAGATTTGAGCAGAGGATTAAGTTAAAGCAAAATATGGGCATTTCATGAAGCTATAAAGCCCACTCGGTATGTCCTTTCGTCAGGCTTCTATGAAAGAAACAGTCTCTCCCACAGTTCCAACATTTATTCAGATTTTCTTGGAAGTAAACACAGGGTTGATGTTCATTAACAGTTTGTAAGTCTTCTCAAAGCAAACATCTGTCTGGCATCCATTGGTGTGCACATTTTCTTTTTCTTTGAGGAATATCTGCTGAGTATTTATTGGCTTCATTTGTGCTCTCTAGATACCTCTTAAGTAGGACATTTATTTAGAGATGTCCTTGAGCTAAAGACAATGCCCAAAGACTCAGGAAGTAGATCTTCATTGACTCCCCCTTTTAGTCAACATATTTATGCTACAACAGAAAATATACAAAGTGTCCCTTCTTGGCAGATGGCATTGGGCAGAGTAAGGCAAAAGGTTTTGCCTGGGAATGCCACTCTACGCTTTGGTGACGACACTTACTGAATTCAAGTGGACTTCTTCATTTATGTATTTTTTTAAGTCTACCATGGGGGGGGGTTAGCCTAAAGGGGGGTTAAGCTTTGATTAAAGATGTTGCAAGTAGAGAAAAATGCTTACTTCAATTTAACTTCTGCTTTCCAGGAGACATGAGTACATAAATTATGTAGCAGAACGGTGATTACTAGACAGTCTAAAAGCTGGAGGCTCTAAGCCAATTTTCAACCAACTGTCACAGAACGTAAGTTTCAAAATATGTTTAAACTAAACTGACAACTACACGGGGGAAAAAAAGTAAGACTCTTTGAAAAGCTGGGTTATGTGAACTGATGAGGACCTCGGAGACCACACTCTATTTAACACAGCGATACTGCTCTGTGGCCTTCCCACTCTTCTGGAGAGAAGGGTCAGAGGAAGAACAGCTGTATCCCCAGACCAGGAGCTAAGCAACAGAGAGGCGCAGAGCAGCCAACAGAAGCAGAGTTCATCCAAACACTGCAAGGGTGACAGGCAGGTCTCTGAGCAGGGCTCCCGAGCTGGGGTAGGAAGGTCCTGTAGGAAGGAATGTGTGAGCGTGAGCTCCCTCTGTTTCCGCCTCTCAGTAGCTCTCTTCTACCTGCTCCAGGCAGCTGGGCACCCTGGAGGATTTTATCCCTGCTACCATTTCTCAATCTCATCATGTTGCAGAGAGAATGATTTAATTCAGTGTCTAAGGTGTCAGAGAGGTAGAGTGAGAACACGTTTCCTGAATCCCCAGTCAAAACAGCATCATGTGCCAGGTGGTGGTGGTGCATGCCTTCCATACCAGCAGCTGGCGGGCAGAGGCAGGTGGATCTCTGAGTTCGAGGACAGCCTGGTCTACAGGGAGAGTTCCAGGAAAGCCAGGGCTACATAGAGAAACCCTGTCTTGAGAAACTAAAAAGGAAAAACAAAGTAAGCAAGCAAACAAACGAACATCAAAACAGCAACAAAAACTCCACAAATTCCTTCTCCAAACCAGCATTATGCTAATGTATAAATGGGAAGACTTAAGACAAAAGCATGTAAATGGAGACTATGCTTTCATTCCCTGCCATCCAGACTCGAATAATTACACAGAATCTATATTAATTACAGCACTGCTTGGTTAATGTCTTGGGCATATTCCTAGCTAGCTCTTAC
>LOEQ01001156.1:144099-156031 GCA_001685075.1 Bramus lutescens | reverse complement strand
CTCTCTCTCTCTCTCTCTCTCTCTCTCTGTTTGGATTTCCTGCCTGGCTTTACTTTGCTAAGTCATTGGCTAAAACAGCTTCTTTATTAGTCAGTGGTAACAAAACATATTCATAGCATATAGAGGGGAACCACACATCAAAAGCATTAGTAACTGAAGTCAGGATAATTTATCTAGATTCTAGAACCTCAAGATAGCTCTTGATTTAGCTGTTTCTACAAATCCCCATGAGTCCTGGAGCAAAGGTTGTTTTCCGTAAAGAGCTGCAGGTCATCTGTGAAAACGGCAATGGTCCACACCATCCTGCATTAAGCATGTGTGTCTGACCCCAATGGAGGAGGTGAACCAGAACTTTCTTTTGTTCTTCAAAAGCAGCTGAAAGGGCATGCCAGTACACGTCTGTGATTCTAGGATTTGGGAGGAGGAGGAAGGAGGACCAGGAATTCAAGGTGAGCCTAGGGTACATAGTGAGCTCAAGGCTAGCCTGGAATTCAGGAGACCCTGTCTCTAGATCAGCCAATTAAACAACCAACTGAACAAGCAATGTATCTGTGATCATGCCAAGTAAGAAGCAGTGGACTTGGGCAAGGGAATAAAAGGGAAGAAGTACTGGAAGGGGATGCTTCTGTTGACATGTTGAAAGCAAGGAGCTCTTGGAAGAAAACTGCCCAACAGTAAACACAAAAGTTGCAGTGTTGTTATAGGACCCAGCCACGACAAGCTCAATAGAGGCCTGAGTCTCAGTAGTTTATCCTAAGGCAATAGTTGGTTCCAGGAAAGACCATAAACAGAGATCACCCAAGAACAGACTATCCAAGGAAATTCTTAATATTACAACCATTGCAGATAGGACTGCCTGCCAGCACATACCCGTCACTTTTTACTAGGACACCCCTAGACAAATGTCAGCCAATCATGGATCCTGAACCTTAGAAATCCCTCAGCCCTACCTTTGCTATTATAAAAGTCCAACCCCAACTGAGCTCGGGGCTCTCCAATCACGCCAATATGTTGGACACACGGAGAATCCGAGTTCACAAACATCTGTGAACACAGAGCTTGCTATACTGATAAAAACAAGGCCATGTTCACTGTTTTTATTTCGGATCCATACACACACACACACACACACACACACACATATGTGTATATATATATTTCTTTTCTTGAGGTATAGCATGTAGCCCATACTCTGTAATACAAAACCAGGACTCAAATGCCTTGGATAATTTTGGTTGGGGGGATTAGTCTGTCTGTGAACAGTCCCCTCAGGAAACAGTGGTGACTGAGAGATGCAGTGACTACTGACAGAGGCCAGCAGCTTCTTTTAATTCAGTGGGAGACTGGGGGGATGGTAAGCCCATCTTTGTAACCATGGCAACTGGGCCAACACTAAAGGCCTCTTTCTGAACTGGGTGCTGATGTCATAACTGAAAGAATCCTCAAGACAAAATGAATGAGAGACTCGTTATCTGTTCTGGGAAGATTTTCCTTGCTGCGCTGGTAGACCATAGTAGATGATCCACCTCTTAATTATCTTTATGTATGTGGACTGATAAGCAGTGGGCTGGAAAGGAGTCTCAATTTGAGGAATAACCTCAAAGGGTTAGCATGAGCACGAAGGAACTTGGGTAACAGTATCATTACGGTATTTTGAAATAAGAATCAATATTTATCTGAGCATCACTCCTTTAATAAAATAAAATCTAGACTTTCCTGAGACTGGGAGGTCACAAGAAATGAGGAGTGACCCTGGGGTTCATTCTCCAAGGACCATACACAGGCTCACTCTACATTCCTGACCTGTGATAGGAACATCATTACACTAAGGTCAGTACGAGGAATGAGAAAAGCACGATCTCTGCCAGCGGTTTCTGTGTGAAGAGGCACCAGGCCAAGGAGGTGCACAGACATTAATCCGGCTGTAATGTAACTATAATTATGTGTTTCGACTTGCCACAGAGCCAGGCCAGAAGCTTCTCTTTAGGGAAAAGAGTATGAAGGTAATTAGAATTTAAAAAAAAAAGTTGAAAAAAAGATATTTTTATTAAAACAACATCAAAATCCTGAATAGACCAAGTGTCTGCCATTTAAAGCCCCAAACACCCATAAAGCAGATGATGTGGGATTCCCCTCTGTATGTTGTGAATACTATTGGTTAATGAAGAAAATTGTCTTGGGCCTGCACAGGGAATAGAGGTAGGTGGGGAAAACTAGACTGAATGCTGGGAGAAAGGAGGTGGAGTCAGAGAGAAGCCATGGAGCTACTGCCAGAGACAGACATGCTGAAACTTTGCTGGTAAGCCACTGCCACATGGCAATACACAGATTAATGGAGATTGGTTAAATTAATAAATAAGAGTTAGCCAATAAGGAGCTAGAGTTAATGGGCCAAGCAGTGATTTAAATAATACAGTTTCTGTGTAATTATTTCGGGGCCAAGTGGCTGGGAACTAAGTAGCGGCCTCCTTACTACAGGCAGAGGCAGCCAAGGAGGGAGGAAGCAGCCACACACATCTTTATAAGGACAGCATTGGCACTGAGCTGCTGGTGCATGGCAGGGTGAGTCCCTTCTGGATCCCTGGCCTGGAAGAGCTCTGAGGTCTGTACGACTTATCATCCTGCAGGACAAGGATCTTCAGAGAGAATTTCACAAGCACAGAACATATTTCTTCTCCCTCGACTCTGCTTTCTAGTGTTCCTCTGTTTTTGTTTAATTCTGTGGTTTATCTTCTTGAAGAATGGAGGGAATGCATGAAGCTCTGCTGCCGGGTCTGCTGCGTCAGGAAAACTGGTCTCCTGCATCTTTCAGACCAACTGATTATGCTTGCAGTAGAGTGGACAGAGACAGCAAGCAGAGCAGGTAGCAAGTCGTCCTTGTCCTGGTCAGTACAATACCCACGCCAAGCACATGGTAGGCATGTCACCAATGCTAACTCGAGCCAACCGGCCACTTTATCTAGACATTGCTGTCTTTGTGGTCTGTGTTCTGTTTCTGAGTAGGAGCCAGCAAGCATAACACTTATGGGTTTTTGAGCAACCGCCTGTTGATCTTCATGATCCCATTAGTGAAAGTGACTAAATAGCTCAACGTAGCACAAAATTATCCTGATGGGAGCATGTGAGAGCTGAGTGTTACTAAGCACTTGTCAAGACGTTGTGAGAAATCAAGAAAAGTTAGGAAGCCCCAGATTTTACAAAGTATGAAGATGTCCAGGTAAAAGCAAGAGTAGAAGGTCATTTCCATTTTTGTGATAAATAGAGAACATGACTGTTATGAACACTGAGCATCTACGGAATATATCACTGAAGAATCTCAGTCGTATTAGTGATATCCCACAGAGAAGAAAAGACTCCATAGGTAAAATAATTAGATGCCTGAAAATGACAGGCAAGTCTTAATTCTCTGAGGATACTACAGCTTTATAGGTCAAAATGATGCTTATACATGATCCTTACAGGGTGTGGTTTATATACATCCCAGGAAGTAAATTTCAATTGAAATTCAAAAAAATACATATAAGGTAGATAAGCAGAGACAAAAAGTGGCTTAAAAGGAATAACTCTCCTTTATTAGTAAATAGAGCTTTTAAAAGTATTTCGGGCTAAGAAAGCTAAGTGAGAAATTCTTGAGAAGCCCCACGCACATTCTGTCTCCTCAGAAAAGAAAGTGAGTCGAGGAAGTGCCCTGTCTCTGGATCCCTGTGACAAGCTGGTAAGTCAGTCAGTGGCAGAGGAAGAAGAATCTTAGCTGAGGTAACCTCAGGAGAAGAGCATGGGCAACGCCATGCAGTACTCTAAATTTTCAGAGGAGACAATCCCTGACAAGAAAATCAGACAGGCTAGAGCTCAGTGAGGCTTGTATGCATTAGGCCCTCGTGACTCAGAGGCAGATGTAAATCTAGGGTATGAGCAGTTTTATAAGTTAGGAGGCCCGAGTCTTAGAGTAAATAAGCAGTCATCAGAAAAGTATTCAGCTGTTTGGAGAAGGACTCAGTGTGTACCTCCCATCGCGTTATCCCCACAAAATAAATTCTAGCAGTCGGATCAACCATCTAAATAGAGACAACAGGGCTCTTCCATAAATGAACCAAGATGGAAATAAATGAAGATAAATAATTCACACTCCCTCCACCCCTTTGGTGCTGAAGGTCAAAGCTAAGGCTAAGAGCTCACTCTATCACTGAGTTTCGGCTCTGGCTCTGTAAATTTTTTTTTTTTTCAGTATGAGGGTTTGAACTCAGAGTGATGCACGTGTTAGGCCAAAGCCAATGAACTACATTCACAGCCCTCTTGAAAGTCTGTTTGCTTATTTATTTATTTAGATATATAGTCTCCTCAAATTGTCCAAGCAGACCTGAAACTTTCTACATTTTGCCTTCTGCCTCCCAAGTAGCTGGGATTACTGGCCTGTGCCACATACCTGGTTGCCATTGGCTGATTTTTATATACAGATAACGGCAAAGAGCTGGTGGGTTTAGATTATGAACAGCATCTAATACGGATCGTTAGGAGTCATTCCGAAGTCTCTGCTGACAAATCCACCTCAGTTGGTGAACCTTGGGACTCTGGTAAACAAATGAACGGACCTAACATTTCTAATTTCTGGATTAAAAAAAAACAGTATGGAACTTTTAAAAATTAAAAGCTTAAGATGGGGCAGGAGAGAGAGCTCTGTAGTTAGGAGGCACCGTTCTGCTCTCCCAGAGATCTAAGTTTGCAGTTACCAGCATGCAATTGCCTGCAATTCCAGCTTCAGGGGGATCCTGTACTTGTGGCCTCCTTGGGCATCTGCACAAGTGTGGACATACCTGCCCTCACACACACATATAATTAAAATAAAATCGTTAAAAGATACCATTAAGATAAAGTCACTTTGGTTGCAAGTAGACAGTGCTGGGGACAACTTACCTGCAGCAAATGACAGCTTTGCACGACAGAGCTAAGTCCAGGAAATACTGCCGCACTCCGAAGGTTAAGGCGTATTTGAGGGTCTTCCCGTCAATGATAAGAGCAAAATCGTTTTCCTTCCGAAGGGCATCCCCAAGGGTGGTGCAGTGCCGACTGAGAGTTTCCCTGGTTCCCTGAAACATCAGTCAAGGTTGTCAACATTTATTCCTTTAGTTCTACTATGAAGTCTTCAAGGTGTAGCTAAATCTCAAGTAGTAACTAAATTTAGTTATTTTTAGTGAGTTTTTTTTGTAAAAAGAAATCTTTCAAATTGCTTTCACAAACCTTCATTCACTCATCTCTCACAACAGCCCCTGGAGAGGGGAACCGACAAGATTATCAGATAAATTCTGTCCATAGTGGGGCAGGGACAGGACCGCAGGCCGGCCGTTTCGTCCTCCCTGACTCTGCCATCCATTACTCTCACCACGCAATCGCAATACTACTGTAGCATTTCCAGCAAATTCTCTTCTCAAGAAAAAGAACCATGCTGATCTAATTTATGAACTAGTCAGAAATGGTTTGCTATGAACCAAGGGGAAAAAGTTGGGGAACATAATCAAAATAATTTATGAGTGTTCTTTTGAGAATACTCAGTGCTATTGAAATTTAATGCCCAGGAACCTAGAGCAGGAAACGCAGGGTTCGTAATCTCCTGTAACTTCATGAATTGGCTTCTGCGGCTTCAATCATGGTTCCGTGATGCTGTATTTTAGTGGAGGGAGGGCAGAGACATGCAGCTTGGTAATTGTGATGGAGCTAATATAAGGAGCCTTTCCATCAACCAAAAGTTTCCCCTTTAGTATTAGGGAAAGCTTTATTCAGTTAAATTGCATAAGAAGAGGTGTAGGTCTTTCATCAAGGCTTTTTCCCTCAGAGGGAAAAAGTAAAAAACAAAACAAAACAAAAAAAAGACCAAAACCACCATCACTACCAACAACAAACAACGTACCACAAAAAACATTATCATTTTGTATACCCAGTTTTCCTCCCCAGATCCTAAAGACTCTTCTTCCAACATAATGGTTCCGTCCAGTTCCTGTTCTAAAGAGCCCTGGCACTGAAGAAACACAACTCATTCTCCACAAGGAAACAGACATTAAACTTATGGCATGAGTGCTAAATCTACAATTATTTATATGAATAAAATACAGTCACACATAATATGCTTATAGGATACTTTGTGTTCCTTATATTCAAAACAGAGTTGTGTGATGGTTTATTTGGATTGTCAACAGCGTTAGCCTAAGCAACACCCGAGGGAGGCTGTGACTGTGTTTCCGGAGACAAGCAGATCATGGGCACTCTGAACACCTTGACAGCTTCACAGTGTGGTGGTGCTGCTGGAATGTGGTGAAGCGAGGTGGCGCCTGTTAGAAGTGTCACCAGGTGCGGGGCCGAGGTGCCCTGGGTCTGTTCCAATCTCTGCTTTCCCCTGCTTCCTGCCCACTGTGCTAGCTGGTCCGCTACACCCGGCCCATATCATGAACTGAACCAGGGAAACTGTGAGCAAAGGAATCCTTTCTCATCACCAAGTTGTTCTTATTGGGCATTTGGTCACAGAAAAGTAATTGATACTGTATTCCTCCAATTTAAGGGTGTGGTCTAGTCATTTCATAGTCATTTCATGGTGAGGGAAGCAATAAATTAAATTGTTAAAATTTCACACTGGAGATATTTGAAGGTGTTTTTGTATTTGTAATCAAATGTGGTTCATACTATATCCTAGCATTTTAGAATCTGTTTATCTGAATGACAAACCATGTCATACTGTAGAGTAAGAATGCCCAATATTCCCAGCAGTAAAATCTTCCAATTTGATCATTACACATTGCATTACACTGAGGGTGAGCACTTGGTCCAAGAGGACTTAAGGAAGTATAAAAGTCTATAAAACTCTGCCAGTAAAGTTTACGAATGGCAGTCTAAAGCACATGACTCCAGATTGTTTTAATAGCAAATTCAGAGATTAGGTGGATAAATAAACCAATAAAGGTGTGAAAAATTGGAATAAGAATAAAATGCCTGACATGTGCTGTGCGCTGGGCTGTTTTAAGAACTATGTGTTTAGACGAGACATTTACACTAACACTAAGTATAGATAATATTCTTGTGTCGGTGTTAGGACGCAGTGTTCAAGCTCCTTGCCCAAGAATACATTTACAAAGTAACATCAGCTCAGAATTAAGTTTCTGCTCTGGTTTGTCTTTCTCTGCACACCCCATCAAAAAGAAACCAAATGCCAGAAGCATCAGGTAGCACCAGGAGCAAGTTCAAGGCCACAGTATTCTTTCTGTTGTTTCTCAGAAGCCTTCACTGCCCTTCATCTCACCTGTTCATAAAACAGAGTTAAAGCACAACCATGTCTCTTCTTGCTCTCCCATCTTTCCAGGGCTTCTAGCGATTGACCCACTAAAATCTATCCCCTTACGTGGTATCAAATCCATAATTTAATCCCGAGGAACTCTCCCCAGAGTTCCTTCCACAGGCTTGATTCTTGCATGTCTCTCCTGCCAAAGAAAGCTGACTTACCAGGCTCCCAAGCTGCCCAGTGCAACTAAGCCTATGTTAACAAAGCCCTCAACTCCTGGGGAGTGTCCAAGGCTGAGGCCCTGCCCACAACATGTACAGAGCCTACAATATCACACACTCAAAAAGACATTTTATTTAATGACAACACTGATAAATAATGACAGCATTCCACTGGCAATAGTCCATTTCTCTTTAGCGTGCACATGCGTGTGAACACACACACACACACACACACGACAGACAGAGACAAAGACTGCAGAATTTCAAATAAAGATAAACAGCCCCCCNNNTGTGTGTGTTGCTTAAGTGACACTTGAGCTGGAAACCTCAAACAGAACCTACAAGGGACCCCAGGGAGACTTCAGGTCTCTTTGGGGATCAGCTTTAAACGATGAAGAAATCACCCCCAGGACTGTGGAACGCCCATGCTCCCCAGGCTGTGGGAGCAGCCCCTGTGCCCTGCTTTCTTTTTCTAAGGTCTTCTCTGACACCTTCAAATTGGCTGAAAACTTTCTTATTTGTGGCATCAGTACCTGTGTTGCCTTGGTGACTTATCAAAGACCTTCAGCAAATCAAGAGGTGTCAGGAGATGTAAGAGGCAACATCTCAGGCGGGGTGAAAAACTCAGCAGCCCACCTCGGGTGCGAGGTTACACCAACACCAGCCTGCTAACTCCTGCTATTTTAGTTCACAGCGTCCATGTTCAAGGAGCTCTGTTGCTGGCTGTGTGCCGCTAGTTATGAGTTATATTTTATCCTTATTTACTGTTGGCGCTGTTTAAAAAGTTCTCTTCTTTATGAAACATCATTGCATTTTCTCCAAGCCTGGGAGCTGTGCTTTGTGGCCTCATGGCATCGAAGCTTATCTCCTGTGGCTATGGATAAACTTATTACTGTATTATCTGCCATTTTGTTTTCCCTTTGGCTACTGGAGGGGGAAATGTTTAAACATTTAAACTCAGTGACTTGTGAAAGTGAAAAGATGTAAAAAAGTTAAGTTAGAAAAAAGGATCAAAGACTGTGTAGGGCGGAACAATAAAAGGTTTGTGCAGCATCCTGCCCGTTGCTATTTGTAAGCTCGAGAAAAGGGGGCATCAGAGGTGTCCCAAAGCTAAGCCAGTTTGTGGAGCCAGACACGGGGACAGAGGAAAGGTCACAGTTCTGGCCAATAAGGAAAAAGTGGGGTTGACAAGGCTGTGCCATTTCCTATGGATTCTCCTCTGTAGTCCCCTTTCCCTGGACGCCAGTGTCTTGCACAGCCGTACTCAAGGAGAGCATTCAAGGCCAGTGCTTACAAGAAGTCTTGCCTGTCCGTCTTGCCCCACCTTCTCCTCTCGGCGCGTCACAACCTTGCTACAACAAATACCATTTCTCAGTGCTGGTTAGGTTTTGTCAAACTTGATACAAATTAGAGTCACTGGAGAGAGGGACCCTCAGTTGAAGAATGAGCTCCATCACGTTGGCCTTTGTACCTGTCTATTGGTTGGTGCCACTCCTGAGTGGTGGTCCTGGGTTGTGTTAAAAGAGCAAGCTGAGCAAGCCATAGAGAGGAAGCCAGTAAGCAGAGGTCCTTTGTGGTTCCTGCTCCCAGGCTCCCGTCTCAGCTCCTGCCTTGATTTCCCTGATAGACTCTAATCTGTAAGATGTAACAAACACTTTCCACCCACGCTGGTTTTGGTCAGTGTTTATCACAGCAATAGATGGCAAAGCAACCTAGGCAGTAAAACAGAGGCATCAATCTCTTCTCCCCAGAGGCTAGTCCACATCCTTTCTTCTTTCCTCCCGCTTAAAACCTGACTCATAAACATCTGTGTGCTTCATTCTCCCCTTAACAGCGTTCCCAGCCCCATGGCTATTTAAGCCTACGTACAAGGTCAAGGTTTTCTTACTCCAAAAGCAATGAATAAATAAACTAAAAATAATTTCTCAAGATCCTACTTTCTCCAAGTCCTCCAGGTAACAAGAATGCTTCCATCTTTTGGGTCCCCTAAATACCCTGTCTGCTTATGCAACATAGCTGTGGCACAGCTTAATTTGCATCTCAGCCTTCTTCCAGTGGCTGAAGTCTGTGATGAGGAGGCCACAGAGAAGAAAATTGTTAGTGACAACAGAACTCCTTGTGGGAAGTTAAAATGTCTCACTCACTCCTGTGAACCCTGTGGATGCTTTCCTGCTGCCTCTAAACCTCTTCAAGAATCTGGGGTACTCTCAATTAGAAGGAAGAAAATGTTACTGTGTTTCTCTTAATAGAAAAGAAATAAGGAACAAATAATTAATGACAACCCCACATCTACTTCTGCATCAAACAGCATCGACTGCCCAGTGAATGCCATAAGACACACACCCAGGTTAGCTACCTAGCGACCAAGGCAAGGTGTGCAGGTATAGGCCCAAGGGGGAGGAAATGGTACTTTATTTGGTTTATAAGAAACTGAGGGGGTGAGGAGAAGGAAGGAAGAAAGAGGAGAGAGAGGGAGGAGGCATGTTGAGGAAGAAGGCAGTTAGGGTAAGCAGAATTCTTTACAACAGCAATAGGGCCATGGGCCTTCCTAAAACCTCACGTATGTTTAGAGCAGAAGCCCATCAAACAGACAGCATGTTCACAGAACACACTCCAGTGAAATGAAACAACCCACAATAGCAATCTTGCAGGATCCCGGAGACTGACAGCTTTATAGAAATATTTTGCATTATATTTACATGATCTGTAGCAAGGAAACCCTTGACAAGAATCACAGAAGGTGCCCTAGAAAATGAAATCGGATACGATCTTAGAGGAGATACATTGGAAGCTGTGATTTGTATGGTAAGGATCGCAGGGCACAAGTTGTCATTTTTCTTTTGGCGGAACTGCTTAGAACCAGCTGAGGAACCTGAGGGCCAGATGTGCAGAGAGCATTTGGGCCACCTAAGAAGCAGGTCTGTGATGGCCCCCAAATGAAGTGCCCCAGAGAGCAGCTGCATAAAAATGACCCTGTTCAGTTCCTCATCTTTCTGTTCTTTCCCAGATTCCTCTCAGAAGTTTACGGGAGAGAGTTTTACTTAGGAACACATCCAAGGAACACCCTTCCTGAGAATTTGCAGAAATCCCTAGGCAAAGGAAAAGAGCCATCACCAGCAGGAAGGAGAAGATCCAGGACAGGCCATCACACAGCGCCCTTCAGCTAGAGTTTCTTAGCTGTAGTGACCCTATACAATGTGGTCACCCATGGATACTCTGAGGGCATCATCAGCAGGTCTAACCAAATTAAAAGAAACAAAGCTTACCTACACTTACTTATCCAAAGCATATTTTGGCGTTTGGGCCCAAACACAAGTAAGTATCTAGCTTTCTATCTAGTCTTGGGAACCTATTAATATGAGAAGAAAAAGTGATAAACTATATTATGAAGAGGGTTTATCCTCAGAAAGGAAGAACTAATACATAGAAATTCTGAATAACACCATCTTCCAGACAATATTTAACAAGGCAATTTTTTTCTGGGATGAACGCCTGTGTTTCTTCAAACTTCCTACATTGGAATGCTGACTTCCTATGTGATGGCGTCCTAGGCGGCAGGACCCGCGTGAGGTCATTAGGGTATGGAATCAAGGCCTTCTGTCTGGGATTTGTACACGGCTTTATAACAGAGGTTCCGTGAAGGGCTCCTTCCTCCTGCCACATGAGGATACAGCAAAAGGACACTGTGAACCAGGACTCAGGCCCCAGGAGACCCCTAGCTGCTGGCACCTTGCTGGCAGACTTTCCTGTCTCCAGAACGCAGAGAAGCCATCCCATCTGTGGTATTGTTCTTAGGGCAGCCAGACTGAACTAAGACAATTTTGTTACATTTGGATTTGTTCTTTTCTCTTATGAATTAAGGGAACAGACATATCAGTGGAAAGATGCAGCTCTCACTTTGGTGAGAGTGGACTTCAAATTAGGAAGATAGTCCTTCCTACCCGGTATTAGAGCCCAGAGCTTCAAGTTCATTTGCTGTCCTCCAAGAGCAAAGTCTAGCAACAGGCTGAATAAAGATGGAAACTACCCAGATGAGATGACTGGCAGGAGGCGGGGCCCCTGTGAAATGGCTCTTCAGAGCCTGTCTGCAGGCGAGCAGATGGCTCATTAGCACAAAGGAAGCTGCCTGCGCAGAGCGCACACATGCAGCCATGTCAAGGGAGATGTGAGACACCGAGGCCGCCTGTCAGGGCTTACATGTCACTCCAGCGTATTAACAGCATCAAACTGAGTGATGATGTCATATTGTGAAGAACTAAGTTCTGGAAGCTAAACGTATGCCATGGTTCAACATGGTTCAATATTCAAGGTTTTCCTCAATCTCAGATGGATACAGAGTACAACGAAGGCCATCTGAACAGAATGCTGGGAGAAAGAAAGCCGAGTCAGGCAGACGCCATGACTCTCCAAGGCAGCTGCTTGAAGCTCTGGCCCAAGATGGACGTGGGTT
>LOEQ01001156.1:117328-135598 GCA_001685075.1 Bramus lutescens | reverse complement strand
TATGGATTTTTTTTCCCTCTAGGGTTAAAGACATGTGCCACCCTGATGGCTTTTAGGTAGATTTTGGAGACTTAAACACAGGTCCATATATGTGCATAGCAAGTGTACTACCCACTGAGGCTTTTCCACAAACTACCTAAGACATCTGCATTGTCAGCGAGAGTATCTTACTTTGCCATATGGTGGCAATTCAAAGAAGAGGGGCGTGAGATACTGAGTATGTATTCTTTACCTGCTTGTATGCATTTATTCAAAGGTTTTTCTCTCTCTCTCTGTGGTGTTCATAAGGTTAATGACACTGAAACTCAAAAGCTAACAGGAAAGCGAGACAAATGTTCCCTTTATCAAAGTCACCAGAAGAAACTTTCCCTTCTTTTTAGAAATAGCATCTTCCTCTGCAGCTTAGGTCAGCCTCAAGCTTGTTATCCTCCTGCCTCTGCCTCCTGAATGCTGAGATTATGGGCACACGCTGCTGTGCCACCTGCGGAAAGGGGACGTTGTCTATGCAAGTCTTCAGAACTTCAAAATACAATTCTTTATAACAACGTAACACAAGACCTATCTTCCCTACTTTAACATTAGTTTGGTAGAAAACTTGGGCAGTGTGTACAGCAATATGGGCCACTCATGAATGCTGACCGACAGCTAGAACTAACTACTGTAGTAATAAAGGGAGCGGGCCTGCTTTTCGTCCCGCCCAGCTCCCGCACGGCTAGCTTANTTATTAACCAATGAAAGTAACACATAGACAGATGACCCTCCTACATCAAACTACCTTATGAAAAATATTAAAGATGGGAAATGATACACTTTTATAAAAATGCACATTAAGCAAAACAGAAAGCTATTGGAATAGTTCTTGTCCCACCACATTTCATAACATCTCTTTGTATGTTCCACACACTATGTTCGCCACACCAATGCTCTGCCCAAGGTTACAGTCTCGTTATATATAGACAGCTAGACTACAGCTCAGAGAAGCTGATTTCAATGTCTAATGTCATCATTGTGTTATTTCAGAGGACGATTCCAACGCCCTTGACAAGTCACACGTTCATATCTTCCTTCCTGAGACAGTTATGGTCCTTACTTGTTCTTTGTGCTCAAGGACTGGTCACCCCAGACTGTCTTATTATCTGTCAGTATACAGCATACAGACAGTCTGTTTTTCTTTCCCTCTGTGATGGGAAATACAATGCTTTACCTACAGGCATCCCAGCAGCTCTCAGGGTTTGCTTGAACTCTGAGCCTCCCAATTTTATGAAGGCACTGTGCAAAGTGATGCTTTGTCTCCTGGTGAGAAACAAATGAGTTCATCCCAGGAGGTCTGACCTCAGACAGCCAGTTTGTAAATTCACTACTCAGCTCCCAGGGAGAAAAACCTTCCCCAGACATCGCTGGGAAAACTGGCAGCCAGAGTGTGGGGAAATGAGTGTTAATCCACTGAGCCACAGTGTCTGGCTCCTACCCTAAACTACTTGCATTCATAAGGAGGCTTCAGATATGACGAATTACCTCAAATTGAAAACTGATGCACAATTCTTTTAAAAAGGGAAGCCCCTAATTTGAAATGATGTGGTGACTCAGCGCTCAGGTATCTATCCATTGAGTATTTACTATGTGTTCTGTAATTTGTTGGGCACCGGGAGGGATAAGCCAGAGCAGTCTCTGCTCGCAGAGAAATTGCGTGTTCCCAGAGTTTTTCTCTCTTATTTCTTAGAAAAACAGGTAGCGAAGGTACCTTTGACGGGCTTCTCGATTTGAGTTACCACCGGAGAAATCTAAAAACGAAAACAAACACCACTGTCTTAACAATACAGTGTGTATGCTGGTTGGTTTTGCCTGCTTGACACAAATGTAGCTGGGAAGAGGGACTCTTGGCTGAGGTGTTCCCTACATCAGATTAGGTCGTGGCTGTGTCTATGGGGGACATTTTCTTGTTAATTGATGTAGGAGGACCCAGTCCATAGTGGGCAGGTGTCATCCCTAAACACACGGGCCTCTGCTATATAACAAAAGTAGCTAGCTGAGCCGGCCAGGAAGAATGAGCTAGTAAGCAACGTGTCTCCAATTCCTGGCTTGAGTTCCTATCCTGGCTTCCCTTGATGATGGACTGTAACCTATTAGCGAAATAAACTCTTTCCACCCAAGACACTTTAGGTCAGGGTGTTTATCACTGAAAGAGAAAGTGAACTGGGACATTGAATATCGAATATTTTTGATATTTCACCGTTTCCCTCCAGGCTATTACTTATAGTACTTGATATCTAAAACACTTAAGGCCAAGCTTGCCGAAGAAATGGGGGAAAATGATGGCGCATAATAAAATAAAAGCAGGCATGCCGCCACATGCTTGGGAAGGGAAAAGTCCAGCTCCAGCTGCAGGCAATGAAGCGTGCTTGCTTTTTTGCATTTAATCCCACAGGTCCTAGAATGCTGATTCTCCTGCTGCTAGAGAAACTGTTCACCAGTGTGACCCAGGGGACAGAAAAGCACAGACTCCAGCAGGCAGATAAAGCATTCCCATGGCACTTTCCATAATGCTATGAGCACATGAAGCATCGTTTGGGGCCATTCTCAGAGGCTCCTTTTCCAGGGATCATAGTTCAAGTCTCTGGGCTGCTTCTACACCATACCCTTGGAGGCACTGGTGCCTTACATCCTTCCTCTCCTTATTTTGATCTTTTACATGAGATCCATGCCTCCCTGCCCTTCCAAAGATGCCTATAGCCCAGTACTCTCACAGGTACCTCACATGCATGATGTTGAGAACGGTGCTCCTTGTGCTGTGCTGCTGTGCTCTCTAACCTGGCCTGTTTGCTCTGGTTGGCCGGAGATCACCTTTCCAGTTCTCACTCTGACATTTCTTTTTAGCTGTCTTGCAAGTACCATGTCACAGCAAAGCAATAAGTGGCTTCGCATATGCATCACACAGGCACACACACACTGGCTAAGATATAGCAAGTGCAAAAAAACCAAGGCACAAAAATCAAAAAGCTGTGTGCCGTGTGGTATGATTGTTTTTCGAGTTCTAGCTCTGGAATCCAGGTGGTAGGAGGGGCAGAACTGACTCCAGCAAATTTCCCTCTGACCTCCACATACATGTCATGGCATGCGTATGTACACGCATTACGTAAATGAAGAACTGTAAAAACAACAGCAGCAACCAAAACAAAAACCCAGTTAGAGTATGTAAATGCAGAAACATCCACCAGGTACAGAACAGCTCTCTGGGCAAAGGCACACGTGGGAAGATAAAATTTAGATGCAAACCTAGACGGTCCACTGTCTATGATCTGTTTCCCAGAACTGGAAATCCACACTGCATGCTTCTACTTACTCCAACAAACAATCTTTAACAAGTTACAACCTTATGTTCAAATTCAATGTTCCCTTTTCCTTCTTCAAATATGGCTTGATCTTTGCTGGCAAGGACTTTTTGCTTCAAAGAGTCTTCCTTACTCAGTGATTCATCTCTACCANCATATGCATCACACAGGCACACACACACTGGCTAAGATATAGCAAGTGCAAAAAAACCAAGGCACAAAAATCAAAAAGCTGTGTGCCGTGTGGTATGATTGTTTTTCGAGTTCTAGCTCTGGAATCCAGGTGGTAGGAGGGGCAGAACTGACTCCAGCAAATTTCCCTCTGACCTCCACATACATGTCATGGCATGCGTATGTACACGCATTACGTAAATGAAGAACTGTAAAAACAACAGCAGCAACCAAAACAAAAACCCAGTTAGAGTATGTAAATGCAGAAACATCCACCAGGTACAGAACAGCTCTCTGGGCAAAGGCACACGTGGGAAGATAAAATTTAGATGCAAACCTAGACGGTCCACTGTCTATGATCTGTTTCCCAGAACTGGAAATCCACACTGCATGCTTCTACTTACTCCAACAAACAATCTTTAACAAGTTACAACCTTATGTTCAAATTCAATGTTCCCTTTTCCTTCTTCAAATATGGCTTGATCTTTGCTGGCAAGGACTTTTTGCTTCAAAGAGTCTTCCTTACTCAGTGATTCATCTCTACCAGACTGTCATCTTTACTAATACATCCCGATATGTCACAGAAGCCCCAAGCAGACGTCTTCCTCACCTCTGTGTTTGTCTTGTGGACCTTTTACTTGACGTCTTATGTGTCAGCTTTTGAAAGGCCTGGCTGACTTGGTCATCGTTCACAAGACAGTATCTTGGTTGTGGCAACCCAAAGCTAATACATACGCAGGTGGGAAGACTCCCAAAGAGGCTCAGATGCAGGGCCATGATGGTACTGCCACAAAACCACACAAAACCACACACCATTGCAGGTTGTTCAAAGACTTCGCAAGAAAAGGGAAAAGTACCAGGTTTTGAAGTTAAGTAATTAAAACATTTGTAATCAAGGTTTACAGAGGAGTTCTGTCCCCTAGCCACCTTCTAAGCATTTTCCCCAGTGACTTCTGCACCATCTCACAGCACAGACGGGCGGCCTTGCAGCTTCACCCAAACTGCTTTTTGCGTCATCATGAGTATTTTAAGCAGGTGTAAAACATCACCCTCCCTGTTTTGTCTTCCACCCTACATTACAAGTAACCACCTTGACTTTAAAGTATTTACAGGTCATTTGTCCTACATATTAGTCCACTAAATATTTTATCCTAGTAGTTAGGGCATCAAAAAGGAAAACACCACACACACACACATACAAAAATAAAACATTAAGAGACCTTTTGTAGCAGGCATGGTTATTTTGTATTAGTTTAGTATCACTTTCAATAAACTCCTTAAAACAGAAATAGGTATTAACTTTCGAAGCTAAAGGAGATCTAAAAGGCTGCATACACAAAATGCAGTATTCCATATAATTCCATATAAATGAGCTGCAGGTCATATGCACCGACCCAGGGTTTTTGTGAAGCAGTTTTTCTGTCTCACAACATTAAGGAAACCAGACAGCAGTTTCTTTAGCTAACACACATCGTGTAAAGCATGAGTCAGTTCACGTTAGTGTTGTCCAAAGCTGTACACACAGTTAAAGCCAACAAAGAGAATAAAGTATACAAAGCTATCTTTCAACCTCATGCCAAAGAAGTATTTCTACAGATATNACAAAAATGACAGAAGGCGTTGAAGCACAAAGTCACTCACGTCAAGGGAGCCTTCATTTATAACGATCATCCCCATGTTCTTCTTCAGAAGTCTGCAGGAGTGTCCTAGGCACACACAATAAACAGGTAGCATTAGTCTTTCGGGAAAGAAGGGAGGCTTGGAGAGCAAGGGTATGATCGAATACTAAAAGAGGATTTTTAAGGAGAGAGAAGGGCTAGCAGTTGTTTTCCAGACTAATAGGAAGCTAAAAATGAAACACTCTTGTTGGCCATCAGGAAGAGTGTGAGGTAAGGACGCCATTTGCAGCTGCCTTGAGAAACAATATGGAACAACGGAGTTTAGTGTTTCCACATCCTGAAGGCTGCCAGGCACGTGCACTGTATCCTTTTGGGGGCCAAACGAAGAGTAAAGGCTGGGCCAGCAGGTGGTTGCAGAGAAGGTTCAGGAGGGAGGGTGACTCTCTTGGACCTGCTGGCCCCACTCTCTCCCTGTCCTGGATGGTAGTGACATCATTTTTCTTACCCTTCTTTCTTACTTTGTTGTATTCTCTCTTTGACAAACTCACTTCTGCATTAAATCTCTTCCTGCTTCTCTATTGGCTTGACACGGTCGGATACAGTTGAAGAAACACAGGCGACCCTACCTGACTCATCTCACATTAGCAAAAATTATAATAGTGTTGTTTACACTCGATGTCACTGTACTCTCAGTGCCTCGCTCAGCCATCATCAGAGCAGCTTCCTCCCATAGCAGATGGAAACAAATACCGCAGTCAGAACAGTAGCCAGACATTATGCGGAGAACGAGAGACCCTGGAACACTCAGCCCTAAACGGGATGCCTCCTTTAAACCCTCCCCCTTAGGTCTCAGGGAACCCTGGAGAAGAGGAGGCAGTAAGGGTGTACAAGCCAGAGGAGATGGAGGACACCAAAGAAACAAGGCCTTCTAAATCAACAGGATCTCTGTGCATGTGAACTCACAGAGGCTAAGGCAGAATGCACAGGGCCTATACTGGTCCGCACCACATGGGGTCCTAGAGATGAAGAAAGAAGTGGACACATGCCCCCATTCCTAATCCAAAAGAGAGCTCCAATTGGTAACTATTTACAAATGAAAAATTAGTTTTTGCCAAGGTAGTCTCACTGGGGAAACAAACTACTCTTCAGGGTAGGCCGCATATATGCCCAGCAGTAGTTGGCCTGCGGAAAACAGGCTCAGTGGCATCTTTGGAGGTTCCTTGTCTTATAATGTCATGGCAGTGCTTAAGAGTCATTTTTAATGTTCTTTTTTAAAATTTTATTTATATATCTTCTCTCTTTTTATCCTACAGGTCTTTTATGAATAATTTATAGCTTCCAGTTCAGTGTTTTTATGGGATTTCTGAGTGTGCGAACAATTGGGTCTCTGCATCTACATGTTTCTTGTGCCTCTTCTTGGGCTCTTTTCTTTCTGTTTGTTTTGTCCGATTCTAATGTGATATTTTTTGTTTTATTTTATTATTATCTCCTAGAAGACTGTTTGTTTTCTAAGACAGAAGGGGGCTGGATTCAGATGGGAAGGAAGTTGGAGAGAAACTGGGAGGAACAGAGACAGGGGAAACTGTAATCAGGATGTATTACGTGAGAAAAACTATATTTTCAATAAAAGAAAAAAATTAAAAAATTGGAATACCAGCTACCTCTCATCATTGCCATTTGGTCAAAGCCACCATGACACGCCCCTGGGTCACTGTGGCAGTGTCCTCACTGGCTACTCTGCTTCTTTGCTGGCTTCTCAAGACTGACATCACTCTGCACTCAGTCTGTGTCCACAGGAAGCCCATCATGCCTCTCCCTGTGGAATATCATCCTATGTCTTTCCTGTCATGAAGAGCAAACCCAGAGGCTTTTTAAGGGCTAGCACTGTCATCCTGTCTGGCTCCCCCGTCAGCACCGGGGCTCTCTCTGCAGTAGAGGACAAACCGCTGCCTTGTCACTCACAGCAAACTCCTCCTCCTCTTCCAGGTCTTTCCTCAAAGGTCACTTTCTGCAAGTTCTTCCTGATTTCCCTCTGTGCAATGCCCTTTCTCCTCTCATATGAAGTGTGTGTGTGTGTGTGTGTGTGTGGTGTATGTGTGGTATGTGTGTGGTGTGTGGTGTGTATGTGTGTGTGGTGTGTGTGTGGTGTGTATGTGTGGAGTGTGTGCGCACACACTCACATGTATGCACATGCATGTAGGGCTAGAGGCTGACTATGAGTACCATCCCTCTTCTTCTTCTTCTGAGATGGAGGCTCTCACTGGTTTGGAGCTCACCCAGTAGGCCAGGTTGAGTCTGTGTCTGTCCACATGTCACTGGCATTACAAATATAAACTGTCATACTTGGCTATTTCATGTGGATTCTTGTGAGGCAAGCACTGAACCTGGTCTTTTTTTTTTATAAAGTAATCATTGCTTTTTAAAATGCTGCGTGTAGCGATTACCTATATTGTTCTATTATTAAATAAAACTCAGGAGTCAGCTATCAGAGTAAAAACACAACTGATCAGAGAAGCCACCAGTGACCTCCTTTCTCCTTCCTACATCCAAAAGGGCCCTTTCTAAGCTCCTCCCTACAACTTCCCATGTCTCTCTATACGCCCCTTGTCCTCCCAAGGCTCTAGGGCTAATTCCAGTCAGCTGCCAGCTAACTCTGATTCAAGGTAAACTTTATCAGCAGTCTCTACTGTCAGAGTGCGATCAGAAGATCTCACAACAGTTTTGCACTTTTCTAATGCACTGTGTTTCCCCGACTCCAGCTCACATGGCTGATACTTGGTTTCTTCTGTCCCTTTCTGTTTCTTGCTCTTAACTGGAACCTAGCACCAGATACAGACACTGTACAGACATGATGGCCACTGCCGGGATGAACGAACCCTCTCTACCATTTCCTGGGAACAAAGCTTGAGAGCTTTACTGTTTAAATGTGGCTTTTGTAAGAAAACTATATGGAAGTAGAAATCAGACTCAGAAAACAAACACTACACAGGTTACTCTCTTCTATGCAGAAACCCTGACTTGAAAGTGTGTGTGTGTAGGTCATGAGACTAGAAAGGGGTCATGAGACTAGAAAGGGGTCATGAGAAGGGAGGAAGTAGTTTTGAGAAGGGGGAAACAGAGTAATGGATCTTTGTAATAAGAAAGTAGAAAGGGCATACTATGTGGGGGAAGGATAGGGACCAGCAAAGGGGGCAGGAGGCACAAGAGGGCAGTGGAATGGTTGAGCACAAATGAAGACATGTAAGTATGAGAAGCCACACTAAAACCCATTGCTTGTATGCTAACCTAAAAAAAATCAATAAATAAAATCTCTAATGCTTACACGGACTTTGTGATGGCTATTCCTGGTTGTCAACTTGACTACATCTGGGATGAATTAAAACCCAAGCAGCTGGGTACACCTGTGAAGGACTTTTTTCTTAATTAAATCATTTGATGTGGGAAGACCCATGTTTACTATGGATCATTTGAGGTAGATTCACCTTTAATCTTGGCCATACAGTATACTGGCAGCTTAGATGAAGGACATGGAAGAAAAAAGCTTTTTGCCTGCTTGCTCTCACCCTCAATAGCAAGTTCACTCCTTTACTGGCATCAGAGCCCACTTCTTTGGGATTCTGTTACACACTGAAGACCAACGGAAACACTCAGCCTTGTGGGCTGGACTGAACAACTACTGAATTCTTGGACTCTCCATTGGTAGGCAGTCATTGTTGGACTAGTTGGACAATAGTCTGTACGGCATCTTCATAAATTCCTATATATCTATATATCCATATCTCTCTATCTGGAGGAATAAAACTTTAAGAATGAATACATATAATATATTCACTATATACTATGAATATATATCTATTATATGTCACATATATAATATATAATGATCAGAGAAGTGGCAGAGAATTATGTGTATATATATAAATACAAACAAACACACACACACACATATATTCATTCTATAAATTCTATTTCTCTAAAGAGCCTTAATACAAATTTACTATATGTTTATGGTACAGTTTTTATAGTTTAAGGACAATTTAGGGTGACTGCTAAAACTAAAATGCACTGTTAGCTAAATGTACTTGAGATGAAAAAATCTTAACAATAACCTTCTAAGGGTCTAGTTCCATGCTATGTATAACATGCATGTTCAACTCTGGGGAGCTTGGTATTTAATGTGCATGATCAGTACATAGAAGTGAATCTATATCCTACCGTGTTTGGGCCATCCATCCACAGCTACTGAACCTGGAAAAAAGTTTCTTCCTTTTCCATATTATTAGCAATATAGGCTTTGAGCAACATCAAATACTTTCCTCTTTGTGAGACTTATATTACGAATCACATTTTGTCTCCCCCATCCTCAAATGTATGTGCTGAAGCCTTGACTCTTCCCACTGTGGTCTGCACATAGACATGGCCCTTTAAGGAGGTGATTAATGTTAAATGAAGTGGCCTTCTATGGTCTAAGTAGTCTCATATTGCCTCAAATTTCAGTTTTTTATTTCCCCAAAATGTGAGAAATACATTTCTCTTGTCTAAGCCACCTAGTCTGTGACACTCTCTTGTAGTAGCTTGAGGGGACTAACACAAACACTTTGCAAAAGATTGGGAACTGACTGTGGAATGAAAGTGAACTGACAGCCATATGTTTGGAACAACTTCTGGCCACAGCAAGTAGATCTAGCTCATAAACACAACACTGGTCCAGTTTCTAGACTTTGAAAGACAGCTACAGAAACGTTATATTTATAGGCCACTGATGGATTGAACGTTCCACCAGCAAGATGCAGCGTCTCAGAGTGCATGCATGGTTGTATGAGCTGGTCTGGCGGTACACAAAACCACTGCAACTTTAAAGGGGGGCATTGGGGCCACAACTAAACAAATAGGTGAGCCTAATAAAATTACACATTGAGAGCCTTGGGATATCAAGTCTTAAAATATTTTGTTATGGATGAGGAGAGGTGGCCTCCTCCCGTGTTCTCTCTGACCCCAGCTACAGCAGCGATCTCAGCTCTTGCGTTCCAGAAGAATTCACACTGGGGGACAGGTGTAGAAAGCAAGGTGTCAGGGTTTATTTCAGCAGGTGAGAAAGCAGAAGTGGGAAAGTGTGCTCCCTCCCCAGAAGGTGGCTCAGTTGAGTGAGAGGCACAGGGAGACTCTAGCCCTTGGACTAGGTATCTTGGTTAATAGCTTCTACTTCTCTTACCATGAGTCTGCATAAATACCTTGACCCAAAGCAACTTGGGGACGAGGCAGGAACTGAAGCAGAAGTTGTGGAGGAACACTGCTTATGGGCTTGTCCCCCATGGCTTGCTCAGTCTGCTTTCTTACATTATTTAGGACCATGGGCCAGGACAGCAACTCCGCAGGCTAGGCTCGCCCACATCAATCATTCATCAAGAAAATGCCCTACAGCCTTGTCTACAGGCAAACTGATGGAGGCATTTTCTCAACCAACATTCCTCCAAAGTTGGAAGTTTTGCTTTGGGCTACCAACCAGCTCCCAAATGAAGACACAGAGACTTCTTATTAGCTATGAATGCTTGGTCTTAGCTTAGGCTTGTCCCACTAGCTCTTTTAACTTAATTTAAACTGTCTCTATTTATCTACATTTTGTCTCAGGGCTTTTTACCTTTCTTTCATTCAGTATGTCCTACTTTCCTGCTATGTGTCTGTCCATCTGGCCTCTTGTGTTTCCCTGGTGTCTCTTTTCTTTCTTCTCTTTGAGCCTAAATTCCTCCTCCTCCTTACTCTCCCTGCTCGAAGTCCCTCCTCTTCTTCCTCCCTCAATATTGGCTCTTTATTCAGCTCTTTATTAAACCAATCAGGTGCCTTAGGCAGGCAAGGTAAAAGAGCAATACATCTTTACATAGATAAACAGATATTCCACAACATCCCTCTTCCCAGATAACTCTACCTTGTGTCAAGCTGATACGAAACTAGCCAGACACCATGCTTGGGACAGTCTGACATAACCTTTCTGGAATAGGAAGAGGCTTTCTTAGAAGTTACCCTTTCACACATTTCAGTCTGTTAGAATTAAGTACATTAGATGTAAGAATTCACATAAAGTTGAGACATTCCCTAGGGGAAAGGGCAATGATGTCATGTACCTGCTCCAGGTCAGGGGATGAGGCTCCTTACAAGGGGTCCAGGGTCCACTGAGACTGGCTTTGTTGTTTTCCCAACAGCCCTGTCGTCCTTCTTGAATCTGTTCAGATTAACTATCTCATGACATAAGTCCTTGTCCTCAGTGTCCCCAGCCTCACGTTTTTTTTTTTTTTAACACATCTTTAATTCATCTTATTAAAACACGTTGGGCCATTAGAAGGTACCAGGATTTAAAATTGGAATAAGGTGAATTACCAATATTGATGGCAGTTTCTTGCTTGTCCCCAGTCAGGATCCATATTTTGATGTCAGCTTTCATGAGAGTTTCTATAGTTTCAGGCACCTGGTCTTGTAGTTTATCCTCGATGGCTGTAGCTCCAAGTAGCTGAAGATTCTGGGGGAAAAGTATTACAAATTTGAAGGGGAAAACTACTTTATTAGTTAAGAACAAAATGTGAAATATGTTAAAATAAGAGACAAAAGTAACTCAAGGATTTGGGCATAAATTCCAACTATCCTGTTGTTTTCTTTCTTAAGGAACCTTGACTTTAATCTAGTTGTTTTTGGCTGAGAATGACATTCCTTGAAGCTGGATTACCTTAACTCTTTCTAAAGTAAGGATCTGATTCATAAAATAAAAACAAACCTAACCTCCCACTCCCCAAATGAGGGGCACTAAAAAGTCGGCTAAAAAGGAATAGGTGGCAACTGTAAACAAATCAGGGAGAAACACTCTTGACCTGTTTAAAAAGAGATTAAATTTCACTTTGATGCAGTGTCAGGAAACACACACAGAAGAACCAAACATGATGAGGTGGGAACAATAAGCTGAGCGACAGCATGAGTCTCTAAGAAAACCCACTTTGAGTGTTTTCCACATGGCTAGAAAGTGAGATCATCACAGGACTCTAGTGTATTGGGTGCTGTCTTTCACATAAAAGCTAATATAGTGAACTGATTCATACCTCAGGGATGTTGTGAGTTTGATTCTGTAACACCACAATATGGTGGTTTGAAAGAAAATGGCCCCCAAAGGGAGTGGCACTATTAGGAAGTATGGCCTGTTGGAGTATTTAGGGTCTTGTTGGAGGAAGTGTGTCACTGTGGAGGTGAGCTTTGAGGATTCATATATGCTCAAGCCATGCCCAGGGAGACAAACCACTTCCTGTTGCCTGCAAGTCACAATGTGGGACACTTGGCTACTCCTCCAGCACCATGTCTGCCTGTATATCACCATGTTGCATTATGATGATAATGGATTAAACCTCTGAAGATGTAAGCCACCCAATTAAATGTATTTCTTTTATAAGAGTTGCTGTCGTCACGGTGTCTCTTCACAGCAATAGAATCCCCAACTAACATAATAAAAAGTCAAAAGCCTAATGAAGCAAATCCCATGAACTTTTTTTTCAGTAAATATATCTTATGCCTATACTACATTATATATACTATATAGTATGCAATACCTTCATGTATGAAAAAACAATGCAAGTATTTTAATTCAAAATACTTTATTGCTAAAAAATGTTAAAGGTCACCTGAGCCTTCAGGATCAACATGTTTTGCCAGGGAAGCATCTGGCCTTGATGCTGATAGCTCCTGACATGTCAGCTGAGGAGGCATGCCAATTAAAATAAGGCAATGAAATCTGCCACGTGGTCAATTCATCCCATGCACTGTTTTCTCGGCAGCAAGCAATGCTGTTCGACAGTCTTTTATCCACAGAAGAAGTTTTTCAAAGTTGGACTCAATCATCTAAAACCTTGCCACTGTCTTCCCAAACAAGTTTCTAGAACATTCTAAATCTTCTGCTATTATTTCAACATTTTTTCATAGCATCCTCCTTGGCAACAGATCCCACTGCAAGAAAGCAGTTTTGCTTTGTTTACTTGTGGTTTTTTTCCTCATCCATTAAAGTTTTATCATGTGACTACAGAAATTTATTTGCAGCCTCTAGTTCTTTTGCTATGCCCACCACATATGCAGTTACTCCCTTCCCGGGAGTCTTGAATCCCTGAGAGGAATCTCTGAGGGTTGGAACCACCCTTCTCCATAGTCCTTTAACGTGTTGTTATTTTTCCCTCATCAAGTGAATTGGATCTAGGCATCTAGGATGGTGAATTGTTTCTGAAAGGCTTTCAATTTACCCAGATCCATCAGAGGATCACTACTACACCCACATCCTTTACAGAAAGTATTTCTTGAGTAATAAGCCTTAAAAGCTGTGCTTGCTCCTTGATTTGTGGGTTGCAGAGTGAATGTCGTGCTGGCAGGCATGAAAACATTAATCTTCTTATGTTTATAAATCTGTTAAAATCATTGGCTGACCAGGTGCACTGTCAATGAGTAATAATATTTTAAATTATTTTTTCCCCCAAGCTGTATGCCTCAGTACTGGGTATCAAATGTCCAGCACGCCATGTTATAAACAGATATGTCACCCAGGCTTTGCTGTTCCATATACAGAACATAGGCAGAGGAAATTCACTTTAGTATAACCCTCAAAGGCCCAAAGACTTCCAGAATGGCAAATGAGCACGGGTCTACCTTAGCTACCAGCTGTATTGTCTCAATTTGTCCCTTAGAAGTCAGGCATTGATTTCTACTCTCTAGCTATGAATGCTTTGGGTAGCTTCTTTTTTTGATTAGAAGCTCGCTTGATCCTCACTGAAAAGCTGTTTGCTGATATAGAAGTCTTCATCAACTATTTCTGCTAGACCTTCTGGATAACTTAACTTGTTACAGCTCCTGCAACAGCATTTGCTGGGTGACTTGGAACTTCCATGTGTGTGGAGATGGCCTCTTCATTTAAAGCACTTGAGCCAACCTGTTGGCTTTGAACTCCTCTCCTCACCCCTATCTGCCTTCATAGAATTGAAGAGGTTAAGACTTTGTTTTGAGAGTGAGAATTCTATGTCACGGACCCACCCATGCCAAGAGCTTGCTTTGAATTAGGCTTTGGCTCAGAGGAATGCTTTAGCAGGTTTCATCTCCTAACAAAGCACAAAGACGCTCTCCACATCACTGTCAGGATATTGTTTTGATTTTGTATCATTCATGTGTTCATTGGAACTGGACTTTAACTTCCTTTAAGAATGATATGATAATCACAACTTGGCTATTTGGTGAAAAAGACCAACTTTCAGCCTTTCTTGGCTTTAGATATACTTTCCTTGCTTAGTTTAATAGTCTCCAGCTTTTGATTTAAAATGAGAGACACCCAACCCTTCCTTTTGCTTAAGTATTTGGATGTGACAGCAGAGTGAATCTACTTCCAATATTGTAGCTCAGAGAATAAGGCCCTTGGAGAGGGAGGGAGATAGAGGAATGGCTGGCTAATGGAGCCATGAGAACACACATATTTATTAAAGTTATGGTATTTCAAAACAAGTACAACAGTGAAGGGCTACTGAATACAGATTATCATAAGAAATACAATAATCAAGATAGGTCTGATTATTATGTAACATCTCAAGAGCCACCAAGACTTAACAGTAAGGCAAGATGTGAGCACATGCCAGACTTGCATGTAGTTTATGCCTGCATCAGCCCGGGGTGCTTCTAGCGGCAATTCTAACAATGACTTAGGAGGTTTGGTTTTCCTTCCATAAGCATGCTTGAGGTAGGCAGTGACTGGGAACTCAACTACATCTCCACATTCAACTCCACAATACATTTCCTAATGTCTCAAAGCGGTTGTCCTGGGAACAAGTGAAATGGCTATTCCGAAGTCAAGAACAACGAGTCAACAGCAAATCTATCTGCTTCTCATTTGGAAAACAACTGTTTCTAAACATTCCAACATACTTCCAAAGAAAGCCAGTTGGCCAGCCTATGTTACAGGGCTGTCACAAATTACGCATTTAGTTCTCCTAGCCTCCATGGTGGATATGTCAAGGCAGAGGGATGGGTGGGATTGAGTGCTAAGATTAGCTCATCAATAGCCTCTTCCACAAGGGACACACAGAGGGCCAAGCATAGGAAGGGTGCTTGCATGGTATGTTTATAGCTATAGCCCCTCACCTTCCTCTAGTGACACCTGACTCATACAATGAAGCCAAACTCAAAGTTACTGCTTCTTCTCCCTTTCTGCTCAGAGTTCAGCTAACTCTTACACGTTTTCACGCACCATACAGATTGAACACGTACCATGGAAAAGTCTGAAATGACACGCAATCTACATGTGTTTGAGCACCAACAAGATGCCACAAGCGGGGAGGAAATCCTATACATGACCTCAGGTAACAGGTGGCAGTCAAAGCATAGGTACAACAAGATGCGGACAACTATAACACAAAATTACCCTCAGATTTGTAAGTGAGGGGCATATGGAAGAAATGAATTCCATATTTAGATTTGGGTCTCATTTCTGAAGAACCTTATTATGTAGACGAAGTCCCAAACCTGGGAAGAAAACCTAACCAAATGAACAACAACAACAAGAAGAACCAACTCTGAAACACTTTTGGTCCCGAACAACAACAACAACAAGAACCAACTCTGAAACACTTTCGGTCCGAGCATGTCTGACTGTGTTACCATCAGGTGTTAGAATGTGGGACTCTGGAAGGCTTGCTGAAATACAGGATCACATCATTTATCTTTGCATCCAAATGACATTGAGACTAAGCACTGGGTATGCTCACTAAGTGACAAACAAGACAAAATCCAAACCCAAATGTTCCAAAATATTGCTACCATTGAGACCTCTTTATTGTCAGTATGTTCCAAGTCCCCTGAGCAGCTATCAGACACACCTGGTATGTGATGCTTAGTATATGACACAGAAAATGGGAAGGCATATCTCCTTTTTTTTTTAAAAAAAAAGAAGACAGTATTATTTTATTATCTCGAATAGGAAACAGATTTGAAATCTATCACCCCCTGATGAATAATTATCACTGAGGTCAAGAAGAAGAGGCAGAAAGGCTCAATGTCGCGAGGCAGCATCACTGTTACTGTATCCCAACGTGCACACAGCGCTTCCATCAGCTCTTGCATCTACTTTAAGGCATTTGCAGTTACATCATTCCGGCTCACATCCTCTCGAGGATGGAGACAGAGCTGTGTTCAAATTTGAAATTTTCTATGGGGGCTTGATAAGGTCTTTAATAATCACAGAGATTGTTCAGAGACAAAGCCTTGAAAGTTTCTAAACTAGAAAAAGATTACCTTTCGTAATGTGTTTCACAAAACACTGGGTAACTAGATAATTGGGGTGAGTCAAGACACGGGACACAGCCATGAGAATTGTATAAACACATATATTTGTGTAGTCCCCAGCTCTACTCTCATGGGGAAAATGAGCTCAGAAAATATATAGGTACAAACTACCACCCACAAAGCTATAAAAATAAAATGACTTCACCGGAGAGATCATGAAGAAATCCTGTTTGAAAAAAGGCAAGAGTCTGGTTTTATACGGCAAAGGAAAACATTTTAACCTAAGTACAAATAATATAAAGAGACAGGGATGTAGGGCCAGTCAGGTATGTGGGGAAAGGTGATGAGCAGGCCAGCATGGTGTGCAGATGGTGGCTGTTCTCACAGGAGTTTCTACAGGTGTCATGACCAGGTCTGAGCCTTCAGCAAAACGGCAGTGGCCCTAACCCAGTGAAGATACACCGCACCCTAGAGGCCGCTGTGTCCCTTTATCCTGAGTGCCCTGAGCATGGCAGTCCCCACCGTGAGTGGAGGGCTCTGCAGACGCCTTTCCTTCCTCTCGCCTTCATTGTGAGATTAGGATCTTGACTGATGGGCTGTTTTGCTTTCGGAAATTAATATCTTTAGCTACACAGCCGTCATTAGAACAGAAAAGATGTGAACTCTGCGTGCTTTTCCTGATCGTGGCACTAAAGTGTTCAGGCGGTAATCAATTTCATCCCAAATATGTATTACCTTACACAGATGGCCATTAATGGCCACTGTGGGAATTACATATTCAGAATGTGTTGAAACACCAGGAAATTCCCATGGTATTCGTGGAATGAAAAAAAAAAGCCTAAACGCTAATTTTCCTTTCAAAATGTCACCATGCCAAAAGTTAGAAAGGGCCAGGTTGATGACTCTTTGACATAATGTGCATTTAGTTATCACAGAAAAGTCGTGAAATAATACTTAATTACCTACAAAAGCTCTCAAAAATCTCATTTTTTCTTTAGATGTTTCTAAAGTATTTTTTTTAAAAGGGGAGATAAATGCAAAATTTCTACCCCAGTGAAAATAAAAACTTTCATATAGAATCTTTAAAAACTCAAAGTATATTCTAGTAGTACATATTAAGGTGGATATAGAAACATTTTTTTCTTTTGTTCCCCAATCTATATATACTTTACCAAGTAACAGGCTTCCAACGTGACCTGCATTTTCATATTAGCAAGTAGGTCATCAGTGCTTAGGTACCATATTTGTGTTATGTTTTCAAATGAGAACAGTACAATTATCACGCTCATGTCAACTCGCACTTCTGAATGCAGCATGGTCTGTTTGGGCATCAGTTTCTCTGAAGACAGAGATACAATATTGATACGCAGAGTTTTAGCCCTAGAGGAAATACAAACATAACCTAGCAAGACACAGGAGCCCCAGTGTCAGCGTGAAAGAGGCTGATGGTAGGACAGCGAGGATTGAGAAGCACCCAGCATGGCCAAAGCAGAGAGAAGGCTACAGATACTGGAAAATGGTTCCCATTTGTGATCAGAGTTAATGACTTCAGGGTAATAGTAAGAAACTATTGTGATGAGAAACCAGGCAAAGATCTCTCTCTCTCTCTCTCTCTCTCTCTCTCACACACACACACAACACACACACACTGATGTCTTTAGCACTCTGTACTTACAAATGATCATAAATGATGATCATAGGAAAGAAGTACCAGCCTACCATGGCTACTTCAAAAGCAAAATAATAAAACAAACTCTATATGACACAAGCTTGAATTACTCTAACCCTAGCTGGTGATGGATGGAGATAGAGACAGAGCCCCACATTGGAGCACTGGACTGAGCTCCCAAGGTCCAAATGAGGAGCAGAAG
>LOEQ01001156.1:87974-100467 GCA_001685075.1 Bramus lutescens | reverse complement strand
AAAAAAAAAAGACTCACAGCGCCTTTGCAGTAAAGCCGTAGCTTCCCAGAGGGAGTGCGAACCACCACCGACATTCTCTTCCTAGCGCTGAAATAAAGAGGTTTCTGTAATGGGTCATCATACCGCAGATCTGCATAGACAGGTTCTTGTTGGGCTTCGCAGATTTTAATGCTCAAGGTGACAAAATTAACCTGACCAAATTATGAGCCATAGTCTTTTGTATATACAAATTATCTCCCGAATGCATAGCTGGGGGCCTCGGAGAGCCACATTAGATTTTTGACGTCACCGGAGTAACATCTACTGTCCTAAAGGAATAAGCCAAACAGTTCCCCAGACATCTCTAAGAGTTAATACCCACCAGAGTAGCAACATTCTTAATATGTTAATATTCAAAAATTTTTGAGCTAGTATCTTAATAGATGGTTACAGGCTACACTTTAAAAATTAAAAACAGAAACAACATTTTTAACTATATAATCACAGATAAAGGCAAATGCTAGTACTTGTAAGAAGCAATATAAGCATTCGTTGTTGTTTAAATGATTGCAGCAGGCCCTTTACTGAGAGGGGTACAGTCCAAGACCCCCAGCAGATACCAAAGACCGGGGATAGTGTCAACCCAATAATGCATTTTTTTCTGTACATATATATACCTATGACATTGTTCAATTTGTTAGAGTAAGCAACTAACAACAGCAACTAAAAGAACAATTATAAGATACCTTAGTAAAAGGTATTTGAAACTTATAAATTGTTTGCTTCTAGAATTTTCCATTAGATATTTTTAGAGTATGATTGACCATGAGGAAGTGAGGCCTCAGCCAGGGTGGAAACACTGTCCTTTACGAATATGCAAACTGGTCTCGCCTACACATTAACTCAGCCCTTTTTGGCCCATGACATTCTTAGTTCAGAGCTGATTTAATGGTCCTGGAATCATCAACTTAATTCTCCCGGCAAGATCTCTAATCGCGACTGGGAACCCTCTTCTGAGATCCATCCAAGTAAGATGGCCATTGCAGAGAAAAGTCACTGAGTCTGAGGGGTATACTATGGGATGTACAAAGCAGAGGTGCTCCACACTGACCACCTGTATATTTCGTCCCTCTGCGAGGTTCGCTCCCTCACGCCTGCGAGGCCTCAGCACACATTCTTGACTCTCCAAGGCCTTTTACGCTTCCTTCTTGCTCCAGACTCTGAATTTCAGGGACTCACCCTCAATCCCTCACATTTTTCAGCCTCCAAAGCTGGCTATGTTTGCTCCCTCCTCCCTCGGATTTACTTGACACCAGGCAGAAGTAGTTCTGTTTTGATCAGAGCCTTTCCTTCCACAGCATGGCTAAATCGCTCACCTTACCTTCTCACTGGCTTCATTCTGAAACCACGCAGCTCTCCTGGGAGTCTGCCCTTTTCCCCTTCTATGTGGATCATGTTTATCCACAAACATGTTCTAGTGTCTACCTTATACCTCACCGAGCAGGCATCCTCCCCTGTGAGTCACAAGTCCTCTCAATTCTATAACTCAACTCTGGGGAAACTATGTCTATATTCAGGCTCCACCCATCTCCCCTCCACTCCCATCTTCCCACCATTCCAATGAATACTCAACTTTTCAAACCTCCCCTTACCTACTGGCAGCTGCCTCTGAACAGGTGATTATTCTTCTTAAGATTTCTCTCAGCTCTGGGCTATTTATCATTCTGCTTTTGTCCTCTGTATCTTTCACAATAAAAGCTTGATTTTATTTAATCCCCTCTTGCAATAGTTGCTCATGCTAGCTAAGCATGCTACCCCTGAAGTATACCACACAGTCCATTTCTCATTTCAAGGCAAGTTCTGAGTAAGGGGCCTGAGCTGACCTTAAACTTGTCTGCATCCCAGGAAGTTTTGAACTTGGGATCTTCTTGGTTCTGTCTCCAAATTAGTGGGTATTACAGGTCATTCCACAATATCTGGCTAATTCTTAGTTTGCAATCAATCCTTAATAGTTAGAATTCTTTTTAATAAGTGGCTCAGTCATCAGCCTTCCACTTTCTCCGTAATCTATATTTTATCTTCAGAAGATCCTATTGACTTATAAACTTTTGGTATCAGTTGGAGACCAGTGACTACTGAACGGGTATTTCAACCACAGTTTTGGTTTTATTTTCTGGCCTTATAGCCAATTCCCTGCTGGACTTTTTCATCTGTGTGTCTCCCAGACATCTAAAGCATAGTATTTCCAAACATCTCATCTACCACATCATTCCTATTCCTATCTCTGCCATCCATGTACAGGGAATTTCTACACACCTAGCTGTTCAAACTAGGATCCTCACCCTTCCCTTCCTTCTCTGCCCCACCCATCCGATCTATAGCCAAGTTCCGCTGATCTCCCTCAAATAAGTGTAAAAAGCCCACCAACTTTTCTTCAATCTCAGCACCGTTATCCTGATCCAAACTGCTAGTGCATTCACGGAGACTGTTTGACAGCATCACATTTGTTTCTGTTTCCAGGCTGAGGCCCCACCCTCACCACAAAATCAAAGACCTGAAAGTCCTTGCGTTCGATTTATTTTTCTCCATGGCACTTTTCATCAGCATGGAGTGTTCAAAAACCACATCTATATGCTAATTTATATGCTGTTTATATTACCTTTAACACAAACAGGGTTGGGAAAGACACTTTATCATGAAGACAGAGATGAGCGATGTATGTGGGAATATTCTATCCTAGGTAATTAACTTAGCTTATTCCTTTGAGCTGTTTGGAAAATACAGCACAAGGATAGTGTTGAATATCTTGGAAGACCCTGTTATTTGGGCACGTGGTCACTCGGGATCAAAACAGTCACCAAAGTTAGCATACACAAGCAACTGTCTCTCCTAGGCACTGTGTAAATTTGCTTACGTAGGAGAAAGCTCAGAAAAACAGGTGGGCATGGTTTTTCTCAAACAAAGCATTGTTCTCTGCTGGGCTTTCATTTCTCAAGTGTCCTTTGAGAGGACATACGGTCTTGAGAGATCCTGTAGGAAGACCCATTTGTCCCGAGAGCATAGGGTGGCTAGACAACAATGCCCAATGTAAGTCTGAGTAGGGTGGCATAGCTGCAGGCCTTTGCTCTAGCTGGAGTGCAAAGACATCCCCACAAGCTCCTACATTTCATACTTGGTCTCTCATTGGAGAGCTAGCTGAGGAAGTGCTGAGGACTTTAGGAGATGAGGCCTACTTGGGGAGAGTTCTTCAAGGGTATGGCTTGGTGCTCTTCTGGCCCTGATCTCCCTGCTCCTGGATTAATGGGGATTTAAGGAGGCATGTCACAAGCTCTTGCCATTATCCACGGAGCTCCAGGCACTTTGCTCTCCCCGCCATGATGGACTGTATCCCTTTAAAACGTGAGCCAACATAAAGTTTTGTTTCTTTATGTTGTTTCTGGCAGAATCTTGTCACAGTGATGAACACAGCCAACATTATTTCTCTTTAAGAAAGGAGTGAGTGAGACACTCACTTTGCTTTCTGTTCCTTCCTACTAGATGGTAATTCTCACTTCACAGAGACAAGTGGGCATAAGGAACATACAATGAATACAGAGGCTTCCTAAATCTTAACAATTTCATTCCATATAAATCTGTTGCCTCTTAGTATATCTATGATTTTAGGTTTTTAGATGCTAGAGTTTAGAACTGAAATATACCCCCAAAGGCCCATATATTAGAGGACTGATCCCAGAGAGGTGCTATTAGGAGGTGGAAACATCTAAAAGGTAAGAGGTCTTTGGGCCATTGGGTAGGCTTTGAGGGGCATCTGTGAAACCATGTCTACTTTCTTGTTCTCTTTGGAGATTTTTAAATATCTCATGAACACTAAGTCCATCTTTGAAGACTCCATGGTAGGAGCATCAGGCCATGAGGCAAGTAGGTTTACTCCTCCCTGTGTTCCTGCCTCATACCTCACTACAGGCCCAGTGTAGCTAGGCTATTGGTCATGGAGTGCAGCCTCCAAAATGTGTCAAAATAAACTTATCTTTAGGAGGTGACTGTTTCAGACACTGGATATTATATTGGAAAGCTAGCTAACATGCCAGCCACAGGGTTCTTAGTCTTGTCCTGTATCTGGGATTTAGGCAACTACCTCACAGAAAGACCCTTTGAACTACCAGCAGAAACCACACAGTCCCATGTCCTGAAGAAAACTGGGCATGACTTGTCTAGGACACCTAAACCACACGGAAGATCTTAATATTTTGCTTAAACACATAAATAAGAGTAAAGCATACATTCCAGCTGTATATAGGAAAAACAAAAAGTGAATGAAAATGTATTCCCCCCCCCACAAATTCTAGAGCAGGTGTCTTTACCTGGTGAACTCTAGGACATTGAGCAATTCATATCTTTCTTCCTGCCCCAGCTGCAGAATAAAAGAAATGGAAATACTTTAGGTTTCTTGGAAATAATCATTGTCACAAATTTTATTGTAAAATGTCAACACAAGCACAATTTCCCTTCCTCCTTCGGAATTACGGGAGAGAGTTTACTAAACTTTCAGGTTAGTGAATAGTGAAAGACAGGAGAGGGCTCAGAAGTATTCAAAGTGCCACAGAGGCAGGCGGGAGAACTCTGCTGAGTGGAGACTGCAACAAAACTCCCAACAGACAAGATTATCTGTTGTGGCCATACTGAGCTTACTAGCTAAGGAGGCAAGGACACACAGAGTCAGGGAAAGAAAAGGACACAGTAAAAAATGTCAAAAATTTATCCTTAGGAAATGATGGAAAATGAATTTTAAGAAAAAAAACCTGAGTTAGGAAAGAGTTTAATGAAAAGATACCAAGTACAAAGATGCTTAGTTATGAATACATGTACAGGTGTAATAAAAACACTAATAATAATTTTGAAAACAAGCTATCATTTACATTAAATAAACCACAGAGATCTTCAATGCAAACTGTACAGTTTGGTAAAGGTACTGCCTGTGCAAACAGTGCCCTGTTGAGGATGCAGAACATCTGACCCATAATGAATTCTCTCATTGCATTTCCAATCAATCTTCTCCCCGCCCCAAGGCAATGGCTCTTCAAGATTCTATCATTATAAATCACGTCTGCACAGTTTCCAGCTGCAGACAGATGGGCTCATAAAGGAGGCTTTCCTTCGTGCCTGGCATTCTTCCCTTCTCAATATAGGGTTTTTGTGATTTATCCACACTACTCAAGAATCAAGAGTTCACCTTTTTCATCGTTTCGATTGTCAGACGGATCTCAACCTGTTTATCCTCTCCTGCTGATATGCATTTGTTTGCTTCCAGTTTGGTGTAACCATGAAGACAGCCACCACAAACACTCCATTATACCTCTTATGGTGCACACGAACTTCCCTTTCTCCTGAGTAACTGGGAACTGAGTATAGCTGCTGGATCGAGGTAGCTTTCCTTTATTAGAAAACTCTTCAAAAATTCACAAACATTTGTTTCCATCAATGGTTTTTAATTTCAGTCTTCCCAGTGGGTGCATAGTAGTGTTCCGCTATGGTTTTGCATTTCCTTGATGACTAGCCACGGCCTGCTTGTAGCCACTCGGATATCACCTGCTGTGATAAATCTGTTCAAAACTTAAAAGCAGATCCTGAAGAATGACCTTTTTGTTGTTAGCTGTTTTGAGACAGGGTAGCCCAGGCTTGTGTAGCCCAGGCTGGCTTCAAACTCGCTATGTAGCCCATGCTGGCTCTGAACTCCAGATCCTCCTGTCTCCGACCTCCCGTGTACTGTGATAACAGGCCTATGTATTATACCCAGGCTTCTGGATACTCACAAAACCAAACATTTAATAATGCCTGGAATCTAAAGAAGAAACAAATGGGAAGATGACTCAAGGCAGACAAATCTCCTTTTAGTAGAACAGAAAATCAGTAGATAGGTCTAGTTTGGAAGAATCAACATTGTCTATCAAGCGTATTATCAGCCACAGTTTTGCTACGTGTTTAAAGAACCGAATGAAGGGATGGACAGTGGTGCCCCTGGATAGGTAACTTTGGTTCCATTGTGATCTTTTCCACACTGCCTTTATCTCTGAAGCTACAAGAATGTGCTATGCAGGTTTTAAAGCTCCCTTAAGACCCAAGTGACTTACTGAATCTATGATGACCGAGTCAGGAGTTCTTCCAGTGAAGACAAAATTCAGCTGCTTGGCCGCTCTGACCAGTGCTCCCTCATCTGTGTCAGGGAACAGGTGACAGAAACAGGGCAGAAACAGATGATATATGCAAATGTAAGGGAAAGAAACTGGCACAATGCAGATTTCTGCTCAGTTAAAAGTTCCTTTCATTATGCTCTGAAATCCATTCCTCTCTGTGTATACGATGATGCCAGAGGAATGGGAACAACTGTTAGTGACCACACCTGAAAGTGACAGCTTGAATGGGCTCCTTAGTCAGCATATGCTTGAGAACACCTTTCTCCAAATCCATGGCAGGAAGTCTTTTAAAGAGTGATCCATTCCCCCCAAATGGTTGAGTGTTAATTCCAATGCCTGAGATCTGAATCACTTAAAGGGAACAGAGGCTTAGTTTATGGCAGCTGCTTTCCTCACCATGTCACCAAGCTTTGTCACTGCTGAGAGTGATGACACACACACATACACACACACACAGATACACATGTGCGCACACACAATCCACACACATATACATCCATCCATACATACATGTGCATGCACACACATCCACACGTGCACACACACATCCACATACATACATACACAGTGAACACACACATCCACACATGTGCACCCATATACACACATGTGCACAGACATACATACACTCATACACACATATACATACACACACATTTACTCTATGTGAAACAACAAAATTTCTTACTCTGGTTAAGGAATTTGATGCATTGTTCAAGGCATACCCACTAGTTAAGAATATGGTTTTAAAATTCAAAGTGAATCATTTCCCTTAAAGTTTGGATTATTTACCTAATTTTATCTTGGAAGTAAGTCTAAAATCAAGCCTAAATAGCTTAATGACCAGTAAATATTTTATAGAATCCCCTGAAGGGTAAGAAGATCTCCTCACCTAAGTGAACACAGAAAAGGTGCCCTCCAGTCCCTAAAGAGAGGGCAGAATTATGTTCTAAAACCATGCATAGCAGCTTTCTTTAGGCAAACAGATCTCCCATCTGACTATGTGTAAAGCCCATCACGCAAGAGTTTATTCTTATTTATAAGGAGAAACAATTACATGTATACAAATAGTTTTATTCCTTTGTGTACACTTTATGACTCAATTTTCCATATAATTAATTTGAGAAAAATCACATACACAATGCAACATATTTTCACACACACACACACACACACACACACACACTTAACCCGGAAAGCCAAGTTTCTAAAGTCATAATTTGGTTATGTTCCATTTATAAATTAAATTGAAAATTTAAGTTCTATAATACCAAATTTCAGAACAACTTTCTACAGAAAAATACTCCATTGTTGTTTCTGCTATACCTGGAGATGCTGCCTGATAAAAGATCTTCTCGCCTTCTCTCTCTGGTACAGCTGTGTGGCAGACTGCCATCATTGTGAGAAATTCACAAATGATAGGTGCGGTTGGCTGTGAGGAATAAACACATAATTTATCCCTTTCATTTAACTATTTGACACTAATGGCAGTAATGTTACTTCATGGCCATTTATTAAGAGTACAGCTGGACAGCATTTGGGGGTGTGGGATTACAGCCAATAGCTATTATGAAGAAAACCTATTTAGAACTCAATTTATTTGTTCTTGTACTTCCTCATTCACTCTGTAAACATTTATTTAACATGATTTTGTGCTCTTGAACAGAAATGAGAGAAAAAGATGATGAATTTGGTCCTTAGTGGGCAGAAGAAGACATTCTAAAATATTCACTTATTTGTTTGTAATTTCTAGTCAGATTTAAATTTCAGACATCTAACCTTTGAGTGGGGGTGATTATGTGTGTATTTTTCTGTAATGCCGCCTTCCCTGTCTCCAATATATCTATAAATTTGTATCTATGTATCTATGTATCTATCAACCATATGTCATCCATTCATGTCATAAGTCAGTACTAAGGCTATGATGTCATAAGTCAGTACTAAGGCTGTGTCATAGTTGGTACTAAGGCTGTGTCATAAGTCAGTACTAAGGTTGTGTCATATGTCAGTACTAAGGCTATGATGTCATAAGTCAGTACTAAGGCTGTGTCATAAGTCAGCACTAAGGCTATGATGTCATAAGTCAGTACTAAGGCCGTGTCATAAGTCAGCACTAAGGCTATGATGTCATAAGTCAGTACTAAGGCTGTGTCATAAGCCAGTACTAAGGCTATGATGTCATAAGTCAGTACTAAGGCTGTGCCATAAGTCAGCACTAAGGCTATGATGTCATAAGTCAGTACTAAGGCTGTGTCATAAGTCAGCACTAAGGCTATGATGTCATAAGTCAGTACTAAGGCCGTGTCATAAGTCAGCACTAAGGCTATGATGTCATAAGTCAGTACTAAGGCTGTGTCATAAGTTGGTACTAAGATGGGCAGGTGCTCTTACCAACGGTTAAAACTATGGCAACTGAAGGAGAAGAAAGGCATTTTCTAACAGTATAAGCAAGAAGAGATTAGGATTGATGATACAGTACCTTGTGTTTTAGTTTATTTTCATTTTTGCTGTTTTTATTTTATTTTTTTTAAAGAATCCCACTGGCACACAAATGCTGTATTGCTCAACTAGGTTAGATCCTGCTTCTGCACTGTGTTCTGTTTCTCATATCTACAACCCGCTCTTCCCTACCTCTGTTCTTCTCCCCACTCCGTCCTCTATATACTCTCTGATTTTCCTCTAGCTTTAATGACATTTGAATTCTCTTTACTCTAACTATATCATGTCTCCCTCCCTATTTAGGGGTCGTATAAAATAGGCTCAATAAAATCGCAGCGGGAAACTTCAAATCTAGGGAAAGACACGAGCATCTGGACATAGGAGAAATTTAGAACACTAGTACACATAAAGTACAAGAAATATAAAAAAAGATCATGCAAGTAAAAGCAAAAAACCAGAAAGACGGAGGGCAGCTGAGAAGGATGCGTGCGTGCTCATCTATGAGGGACAGATCACATTCTGACGACACTTACGTGGTTATTTTGGAGATTCTCCAGCAGCGATGAGTCACTAAATGTTTTTTCATCTCCAAACTGCGAGTTCTGCCTAAAGGGGAAAAAAATAAAGCAAAGCTGGATCGCTTATACAGACAGGCCTATCCATTTACTTCTAACTAATGATGAATGATTACCCTCAATGAATTCAAATAACTGATTTTATGACTATCATGCTTTTAAAAAATATTTTAAGTATTAATGAGGTTATTAAAATATGATTTTACTTTGGCCAAATGAGAACTCTTTATATGCAGTAACAATACAAATGATTGTATGAAATATAAAAATGTGAACAATAAAATATTTACATAGCTTGACAACCTTTATAAATATGTATAAGAATATTTCTGAGTATATCATATTATGCTATTCAGAAAGAAAAATAATTACAAATGTATATGGGATTTGTATCGTGGCTGGTTCTTTACATTAACAAATGAATTATGTACTTTACTTGAAACAAATAGGACCTGCATTAACTTTTAATCTATTATTAATCTCATGACCCTGCATTTAAGAAACTCAAACCAAAAACCAGGAGCATGTAAGTAGGCACAGCAAAATACTTCAAAGTATCTTTGAAATGCACCTTGAAAATGTAAATGTGACCATTTTTTTCTCAGTATAAAAGTTTCAGAATTGACTGAGGAAAAACAAACATCTCCATGAAATAAGTAATCACAGTCTAGAAGATTTTAATCATAATTTAAGTTTGAGCTACGGAGTTTTGACAGCGCTACGTGTGAAGCACCAAGACTTTCTCTGACATCCTAAACTGCAGTGAGAAAGGGAGAGGTCACTGAAGAAAGCCAAATACAATGGAACCAGTATGCCTCCCTGAGCTGATGATGTAAAACTGATACGTGCTTGCAACATTACACAGCTGCCTTTATTTAAATATCAGTGCTTGGCTGGTGGACTATACAAGTTAGATAAGATATCTTTGCTAGCAGGTTGTAGTTAAGAATTCCCAAAATTATCATTGGTTTTATTGGGTTAGTATTAAGTACGGGCTCTAATAACTTCCAAATGACTTGTCAGTGGGAAGATAGAAGAGCTAACACATTTCTATAAATATTCCCATTTATAAAGACTAGTTTTGCTGTTGGGACTGGTGAGATGGCTCAGTGGGAAAAGGCAGTTGATGGCAAACCTGGCGACTGGAGTTTGGTCCCTGGGACTCTCAGGTGTAAGGCAAGAACTGATTCTACAGGCTGTCCTCTGACCTCCACACAGACCACCATGGCACACACACCTCTTTCCGAAAAATGAATAAAGGCAATAAAAGTAAACTTACATGTTTACTACTTGTGAGTGTATGAAATATCCCTGTAATCAAAATCTATTCACTCCTGTGTCGCAGCTGTAGATTTATTTGTTGGGGAGACCATAGCATAAGGGGATATTCACTCACTTCTTGAAATATGAATACTTTTTCTTTCCAAGGGCTCCAAAATAAAAATCTTTTGAAATCTTATGTGTCTTATTACTCATTCACTTCAAAAATCCCAGCTGCTATTATTGATCAAACTTTCAAAAGTATTTAAATAACTTGAGATGTACAACTGAACTACTTACACAGACAGATCCCATTCTACATTCCCTAACAAAGGCTTCCATTCTGTAATGTATTAAATAAGAACTCCCTCCCACTAAGTAGCCTTCTTATCAAGACCATGGAAAACCACACGCAACCCATCCTCTAGCAAGATGGCTTGACTAGGATGCTTCAGGCATGGAGTCATCACTATACTCCCAAATCTTATAAAATATCTACTTTTGGTAAAATAAGAAAAAATAGGCAAAAAAGAAAGGTTATACTATTTAAAATAAGAACTACACTAAATGCATACATATTTTAAACTATAAGCATTTACACATTGCCTGCACATAAAAATGCAAGCCAACATCAACGTGTTTCATCTTCTTTTTTTTCCTTAGAAAATTTCCAGTGGCACTTGGAAGAGACAAAGGCATGGTGGGCGTGCACCAGTTAAGGGAAAGAGGAGAAAGCATGTCTAGCTCCCTGCATCATCTATAGCTTCCTGCAGCTTAAAGCCACACAACATTGTATTTTTCAATTAGACGAAAATGAAGGTTCAAAACAGCAATTAAGAGAAAACTCAGAAAGTACCCAGCCTAATCAATAATGTCTGTCCTTCAATCATAACATGGACTATGAGTTGTTTATTTACTTTCTTATTTAGTTGTCTGCAGTGCTGGAACCCACTAGGCAGGCATGTAACCAATGAGCTACAACCTCACTACCTTTACTGCAGAAACTTTTTTAAAGTTCAAAGTTCAACTCAAACTGAGACAATTGGAAAAGAAAAAGAAACACAGAATAAGGCTAAGCTGTAGTTTCCATCTTAATCCTGCACAGTTTGTTAAAAAGCACTCATGGGAGAGGCCCAGGCTTCCTGTCTAAGTCAGAAAACAAAACACATAGATGATGACTGAACTGACTGTGTAATGATAATTGTTTCTGCAGAGAAAAAAAAAACTACCAAAGGGAAATCAAAAGCTGATTGGGGAAAAATCAAATTTATATGATTGAGGTAAATTCCTACAAAAGAAAACAATCGTATGGATAAAATAAAACAAGATCTGCAGCGACGCAGAACACCAGGCAAGAAGAGGAAACTCAACTCATGGAGAAGGGAACATCAGTGGCTCTGGCCAGATATCCACTCTAGCTGGCCTCATGACAGGATAAATATCAATTTGACAAAAACAAAGTTTGTCAACTCTGTATGGTTAGAATTGTGGAAAAAGAATGAAGTATCTATGTAAAAGTGGAAATTGGTACCTACAGTTTCTAAACAGCAACTCGAGCTAGTATGTGAAGGCAGCTTAGCTCTGGGGAAGCTGAGGCAGGAGGATTGTAACTTGGAGGCCAGCCAAAAATGGGTAACTGGGTAAAACTTCAACTAAAATCTTTTGATCCAGTAACTCTTGTTCTAGGTATATTTACTTGGTACAAAATGTTGCATGCAGAAACATTATTTGTGTAGTACATTTTTAATAGCCAAATATTGTTACGGGGAAAACGGGGTCTTTCTTCTGGGTTCTTAGCCTTATTAATAAAAGAACCCAGGACTAGGCTCAGAAGAAACCTTGAGGAAAATTTTATTGGTGTCTAAAAGAAAAAATCCCAGGGAAGCAAGGTGTATATCTGTATAGATCCCTGGAAGAATAAGATGGAGAAGAGGAAGAGAGTAGGCCCTAGTTCCTAAGTCACCATGGCAAAGGTGCAGGTTGACATGGGCGAGTTGTGACTTACGAAAGAGTAAGGGGGCAGGGAAGCCAGAGGCAGGGAAGCCAGAG
>LOEQ01001156.1:39254-68410 GCA_001685075.1 Bramus lutescens | reverse complement strand
GCTGTTTAATTTATACTTTTCTTCAAATTTTATGAAGAAACTCTAAGTTTAAAATTTGGTCATTGCACTATAACAAAAGCATGAAATGAATACTTTAATGCAGACACTGGTCCACAGACCACTTGAAGTGAGCACTAGCAGTTGGAAAACACTCACCACCATTGGGCATTCTTGCATCATGTGATCTTGGAAGAAGTTTCTCAGAATTCCTATGTGTAACAGGCTCTTCACACAGGGAAGGAATTTCAAGATCCTGTTCACCTTGTTCCCAATATGGGTGTGTGGTATGAGGCTAAGAAACATCTGATGGCTGATATGCTCTGTTTGAGCCAAGGGCACCAAGAATGATGAATTATGCATTTCCAAAAGAGTTAGCCTCAACAGATTTCTTAGATAAAAAGTCCTACCTGCATCAGCTTGGTGTCATGTCCAGTGTAGACGACTATCCCATGGACCCACTGAGTATTTCTTAACTGAGCACCTCGAAGAAGAATCTGGTCTGCTCCCAGGGGAACAGTGCTGCGACAGAGTGATTGGCATTAGAAATGACATTGCCCAAGATGCCCAAGAAACGCACAGCCATCACAGTTATCAAAGTCTACACCATGAACACTTTATTTTTGGAAAGGAAGCATTTTTTTCCACCAACAATGATAATTTTCCAATATAACTGTTGGGAAGACATTTGTTTTGTCCTTAAGACCAGACTGGCCAATTCCTATATAGCTTTACTCTCCCTGGGGGACTACAAGTATCCCCCAAATATTCCAAAGCTGAAGCTCCAACCCCCAACTGTGATGACATTTGTAGTCGTACCTCTACCAGGCTATGAGTTTTAGGTGGATTTAGGAGGGTGAAGCACTCTGATGTGATTAGTGCGCTAATTAGACACCTGAGTATCTTCTTTGTCACAGAGAAGACATTTTTGGGCAGATGCAAAGATGGCCTTCATCAGAGTCCAGTCATGCTGGATAATTTCCATTACCCAGATGGGAAGAAAAACAAATTTCTACTGATAAAACTATCAGGTTCTATCATCATGGCAGTCAGAGCAACCCAATATACTATCTCAAATAGCAAGCAATGCTTGGGGATGCAGTAGCTGATCTCACATACGATTTTTCCTGAGTTACTAAGTTGACTTAAGTTTATGTAAAGTTTGGAACTGGTGGAGCTAAGATATCTGTCCGCACCCTCTCAATAAACACACACAAACACAATTTTAAATTACAGACAACTTTGTACACAATCAGGGCTCAAAAACAACACACAGTAAAATAAACCCAAAGCTCTCTCTGCATTCTGGCACCATCATCCCCTTTCTGAAATAAGGGCCTAGACCTAAACCTTACAGTATTCGTTCACCTTACAGGATTAGAGTCAGTTTCTCAAGCAATATAAACACATTTCCCATAAATGGTAACTATTTTGAACCCATTTGCTTCCAAGACTTTAAATCACATTTTTATGAATAAGGCCCAGGTTGTGTCTTTTGTGTGTATCCTCTAAGGCTAACCATGGGGCACGTTATTGGGTGCTATTTATAAACTTGAACAATGACTCAAGAGTACCAAGGCACTATTGCAGATGTGCCCCGAGTTAGTCGATGGAAATGGAAGATCCAAAGTTGAATGGGTCAAAGACTCTTAATAACCATGATGGTTTTCATTTAACAAGAAAGTAAAATGCAAAAAAGTCCAATATAAAGAAAATAAAACTTCTAGGAAAAGAAGGAAGGCATTTTTAATGGAAGTCTATTAAAAAATATACAGGATTTGTCAGTTAGAAAAGGCCATGGAGCTGGGGTAACTCTGTTTCTGTGGGCTTAGGTGGTTGAGTCAGCTTCTAAGTTTAGAGATAGTTTGGCATTGGAGCTTCTTTCAGGAAATATACCCTCCTGGCTCAGTGGAATCAGTCCGGATGTGTGGGTTAAAACAGCCCTGTGGGAGTCCTCAGGAAATAGTCTATTTCATCCCCCCATCACTTACATCTAACAGCAGCCCTTAGGGCCCCTGGGGATGGAAATGAAGCTGAGACTGTTGTGTGAAAGAATATAAAATGCCTGAGGACTGGTTATTATGTATGAAAAAGAGGTTTAATTTTGAGTCAATCTGCAGTTATCACAATGGAGGCTGAGTTGCCAGTATGTAAACCCTGCACGAGACAAAACCATATTGAAACCACAGAACTCTTTTGTATATATGTCAACATTTGGAGTACACTTGAGGATTGGGGTGGTGGTGGGGGCTTTGAGGCTAAAGCAGGTTCCACAAAGTCCTTGAGAAGTTGCTGGATTTTGCTCTAGGGCATAAGTATACTCACCAATCCTCACCTATCTGATGGGGCTCAGCATCACAGCCGACACACATTGGTTGCTTCCCACTGCCTCCCACTGTACCTTTTCCTCTTGGAGCACCTGCCTCACTCATTCATTTCAAACTTTCCAATAAAATTAAGCATATTATAAAATTCCGGTGTCTTAAATCTTGGCACTATCACAAAGTTTTCTTCATGGCATTGATTTGCTTGGCACTAATTTAATGAGAAGTTGGTAAGGAATGGAAGCCGGCCAGTTAAAAATGTCAGACTTGAGAAATGATACTTGTCCAAATGGCCAAATTTATCATTAGTCTATAACCATATGTTCAAGGAAAGATTACTTTGAAAATTCTAGAATTAATATTTACCCCAAAGATCATAGGACGTTTTGGGGGACTAGATAAGGGTGTCTGTCACCTCAGGGTATGTGTCACGTGTCAATTACTTAGTATCTTATCATTCATATTCTAATAGTGAGAACATTGATTGACAACATTCCTCTAGGCTGGTTGGACCAGAACATCTAGCTGATGCTTACCTGGCCACCACACCTATCTCTAGACAACATCTACTGTGTAGAGGAGGTAGCGCAAAAAGGGAAAGCATGAAGGCAGGAAACAGAAGTGGGGCAGCACACACCCCATCTGTCTCGCGTGGTTCTGCCTGAATTCTTTGCCTTGCGTTGTCAACCTCCTTGTTAAAGAAGCCTACGCTTGCTATAGTCAATTCTTCTCCATGATGTCAGGCTCACCATGTTCTAATCAGGGGCCATGATCTCTACTCAATAAACCGAAATGTTCATGTTCAGCTACATTGCAGTTGGTCATAAGTGACAGCTGACCCAACTTTGTACCTCTCTTTCTTCTTGGAAGTTTCTTTACTCTTTCTTGGATTTTATCCTATGAACTTGATATCTAATCCCTGCTCTTCTCTCAGCATCCCAATGCTAGACAGTCCTTGATCTTTCTATTTTCCTGTTTATATTCAATTTTAATGATTTTTCCAGCCCCAGTAAGGAGTTTAAATATCTATGTGAACTACTATCAAAGTTCAAAGTTCAGACATATACATATTTTTGGTTTTTGGAGACAGGGTCTCTCTGTAGCTTTAGAGCCTGTCCTGAAACTAGCTAGCTCTTGCAGACCAGGCTGGCCTCAAACTCACATAGATCCATCCGACTGCTCCTGCCTCTTGAGTGCTGGAATTAAAGGCCACCACTGCCGGCCAGGTATTTTCAAATGCTGCTTGGACACCATAAACTTATTAAGTTTAAAACTAAAGATGATGTTTCCCCTCCATAACTCACTCATGGATCTCAAGTTTGCTCAGAAAACCTATAATACCCTACAAAGCCTTATGCGATCTGGCCTATCTGTTGGCTTTCACTTCAATTTCTCTTCTTCTAATCACAGTGATTCACACTATTTATTCTGTTCAGAATCTTCTACTTCAGATACTCAAGTGATTAAGCTCCTAACCTCCTGATTAGGAGGTGATTTGAATAATCACCATTGCTCAAATGCCACCTAAAGGAGGCTGACTTCAATCACCTCGAGAGATTCCCTCCTAAGGAAATTGCATTATCTAACACATTTTCTCGCCTCTTGTCCTATGCTGTATCTCCTGAAGGCTCTATTGTTTTTTAATTAATAAAGGATAAAATTTTCTTATTTATTCCTTTATTTCTATTTGCCCTTCATCTACTTTACTACAAGAAAGTAAGCTTACAAAATCCTATATATTTACATATTGAAATTCAATCTTTAATATTGTGGCACTTAGAATGTTGATTTCTTGAGAAGGGGTGGTTAAGTCTTGAAATTTCTGCACTCATGGGGCTGGGGAGATGGCTTACTGTGCAGTCATGAAGGCCTAGTTCAATTTTCAGAACTCATATTAAAAAAAAAGCCAGGTGCTCGTTTGGTGTGTGTTTATAATTCCAATACAGGGACTGGAAGACAGGAACATCCCTGAAGCTTCTACCCAGCCACCTAGCTTATCAGCCAATCAATTGATGAGTTCACACCAGTGCAAGACCCTGTATCAGAAGACAAAAGTGGCTGGCTCCTGAGGAATGACACCTGAGGTTGACCTGAGGTCTCTTTGTACACGCTTTTCACACAGGTGCAGTGTGCAAGCACACGCAAGCACACACACACACACAAACACACACACACAAACATGCACATGAGTTATGGTCTTGTGACTGGGACTGAAACCTTACAAAGGATGCCCGAGGGTCTTCAACATGCCAGGACACAGGGTGCAATACTTCCTTATCAGCCACCAAATTTGGTGCCTTGATCTTCCAGACCTATGAGTAGTGGATTTCTGCTGCTCATAAATTTTTGAATTTTTAGTAATTTTGTTGGAGTGAATGAATCAGTGAAAACACACAAGCAGAGATATTTATCTGATTTGTGCATTGTGGCTTGTGTAATATTTGTAAATTGTCTTGGTTATCAGGTACATACGAAATTCTAGTTGAATGAGTAAGAGTGGCGATAAGGAAGTTGTAGGAAAGATGGGAATCAGGTAACAAATAACAGTGACTATAATGATAGTATGGCCTAGAAAAAAGCATATAGAGTTAGACAACAGAGTTAGACAGAAGAGATAAAAAATAACGAGTTGTGGTACAGTCTGAACTCCTCGAGGCATCCCAAGATCATAGGAATGGACCATGGTCATGGGCATTGGAAAGTTCATGGCAAGAATCTCAGTCAAAGAGCCAGTCACAGGCTATTTAACCACCAAAGAATATTCCAGAATCCTGGAACATTTCTAACAACATCTAACTGCCAGACTGGCAGGAACATGGGAAGGTCCTGGATTACATTACATGAGTGGGTCAGGATTCATCCTCCTTCCAGAGGGATGTGAGTCAGAAAACAGACATGCTTAAAACAAAGGTGGGAAGTGAGCATTCACACTGAGAGCAGAGGTAACCGTATGGGCTACAGGATTACATGGCAAAAGAGAGTTGACCTACCCATGTCCGTCAAGCCTTATGTTCCCAACAAAATCATAGAGATGTCGGTTTGGGCTTTCACACTCGATTCTGCCAGAAAGTCTCATCAAACTCTCAATGTCCTTGATGTCTGATGTAGCTGGCAAGCCCTGTTGGAATATTTTCAGATAAACAGAGTATTTTAAGTAAGGATTATGAGGGTGGGGACATTCTCCAAGGTCTTACAGACAAGGAATCTCACTATTTTTTCAAGTAATTCCCTTCCTTTTATACTGTCAAACTATATATCCTTATCAGTGTGAGCAAGGACCTCTAGCAGAGAATAATGTAACTTCTATGGAAGTTCTAAAGTACCCAGGGCACCAAGTAAAAATCAATATTTGCTGCTGTATACTCTCCGTATTTTAAAGATAGAGTCTAATGAAAGGGACGAAACACAGGCACAGTCTGTTCAACAGAGCAGTTTGTTCCTCCTCTTTCTCCTCCTCTCACTCCATCTCTGAGGGAGAACTTCCGAGCAGTCCTTCACCCAGCTGGAGGTGACAGGCACTGAGACCATCCACTCAGCCATCTGACTTCAGTTCCCTCGTGATGTACAGTTCTACCACAATCCAAACACCCCACTGGCATTGACAAGAAGTCAGTGTTACATATTTTAATCCCGCCCCCTTAAAGCTTTAAAAACAAAAATCTCACAGTTGTTCTGTGCAACTTTTCACAGAATGAAAAGCAAATCAGAAATATAAAATAATTCAAATCTCTAAGATAAATGTTTCTGAAGAGCAATGAAAATTTTGGATTGTAAGTATGGCAAACCCAATGCTGACTGGGGGCTAAGAAAAATAAATTAACATGCAAAGAGCTTAGAACACTATGGTGGTGGCACTTATCTTTAATCCCAGCACTCACAGAAGCAGGTGGATCTCTGTGAGTTTGAAGCCAGCCTGGTCTATATAATGAGTGCAGGCCAATCAGACACACTTGTATGCATTCTCTCTCTCTCTCTCTCTCTCTCTCTCTCTCTCTCTCTCACACACACACACAAGCATTAAGAGCTACTACTATTATTATCATTCAAACATTAGATATTATACAAAATAGTATTATAAATAATATTTCATGGTTGGTCATATTTATCCAGTAAAGTAAATGAGTCCCACAATACTTAATCCTACTGACTGATGAAACATTTTTCACAACGGTTCAAAGAGAAAACAGTTCTAATTAGACAGATTCATTCTTAGACAGTTAGAAGTTCTTAAATACACAGCAGAAAGCAGTGGCTGGGAGCTGATGGCAGAACTCACCTGTCTAATTTTCAAGTTGGTTTCACCATCTAAGTTGGATGTCTCAATGTAGCACATGGCCTGGGGCTCACTGTTATTCGTAATTGAGAAACACAAAGATTTAGTTGGGGAAGGAAAGGAAGGTACCAACTGCCATTGATCTAAGAGCTCAGACTCACCAAAGCCATTTGTTCTAGACAAAGCTCTAGTCACCTAGCTTGGTGATTCTCATTCTAACAAGACGGGATGAGGCAGAGCTACTCATGCATGACACTCATGGATCAGCCTTCCAGCCAGGAGAACCCCAAAAGCCACTTCCTGACAACACTCAATGATGAGCTTCAAGATCACATTAATGAAGAGCCACACACTATGTAAACCGCTTATCCATACAGACACAACACAGACTGTTCTGAAGTCTAATGGAGGTTTGTGTCCGGATTTATCTCTAGCTCAGAATGTCCAGTCAGGCTTCATGCTCATAGCCCACATGTAAATTGGTTATGCAAAATGGTTGATTAAAAACTTCCAGATTGTTCCTTCTACAAGCTTGTACTTACTATCCTTTAGCTGTGATGACAAGATCACACAGACCATATACTATTAAGGCTACTTTTAAAAGGATGTATTTTTACAAAGAAAGTGACATTATACTTTAAATTTTCTGGCCTATTAAGAAAAAAACTTGTTTGAGAGGTGTGTGTGTGTGTGTGTGTGTGTGTGTGTGTGCATGTTCATGTGTGGTCAGGTACATATGTGTGCGCGAGGGCACAGACACGTGGAGGTCAGAGTATAAGCTCATCTATCAGTCCTCAGGTGCTGTCCACCTATTTTTGAGACAGGGTCTCTCATTGGCCTCAAACCTGCTGAGTAGACCAGCTTAGGTGGTCAGTGAGCTCAAGGGATTCGCCTGTGTCTGTCTCCTTGGCAGGGCGTTTGTAAGTGTACCATCACACCTGGGCGCTTTCATGAAGGCTCTCAGGAACTGAACTTGGGTCCTCAGGCTTACGAGCAGGCACTTTATAGACTGGGCTATCAGTGCAGGCTGACTGAGATGTCTGAAGCAGAAAAATACTAAACCTAAAGGCAGTCCATCTGGCTACACTGCTTCGTGACCTGAAACTGGCACATGTGAGTGCCGGAAGTGGATTCTGTTTGTGATGACTGTGTTCTCCCGTTTTGTCAGAGCATCTTACTTCATTTGCATGGCTGCTGCAGACATGTGAGTGTGGCCGGACTATAAATTTGATCCTCAACTCTATAGAAAAACATTCTGAACATAACCCAAGAAACATTCTTAAGTTAAACCAATCTCATTAACACTTGGCTACATAATAAGCCTAGTTTGTTATCTGATAAAAAACTATTAATATAAAAGAAACTTACAAGTCACAAATATTGGAATTTTTTAAATCAACTTCCAATTTGTACATGTGCAAAACAAACTGCCCTAAGTGCTAGCAATGGGCATTTAGCCTAATTCTGTCACCCTGAAATTAAGAAAAGTTACTTAAAGACATAGACATTCAAATTTTATAAGTAACTTCCCACCTTCTCCATTTTTTTCCCATGAGCTTTTCTTTCATATAGGCTGCTATTTCCCAAGCAGAGAAATCTTTCCATATTTGTATTTTTACTTTTAATTATTCCAAAAAATATTTTTAACTCATGGTCAAAATAGTTATTTTCACTCTGGCAACTGTCCAACTTTCTAATTTCCTCATATCTATTTGAAACATAAATGGTTTCTCAAACCATGAAACACATTTCCCTGCTAACAAAGAAGAATGGCGACAAACAAAACACTAACTGAACTGTCGGTTCTCTTTCTAGGCAATAAAACTTATTAAAATGTTACTAATAAATATACTTATCTAAAGCCAGTCTTATAGTAATAAGAACAACATTCTAACACTGCCCTTCATACAAAACACCTTGTGTAGAGCTTCAAATGACTAAGAAATTAGGATGTTTAAATGCTCACTTCTACTTAACATGAAGCCAATTAAATCACCCCAATTTGGAACATTGATTTACGACAGTTATGACTGCAGGGCTGTGAAAAAGCAGAAGAGTCAGGAATCATGCTAGTTCATAAACACTTCAGCAAGTCCGGATAACATCCAAGACACAGTCAGACGCAAAGCAAGCTTTTTTGATTAGTAAGTGGAAAAGACGAAACAAGATGCAGACCACGGTACAGACACCAGGGGACGGCTGACAAGGACCACAGCAATGTGCGCTTGCTCACAAGTTACAAGTGGAATAAAGACCGGTCCCCAAGCATGCAGCACGAAAACGTACGACATCCAGCCTTGTGCAGGGGTCCTCTATAAACCCTATACAAGCCCAAATTTTAGTCGCAGTCACAGAACTTGAGGAAAATTTTGAAATAGGAGAATAAGAAAACATGCTTAAAATGTAGTCAGCTTTCAATGTTTGTTTCAGGAAAAGCTGAACACTGTACAACAACATGCTGGAGAGTTAGCAGCAAAAGTCTTAAAGTTGAGGCATATTGTTAAAACATATGTGACTGGTGCAAAGGAAATCAACATCTCTTGGCCTCCTATTGATAATAATAGGAGCTCCGTTTGCCCAGCAGAGGGACAAACGGCATCCAGCATGGTAATCACAAAGTGCGTTTAAAATGCCTCTGATGCGCGTCATCTACCCATATGCATGCTTGGCGCTTTTAAAGCAACCGAGCTCAACTGCATTTGGGCGCCATTGTTGCTTGGTTTAAGGTGAGGACCCGCGTACACACACCCTGTGTGACTCTGTGGTTCTGACCTGGAGGACAGACTGATGAGATCTGCTGGGAGGTGCTCCCCATTGGCCACTCTCACTATCTCCCCCACTGCCACCTACACGTCCCAGTTTAAAATAATTAAAATGGGAGGGAAAAAAAACCAAACAACAGAGAAAATAAAAACCAAACAAATGGACAAAAGAGACAGAAGGTTTGAAATTATTATAGAAAAGAATTCATGTTAATAAAAATGTCTAATGCCATTTTTTCAAAACTTATTTTGATCAGGCCTGAAGGTAAATGAAAATATTTTATACCTGAAGGACACTTATTTGATTTTTAAGCTCAATTTTTAATTTCTTTGATTTTTAAGCCCAATTTTTAATTTCTAATGTGAAAAGTTAATATCGTTAAGCTTACATATAAGTATTTCTTATCAAATCAAATCAAAACATTTTAAAGAGTTATTTTATCTTACGAATTTATTTTTGTAAAATTCCTCAATTTGCTGCCAACACTATGCTTACTCCTATCAAATAAGCAAAGAAAAAAATTTAAAACTATGTGTTAACTATCTTAAAAAACAAGTATACTACATTAAGCCCCCTCTCACATACTGCAAAAGTAATAAACTCTGTTCTGATTCCAAAATGTTTTCAAGGTTGATTGCATCCCTATCATATTAACTTTACTGGAAAGCTGCACAGATGTCCATCTTAGGCAGTTAGGAGGCATGACTACACTGTTTGGAGTTATTTAATAATTGATAAAGTATAAGTAACACATTGTGTTTTACAGAGTATAGGAGGGTAAGCCCTTGTATCCAGAGAAAAGTCTGATTCAAGGAAGGCATGAAAAGGCCATACTGACAATCTGTCTGGACAGGAATTCAATAAAGTCTCGGTCACTCTGTCTCATGTTTTTGTCACATAGGGGTATCAGTGGCCACGTGCTAAAATTTCAGTTTGCTCATTTCAAGTTGAAAGTCAGTGAAATACAGAACTTTCAATGAAATTCTAATATAATTCCAAGCCACCTCAAGCTCTCACGTAACCTAGCCAATCAAGTCCATGAGCAAACAGTTCCATTTCAGAAATGCTCCCTGACGAAGTTCTGAGCAGTCGCTGAGAACAGAAAGTCTGACTTAAGGACAGTCCTCTGTGCTACACAAAGATGCCAGTTACAAACTTGAGAAATAAAACTGCCATGACTTACTTCAACCCCTGAATACCTGTTTATATAAATAGCCAAGGAGCTACTAGCTTCTTGATTATGATTCATTAACCTGTCAAATATAAATATCCAATCATTTTAAACCAGGACCTGATTAAGTAAATTTTGAAAAAAGGACACTGTCCGTATTTTTATGTGGATTTTACAAATCAAACTGTCCAAGGAAATGATGATAAACAACCTCAAGAATATTAAAAAACATTTCTTCTTAATTTATTTTTGGACTAGTTTTAAGGTTTTAAATCCTAAATTCACATAAGGACTAGTGTGATAGTTTTTAATCCTAAAGCCATATGTTCTGAATACTGATTCACAACCATCTTAAACATGAATACAACAAAAACTATCTAAATTCAGTAACAGAAAAGACCAAAAGAAAGAATAAAGTACTCATTTTTTGGTTGGAAAACTGTATCATTTAGTAAGGTACAATGACAAAAAGAAATAAACTACTCATCGATTCTCTTGTACCATTTCACCATAAGGAATAGGAAAGTTTGTAAGAGAGATGATTATTCACCATAAAGGAATTCATGAATGAGGACTGAAGGGGAAAAATCAGCAGAGCCCAGTCTATGAATGGAATAAAGTCAATGGCAGGGAATCTTAAGCCGAGTTAGTGGTCCACACACACTACAAGGATCTGGATGTAGCCAGAGGAGATTGAGAGGAGATTCTCAAGCTTGGGCTAGGTAGTACCCGATACTTATTCTGTATGGCAAACATGAAGCCAATTCATTTTTTAAACACTTAAAAATCATGAGAGGTTTGCAATTCTTCGTTTATTCTTTATTTCCTTGGAGAAATCACAAGGTCAATGCAGGGTAGAGAAACCATCCTCTACCCTGTTTGAGCATCAGTAGGTGTCTCTACCTTGATGAGAGAAGGACAATGTCAGCAGGTATATACTCTTTGCCTTTTATTATAACTATATCTCCAACATTTACCTGAAAGAAAACTGGGAATTGGTTAATTATCTGCATGGAAAGATAGCAAAACCAAAAACAACCCACTGTATTAATACACAGAATAAAAAAAAATTCTAATCTTCACAAAATGGCATTAAATTATTTAGGGGCAAATGTATATTTGTTTTTAATCTATTACTTATCTTAATAAAATTTATTGAACAATTATAACTACTTGGTTGACATCTCGACTTCTTAAATGTTCTTGCTTTGGCATAAAACTAAGAAAGAGGAATCTGCTGGCTAAAACCTCTACCCTACCCAAGGAAGTCTCAGTATAAGTTGAGAAATAATCGTATCTGTGACTACTATTCACAGGGACCCTCACGCAAAAACAATCCACTTAAATTTATAATTTAGAGAGGAAGAAAACATCTGGGATTCTAAGTTCCTGAGTCACATGTTCAGGGTGAGTGGAAAAGCCGAGACTCAAATCCACACCTACCCAACACATAGTCCGATGCATCATTATAATTAAAATAAAATAAGCAGCAAAGTTTCTTTATTATACATTTATCATCCCTGAGTATGGTATGAAGATGAATGAAAGTCCTTTGTGGCCAGAAACTATTAGAAGTGATTTGCCAGTGTTCTTACTACTTTTGGCAAACAATGTATCTCGCACTCAGCAATACCTGGCTCTGCTCCCTTAGTGGGAATCATGACAGGGAATTACTGCAGATAAGGCCATTGTGCTCGATTTTGTCTATTGGGAGAAAGAGGTGACGGAAAGCTGGAGAGGCCATCTTATAATCTACAGTATGTACGCTAGTTGCTCAAGTAGGAAAGTGTTGGATGGCATGCTCAAAAAAAGAGAATCATCTTAGTTGAAAATTGCCACATGGAATATCTAAAAGTGACCAAATACAAAGGTTGCTGGAATCGAACACCAATTGCCTCAAAAGAGGTTGTAAGAAAAAAATGCAATTATAAAACTGGTAAGCATAAATACTTATTATCCCTTAAAAATGTGTAGTGACAGTTAACTAATAGAGCTAAGGACAAGAGTTTGATTTTATGTTTAAAGTATAATGCTGTGAATCTTTTGTTTTTGTTTTATTGGTGCAAGTATTTAATACATTCTCCAGTTACCTGTGGCATATTTTGTTATGCATAGGTTTAAAATTTATATAATCATGATCATGAGATACTGATCTTCCCAAACACTCATTGAAAGCCTTTGTTCTATTAGTGTATATTTCAAAACAACATTTTAAAGCTTGATTCTTCTAGCCAGATGGAATTTAATTTTGTACAAATCATGATTTAGATGTAACCTAAATTTCCAACTTTTTGACCCTGCAATCTGCAATTTTTCCCTTACTTATCAAATAATGAACATGCCTCATTTCAGGACACTATATTCTTTTCTATTTTATTTGTTAGTATCTACTTTTGAACAGGCTTTTAAGGCAGATGATAATTTCTTTGGGAGTATGTTACATTAATCTGAAACAAGCGATCTCATTTTTAATGTTGAAAGAACATGTATTTGTGCATTTATCGGCGTCTTTTAGTGGGGCAAGAAAGAAAGCAGCTTTTCTTTAGATGTTAAAGATTCACATAAGTGAGGCTGCTGTGATAGCATCTTCTGGGATCCCAGTGCTCAAGAAGCTGAGTCAGAAGACTGGCTCCGTCTGAGGACCGTTGCTGTCTTTCTACAGGTCACCTAGATTTTGTATGTAAGCATTCCATATTATCAGTAGGAATGAGAGCTCTTTCTCCTGTTTCCTGATGATACTGCAAACATCAAAATATTGTGAGTTTTGTGTGTTTATCATGAATTTATCACTGAACCAACTTTGGGAATGCAATTATCTAGTTATAACTACTAAATAACTTCAGCTCTTTTTAATTGGGTGGCTTTTGGGTGACAGTCTAAATTCTATCATTTTATATCATAATATAGAATAAGCATGTTAAATTTGGCCCTGACCTCAAGAACAACTAACAATGCTATCATCAAGGGTAACCAGCCAGTGATTTATTGTCTTTGTCTATTAAGAATTTAAAAATGCGGCTGGGTGGTGGTGGCAGCACTCAGGAGGCAGAGGCAGGCGGATCTCTGTGAGTTCAAGGCCAGCCTGGTCTACAAGAGCTAGTTCCAGGACGGGTTCCAAAGCTACAGAGAAACCCTGTCTCGAAAAACAAAAAATTTTAAAATGAGTTGGACAGTGATGGCACACGCCTTTACTCCCAGCACTTGGCAGACAGAGTGGATCTCTCTGAGTTTGAAGTCAGCCTGGTCTATAGGGCTAGTTCCAGGACAGGCTCCAAAGCAAAGAAACCCTGTCTCGAAAAACAAAAAAAATGAAACAAAACAAAACAAATTAAAAATGAAAGTTGCAATAATTCATATAGACTAGCATAACCTCAAAATAATGATCACCATTAATTTGAATTTAGGAAAATGTGAAGGTTAATTTTACAAGGGAGCAGAAGAGAGCTATTGCTTGACTGTATATTCCCTGAGCAAGGAGTTTAGGAAAGAAGAAAAAAATGATATATTAATTTTCAAAAATGTGCCTTTCTGTTAACTATACGGATAATCTAAATTCAATCAATTGTATCTGACTCTACCCCATTGTCTTCTCTATGAAATGTCTAAATCCACAAGGACCAGAGGAGCCCATGAAGGCAAGTTCGCCTGAAAGGTTTTAGCTGTTTTGTTTTTGACTTTATTCTTCTGCAACGGAGCTGAAAAGCACAAAAATACAACACCCTGAAGGCATTTTTCTCCTTATTACTTTAATGTCAAAGACCAGAAAGAATAGATATGTGAATGTTCTCATCTCTGGAAGAGGAGATGTCAGTTCCTAGTCTAGCCACTGACTTGAAAAAAAAAATCAACAAAAATGGAATTAGTTTCTTATTGAAAAGAGACCCTATTCCTTTACGGTCAGAAGGTGACCACAAATGTGATAAGGGAGAATCAAGTGTGTGGACTTTAATGGGGTGTAATGAATTGGCAGCAGACAACACTTTTGCTGTCCCAGCAAAATACTCTGCTGTGAGAAATATGTCCAGTGACCACAGCAGTGGTCTCCAAAAAGCCATCTAATGAGTCACCACGGCTATTCACTGTGGATGACTGGGGGGTCCAAGTTCTGGAACTAAGAACTGACAGTCATTATTGCTTACCTTTAAGGTCTAACAAGAATGGACACCTGGGTAGCACTTGCCAAATTACAACTCCACCCACTAAATGCTGAGGCAGAGGTCTAGCAAGCAGATCTAGCTCCAAAGCCAAGGACTGACTCCTGCTTCACTAGAAAATGATGTCTAGTTTGTACGACTACTTTTCTTAAAATAATAGTAATAAATAAATGGGGGTGATTTCACTACATGAATTTGAACTAAAACATGCAAATGTGAAATATCAGAACTTGATTTTTTTTAAACTTGGACAGTAGATGATTAAAACAAAATTTACAAAACAAAATAAATAAAATCTATGAAAGGAGTGCTCAAAATATATCGTGAACAGGACTGTTCTGGACAGCACTTTCCAAAAGAATAACTTTCCTGGATGAGTACAGAAATACTGTACAGAGCTAAGGGGAGACTCACAGATCTTCACATTAACTACTAAAAACAGCCTCCATATCAGTGTAGTGCTGATGACTGCCTGTAATGATACACAATTACGTCTATAAAGTGAACCTCTAAGCACTTCTTTCACGACAAAATAAAAACGAATGCATACCTTTTCCCAGTGAACAATTTCCCAAGCACCATTTCTCAAAACTGCGAAGAGAAGAGATGATAGGTTAAAGAACGCTTCTTTAGTACCAGGCCCAGCCTCTGTCTAATGGAATGGTCACTCGAAATGAGTGGCTTCGACTGAAATCACTAGCAGCAATATGAGATCTTGAAGAATCAGCCGTGGCAGCAAGGATCACACATGGAAATAAAAACTTCCAGTTTCTATGTCAGCCCCCACAGTGACTTGCCTCTCACTCAAGGCAACTTTATTGGCGTGGCCATAAGCCTCCTCCAAGACACAAGGGAAGGTCAGGGGTAAGATGGGGTGGGGAGAAAAACCACAAAAAATTATATAAAAGGGAAGCGACTGGCCTGCATCCATTTCCTAATGACAACCATTATCCTCAGGTTGTGCTGGTCTACATGGATTACTGCAACTATCAACTTTTAAACTTGGATAGACAAAGACAATAAAACAAGGACATCATAGATTTTTAATTAGTAAGACTTTAATACGAGGAAGCAACCGAACAAAGTATGTATTACTAGGTCCATAATAAGGCAAAAAACATTTCATGTTTGGCTTACTAGAAAAAGTGAAGCAAGCTATTCTGAAATTATGAGAGAAGAGTGGGTACTGTATATGGGCTTACTGCTGCAGGGTACAGTACACTTACTCAGTAACTCTAAGCCCACCCACTCTAGGTGTGTGTTGTGACACTGAGCACACTATGCATACCAAAGCCTGAACACAGTGCGAGGTAATAACAGGAGGTAGCAACACCGCACCAAGGAGTTAAAGAAAAAAACTTACGGTCCATTGATAAATGACCCAGACATTAGAGCCTTGAGGGCAAAGCCAAGGTTTGCACATATACAACGTAAAATTACAAAATAAACAATTTATAGTTGCTGTAGAATAATCCTTCTGTACACTGTGAATATGTATTACTTTCATTGGTTAATAAAAGTTGACAGGCTAGAGGCTGGGCAGGAAGTTAGGTGGGGAAGTCGAACTGAGAATGATGGGAAGAAGGAAGGCAGAGTCAGGAGAGAAACTCGTCAGCCACCCAGGAAACAAGACATGCTAGAGGACAGCTAAAGCCACATGGAAATACACAAATTGATAGAAATGGGTTAATTTAAATGTAAGAGTTAGCTAGTAACAGGCCTGAGCTACTGATTGAGCATTTATAAAAATATTAAAATAAAAAATAATATAAAAATATATTATATATAAAAAATATCTGTGTGGTAATTTGGAAGTGGCTGCTGGGATGGGGAGCGGGTGGACTGGACAGGAAAACTACTGCCTACATACAGTTAAAAAAAATACAAAAAAACACACGGCATTCAGTTCCTTTGGATATTAGAAGAGACAGAGAGGAACCCTCTAGAAAAAGTCACGAAAACAAGCACAATGCATTAAATATCAAACCCAATATTAACTCCACATCATGTTTTAAAATCGGTATTGTAATAATATATATTATTTTAATCTAGATAAAAATTCTTATGTTTCCAAATTCTCTTAAATCAGGGCTCATGTCTCACTTAGCTCCTTATTTCTATTGTGACCATTTCTGTCACTGAGATATCCAGATGCTGTCAGAAAAACAAATGCAAGAATAAATACCTTACAAGACATTTTGGTGAGTTGATAACTTTATTAAATTCAATTTCAACTATACGCGCCCAGGATTCTATCTAGTCTGCAAAACTCTAAGGCGAGCAGAGAACACACAAACTGACTTCACAAGGAAAGCTGTTCTTTGCCAGTGTTCACACAGTCTCAGGAGTCAGAGGACACATCGCACAGGCGCACAGGAAAGCCTGGGCTTAGTCTGTGTCTACTGATGCTTCCTAATGTCTTCCTCAGAATGGTTTGTCACCATGAATCAAGATTAAAGGAGTGAACATGTTGCCTGTTGCTCATAACCTAGCAGCTAAAATATAAACAGGATTCCACAGGAGAGATGGCCAAGTGCTGTCCAGATTGACTCTAAATGGATTAACTGATATAATGTTTGCACAAAACTAGTTAGATTTCGTTATTGAAATCTATTTCCTTCAGGGCCTATTTCTCATTAAGCAATTGTTTTTCCAAATCCAATATTTACCCTCCCCCCTTGTCTTTGGCATATGTATGTGCGTGAATGTGTGTGCATATATGCATGTTTGTGTGTGGGTGGACGTGTGTGTGTGTTTCTAGGAATCCTAAGTCTGTTCCTTGTGCTTGCACAGCAAGGGCCTTCACCCACTGAGCCATCTCCCCAGCCTCATTTTTGTTCTTTTGTTTTTGTTGTTTATTTGTTTTTAAAGCATTGTCTAATATTTCTAAAACAATGAAATCTGACATAAAGAAATTCTGGCTATTTTAAATGAGTTTTCTGAGGATCAACTGAACAGCACAGTAACTGTAGTTAATGCATGCTATCCCTGGAAGTTGATGAGAGGGTAGATCTTAAGCATCCCAACAAGGGAGACCACATCTTTGAGTCATTGCTCTAAGTTACCTAACTTGTCCTTTTGTGAGAGTAATTTGGCTGTTTTAAGTCCTTTGTCTTTTATAAAAAAAATAACTAAAACCTTTTTTGATTTTGTTGTTCATTTTCTTTTTTCCACACAGGTTTCACTATAATGTCCTTTTTTTTTTTTGGCCTTGAACTTGAAAGCCTCCTGTTACAGCTTTCTGAATGCTGAAATTGTATTTGCCACTAGGGATGGCTGAATCGTTAATTAAGAAAAATGTATATGAATATTTTGCCTGCATGTATGTTTGTGTACCACATGCATGGTTGGTGCACAGAGGCCAGAAGAAGAGATTAGATGCTCTGGACTGAAGTTACAGATGGTTATGAGTCACCATGTGGGCACTGGGAATTGAACCTGGGTCTTCTGGAAGAGCAGCCAGTGATCTCAGCCACTGAACCACCTCTCCAGCCCTGAATCATCAATACTTAAAACCTAACACACACACACGTGATCACAACTAAACCCCTTCTTAAAGAAGATTTGGAGCTCCAATCTTTTAATTCATGGTTAAACTATATCTCTCCATTTATTTATGTCTCCCCTAATTTTCTCTTAGATATATTTTCTAGTTTTCTGTAAATTGATCTTTCATAAGTTTTCTGATATTTAATTTCTTTTTTATAAATGATATTTTTATTTCATTTAAAATCAGTTCCTGGTAATATGTATAAATGTATTAAACTTTGGCACAATCACTTTTTTTGTCTGGGAACTCTTACATTTTATAATTTAGGTATAGTTTTTTTCAAATTATGATTAATAATATTTTCTAAGCAACTTAATTTTTTTATATTAAGGATGTCATAACATGCTTTTAGATGGAGTTGCTACAGTCACCTGTAATAAAAAAAATTTACCAGAGGGCTAGAGAGATGGCTCACAGCTGAGAGTGTTTGCAGAAGACTGGAGTGTGGATCTCAGCATCCATGTCGCGTTGCTCACAACTGCTTGTAACTCCAGCCCCAGGAGATCCAATGCCCTCTTCTTGTCTCCCTAAGCACCCCACACACAAGCATAACACGTGCGCGTGTACACATACACACAAAATAAAAATGATAAATCTTTAAAAATGTCCTGTTTTTATAATATTATTTTTCCTCATCTCAAACGGACTTGTGTATGAATGCACACGTGTATGTAGTGTGCCAATGTGTGTACTTGTGTGTGTGTGGGGGGGTGCATACGCACTTGTATGTATATGGAGGCAAGATGCTGAAGTCAGGTATCTTCCCCAATTGTTCCCCATCTTATCTTTTTGAGACGAGGTCTATCACTGAACCAGATGCTTTCTGGTTGGATAGACTGCCTGACCAGTGAACTCCGAGGATCTGCCTGTCTCTGCCTGCCCCAGGTTAAGGTTATTGTCAGTCATGACTATAATTGGTATTTTGTTGTTCTGCTAAATAGACTTGGGGATGTGAGTTCAGGTCCTCATGCTTGTATGACAGAAATCTTACTGACAGAGCTCATTTCTAGGACACAGCTACTGTTGACTTCCCATCTTCACTTCTTGCCATTCCCTTCACACCTTCCCTACGCTTTCTGCGGTCAAAGCACCCTGCTCTTTCCAGGCTCCTTTCTGCACAGTTCTGTGACTGGAACGCTCCTCCATCCCAGCTTTCGTGCAATGTTCTCAGGTAACTTTTGCGGATACTTGGTCCTTTATCACTATCCCAAGACTAAATAAGCTTCGCTTCCTCCAGAATACAGATCCCAGTCTTGCTTATATATGTAGCTGGGGAGGGGCTGTTTCCTCCCCAAACTGTAAGAACCATAAGAGTGGCAACCACCCCTCCCTTTCAGCTCACTCTAGTATGTCCAGAGTTATAACACCGCCACATGAAAATACCTGGTAAGTACCTGCTGGATGGAATGCTGGGTTCTCTAGTATCCCCTAGTGACCATAAGAAGTCAGAAGAATAGTTACACAGATGTATTGATGATACAACCCTCCTCCCTAGCAAATGTCATAATAAAATATCCAGTTGTAGAGGAAATTACTTTAGCAGTTTCTCAAAAAGTCAAACACATAATTGCCATAAGACCCTGAAATCCCACTCCTGGGTGTGTAGCCCTGAGAGAAGAGAAAAGCTATTTCACATGTAGCTTGTGCATGAGCGTTCTCTGCAGCATTACTTATATGAACCCCCAAGTGGGAATCACCTAGATGAGCATCAACTGCTGTCCAGATGAGCACATGTGGACTGGCCTGGTATGAGGAGTCCTTCTGGATATGTGTTGCTTTTATTGGTTAATGAATAAAGAATCTGTCTTGGGCCTGGCAGGGCTGAATAGAGGCAGGTGGGGAAAACTAAACCGAATGCTGGGAGAAAGAAGGTGGAGTCAGGAGATGCCATGTAGCCGGTAAGTCACAGCCACATGGTGATATACAGATTAATAGAAATGGTTAAATTAAGGTATAAGAGTAAGCCTGCAATACGCTTAAGCTATTGGCCAAACAGTATTGCAAATAATATGGTTTCTGTGAGATTATTTCGGGAGTCTGGGTGGTCGGGAAACAAACAAGTGGCCTTCTATTTAATAGTATGCTGTGTGTCACCAAAAGGAGTGAAAAGCTAAAAGGAGGATGTGGAAGAACTCTGAAGATACGCCGAGTGAAAGATGGCAGATTGAACCAGGCCACAGATTGTATGATCACACTTATATAAAGTACTTAGAATAGACAAACCCATGGAGACAGAATGCAGATTAGTGGTTGCCAGGCTCAAAGAATGGGACAGCAGGGGCTGGCCACTCACATGTGTGGGTTTCTTTATGGGGTTCTGAAAACGTGCTGAAACTGGGTGGTGTGATGGGCACATAGTCTCCCCGAATCAGCTAAGGCCCCAGGGTTGCCCACTTTAAAGATGGGGAATATTTTGGCAGGCGAGTGATAACTGAACAAAAATAGCCACACAAATATGCAATGAGCTATTGAGACATTTGCTTAAAATAGATGTCTCGGTTTTGTAAGTCGCTAAAAAGATTCCCGCGGCAAGCATTCGAAAGCGTTATGTAACGGGAGATGAAGTAACAGACTTGTCAGCTCGGGGGCCACCCCTCCAGTTCTGACATCTAAACCAGGGTGTTAGAACTGATGCCGCGTTAGCAGGGGTTTGCTATGTCACATGTAAAAACAGCTCTGGCCCACACTTCTGGTTGTGGTCCACATACACAGCAAGAGTCCCAGCAGGCTTCTAGATTGGTCTTCCAGGTCTGCGTCCTGTCTCCTGCCCTGAGCCCGCTCACTTCCTTCCCACCTTGCTTTAATCACTGCTTTCTCCGATTGATATCTCTGGGATCTCTACCTCCACCCAATGGTACCAGTGGCAAATTCTCTCCACATAAGTGTTTCCTGTGGGTTTAATATTGAAAAGGTAGCTGGACTACTGAAAAAATTTACACACCTAAGAACACTTTAAATACAGTGCTAGCCAATGGCATGTTATCCTCTGTCTCTCTGGTATTATTATTATTATATTAACTTTTACATGCATGTACACCTATGCTGTAGCACTTGTGGGGAATTCAGAGGACAACACGCGATAGCTGGCTCTCTTATTCCACCATGCAGGGCCTGGGTACTGAACTCAAGATACTCAGGATTAGTGGCAAGCACTTTAACCACTGAGCAATCCCCCCCCCTTTTTATTTTGGAGGCAGTCTTACTATACAATCTGGACTTGCTTTTTATTCCAGCGTCTGTGGCGGCCTGGATTAATCAATGCGTATATTACCATCAAGTCCTCACTAAACAGCACGTTCAGAAGTTACAGCAGGACCCTGCTCTTTGACACTTGTTTCGTGGGTCTGCAGAACTAGTAGGACCAGGCTGACAGGAGGATGTTTCCACCACCCTTTTCCCCATGTCTTCTACCCCTGAAATACAAGGGGTGGGAATAAAGGAAACACAGCCTGATGCTATATAGGTTTTCGGCTCTGAGAACAGTACAGAATATGGTGAAGTTAAAAAAAAATCAGCCACAACATGAAAGTATTTGAGCAAATCAAGGCTTGAACACCAGCCAAGGACACCTGCCGGTCATAGTTCACTGCTCTCTTTCTTTGGGAACTGGTTCCTACCATAACCCGTAGAACAATTAAAACAAGCCCCATCGCATGCATGAGGTGTGCTAGCAAGGGAACCAGGAACCTGGGTATCTTTCGTCTGTAGCCTCCTCTACCTCCATTCCAGCTTCTTCTAAGAAAGCTGTGGGATCCTTGGCTGAGACTCTGCTTAGTTTGGTTCGCCCAAAGGTAACAGCCCTCCTATTCTGCCTGCCTTTGAGATAATTAATGCTGCTGGCAAAGGAGCGGGAGCCTCCTGAGGGAGGGAGGAATCTTGAATGGCCACGAGGTGCTTTGACAGCTCATTCTGAGATGTGCGACTCCTCCACCTCTCCTTGGTGCCATCTAAACACACCTGCTACAGTTTCCACACAATCTAATGAGTGTGACAGCGTGCACTGGAGAGCTCCGATATCAAACAAACACCCCAGAGGAGCCTGCCCTTACCAAGCAGTATACTGGCAGGCCGCTTTGTTGCAGTGGTTTTGTCTGTGAATGGCACACATTCTGTCTGTTAGAGTTCCTGGGTCACTCCTCCCCAAAGGCCTGGATAAGGCTATGGGAGACAGACAAAAGGCACTGCAACCTAGTTCATTGCATGCTCACAGCTTCCAGGAAAGAGGATGTCACCCAGCTCCCCAATTAAAGAGACTTGTCACTGGGGATGTCTCTGAAAGTCACTGGCTACCTGTCCCTGGGCAGTCAGTCACTTCCTAAGGTGGGTAGAAAAAGGCAGATCTTTCTAAATGGTACCACATAGAATGGAGTAGAACACACACACACACACACACACACACACACACACAGAGAGAGAGNCACACACACACAGAGAGAGAGAGAGAGAGAGAGAGAGAGAGAGAGAGAGAGAAGGTAAGTATGCTTTGTTTCCTCTCCAGAAGCGAGCCTTTGAGAGAGATCTTAGGTTACGGTAAAGGTCAAGTGTGCAGCCAAGACTCTAGACTTCTGTAAAGAAAAGAATCCAATACACTCCTATTGAAGCACCACACACTCACGGAACACTCTAGTGCAATGGCAGTTCAAAGGCAGAAGCATCAGTGTGGCCCAGAATGACATTACACATAAAGATTTTGTGTAAACTTGCCTATAAAGGCCAAATTCAATCACTACATGTGTGGTCAAACCACTTTCTTCTACTGACAGGAAGGACAGAGGGAACTTGCTCAGCTGATGCCTTTGGAACAGATTGTTTGTGCTGGCATCAAGGGGGTTGGGAGCATTTCTATAACCTCAATTATAACATTTTTAAAGTGACCCCTGAAGTGTGTCCTCTTGCCAGTATCCCCATCAGCTCTGAAAACTTCTTGAAAGAGAAATTCTGAGATCCCATGCCAGGTGTTCAGGAACCCTAGCCCTCAGCATCTAAGGAGCCCTCTGAGGGACTCAGAGCCATGATCAGATCTGAGACACCTTAAAGGCAAATGTGCAGAGAAGTGACGGGACAGGAGCCCAGGGCCAGCAGCGTCCTATGCTCAATAGCCCATTCACTTTTTTCTTCCCTTCATTGAGAAATTTCTTACAAGAAACATCTCCTAGCCATACCTCACCAATCAATCACATCTCTCAATTCCTTGGCTTTCATTTCAAAGACCCTCAACTATTGTCCAGTTACAAACTGGAGATAGATTTAGCTCAGAGCTGTGAAGCCCTGTTGCTTCTGAAATGCTGGGTGGGGTGGCTGTCTCAGGCCCGGCTGCTGGGAAGTCAGCACTAGAAGTTGGCAGGGTTTCCTCTCCTACCTCCAGCCCTAGGTGAATCTCACCATTACCGTTTCCTATGTCCTCCTAGCTGCCACCCTCGCTCCAATACACAGTCAATGCAAACAAGGCCACTTTGTCAAGGCCTCTACAGCTGTCAACTTCACACTGAAAGTCACACTCTGCAACAAAGTCTTCCACTCTTCTTACGAGGGTTCCCCAAAAGCCTCTTAAGCATGACCCCAGCTTGCCCTTCCATGCTCTTGTTGCTCCCCCAACATGCATCTCTGCTATTGTCAAAAGGGACCATTTGCAGTTTCCAGACCGGTATCTCCCATCCGCCCCCATCCCATAGAGCTGCCCACAGTAGCTCTTCAGCCACAGGCAGCCCTAGGCTCTCTGCTTTGTGCTCTAACAGCCACCCACTGGGAACCTCCCAAATGCCATTTAGAGTTCAGCTTCTCTCATTCGGTCCTCTGCCTGGTCTGGCTGGCACATCCATCTGCATTTCATCTTCCCTCCCTTACCACAATGTCCTCAGAGGCAGGGAAGAGGACTGTGCTCGTATTTTTGCATAAGTCTCAGCACAGGGAAGGTCAACATAGACTGACTAGAGGGGAATAACAAACCTCCTTTATCCGAAACACACCTGCTTTTCTCAGGAACTCTGGTTCATGCAATTCATTTGGGCTTATCTAACACAGGTGGGAGGAAGTGCCTATGGTGTAATGCTGTGTTTAAAAAGAAAGAAAAAAGACAAGGGGAGAGTGGTCTGTATGGGAAGGAAACCAGCAACTCTGAAATCAGACTCCTCACGATTAAACCGTGCTCCTAAATTTCCTCAGCGGGTTTTGTTTCTCTGCGTTACATTTTTGATTTATGGGAGACATGAAACACAACCCAGGCTGTGCTACTCCACAAATAAAGACTGCCTCCCTATCCAGAGTTATTATAGTGGAGGACTTCCAATGGGCTCAATTTACACACTCCTAGGACATTCAAATGATTTGGAAATATTACCAGTCTTTGAGATGTCTGAATTTATTCAGTGATCCACATGCATGACTTTCAACCACAGGAAACAATACCATCTAAAAAGCTGTAAACAGGTCAGCTGATGTTCACATGGCAAGGGGCATGCTCGGGCTCACTGGGCGGTTCATATGTGGGGAGCCCACCCTGAGACAGAAGGCACTGCTCCGCATTTCCATGGGCCAGTGGATTGGTGCTTTTTTAAGTCCTTTGTCAGCTCTGATGCTAACTGAAGCATGGACTCTGTCCTGTTAGTGGGTCACTTCAGACTGAATTACCCAAGCAGCAACTCAATGCTGTTTCTACAGAAGACTTTAAAAGTCACGTGGTTTCCGGGGGGTGGTCAGCAACTACCAACTGTGCACACCACAGGGTCTTGTGGGTGCCCCGACAATACCACCTCACTTCCACACCAGAAGAGACAGAACGCACTCAGGAGGAATTTGGGGGGGGGTCAGTTAGTTTATGGTGTGTACAGTGTGTCTAGATGTGATGAGAGGGGCTGGAGAGATGGCTCATCAGTTTAGAACACTTGTTGCTCTGGCCAAGGACCTGGGTTAGTGGTCCATCATCATCCTAACTTCAGTTCCAGGGAATCAAATGCCCTCTCCTGACCTACACAGGCACCAGGCACACACATAGCACACATACATACAAACAGGCAAAGCATTCATACACATAAATCTTTAAAAAGCCGGTGTGCCTAGGTGATGAGGATTTCATACCGCCTTCTCTACAGAGTCTAATTGCAGAGAAAGTTCATTAACGAAGGCTTATTTTTCACAACACACCCGCCGACAGTAAGAGATGGTAGTATGCAAACCAACTCCAGTAACGTTGGGTTTCATCCAACTACATAAAAAGCCAGGGGGTCAGCAGGTGGCTCTGCTTCCCAAACCGCACTTGCTGGACATCAGCACAGCATCCTTCAGGGAGTATGTCCAAACCTGGGGTATTAAACAGCACTTTTAGTCACCGTCACTTATAAAGTATCCTGACTACCTTAGTCTGTACCCAAGCTCCATCTTCTCTTCTATCAGCCCCCCATGCCATGATTTTACATAAGACTGCCATTTTACTCAAAATTCCCATCGCATTCCACAGAAAACAGAAGAACGGTTTTACAATTTAAAGAGAGAACTGGCAGAATCACCACAATAAATCCACTTGGGAATCAGAGTCAATGTAGATATTACAGTAACAATGCCAAGTGTAAAGTCCACATAGGTAAGCTTGGCAAAAACACCCCAGTTCAGGGATGACAGGGAAAGAATGTCGTGTGTGTGTGCATGCGCGTGCAGGAAAAACTGAGGCTGACAGAAGAAATCAGAGGAACTAGAGGTGAATTTAGATGTAAGAAAAACAAGGCCCTCAAGTATGACCCTGTGCTGAGCTCTGAATAATGAAAGTGAGAAATGGATACTGTATCCATTTACAGGAGGTAAAGCCAGGGCAACAGTGATGCTAAAATGACTGTCAGTGAAGGTAAGGAAGTGTGAGCGCTCACACCATGCTAAGATTTGAATCGTGCTTGCAAAGCAGTCCAGAACACAGTGATATACATATACATATACGTATATATAGTGTATGTCTATATACATATTGCTTCATCTTGTTCTCACCTTAGATCACAAATTCTCAAGAGAGCTCCTCGCACGCCCAGTCTCTCTGTTCTTCCTTTGTTAGCTATAGCCAAGTATTCTTCTGGAGAATGGAGACACACACACACACACACACACACACACAGACACTGCTCATGCATGCACCCACATGTACACATGCACACATGTGCGCATACACACATGGACACCACTAATGCATGAACACACATGTATGCCTGTATGCATGCATGTGTGTGTGCACACGGACACCGCTCATGCATAAACACATACACATGTACGCACACATGTGCGTGCATACACACACATGCAACACACACACACACACACACACAGAGGCAAGTGCGTGCAGCATCTGCTAAGACAGGCCCCCGGGCTGGAAGCTCCTGGAAATCTAGAGACGAGCAAGCGATGGGCCTGTCCTCTGCAGTGTCCCTGTCGACTACATACATACCATCACCACAGCAGCACACAGACATAAAGAAAAGCAGTCACCACTTTTTGGCAAGAATGGACCACAAAGTTTACCCAGATTCATGTGTAGCTGCACTTGTTAGCATCAATGTATGCCCTGTCCCTTCTCTGCAACTAGGTTCTTTGAAAACAATAAATAACTTCCATTTGCCAGATCACTAATCCATCTGCTTAACCAACATATGGCTCTCCAAGGCAAAGAGCGGCATTTCTCCAAAAATATCGAGGACAAAGCTTAAATATAAAGTCTAGTTGTAAAGCTCGGAGTTGGAGCCAAGCTCCGTAACTTAGCTGGTAAAAATGAGGTGACGGACAGGCACCAAATGATAGCCAAGTGGCTAAAAAATATTGGAAATAAATGGAAATTTTTTTGTTTGTTTCTGAAGTCTCCAGGGATGTCGAGAGTGAGAGAGCAGAGCAGGCTTACTTGTGTCTTGACCCAAAATATGAAAGAGCATTCCTTTGAGTGGGAATATCCGAGAGTGAGCCCTAGCATTAGAATAAGCGGCATCCTCTCATGCATTATGTGGTCTTGGCAAACATTTAGAAAATCTAAGCTTAATACTTTCAATCTTTGTCAAAATTAATTACCTGTCATAAATATCTTCCTCCTCCTCCTACACACCAACCACTGCCTTGGTTCAGGAAAGTAAATCGAATTTCACTCTGGTCTAATGGCAACAGATGGCTCTCATATTAAATAATTTGAGTTATCTGAGAGCAGACAGCATCCTGTTCAAACATTTTTGTTATCTCCCATCATCTGCCAAACCAAGAGTACCAGTGCCCAAACTAGGCAGAGGTTAACAGGAAGATGCCAATCACCCAGGAAACAACTTCAAGCACCAACCCTGTTTCTTGGATACAGGATTTCCAAGTATTCTGCTGACTAACCTGGTTTCTATAGCCAAGTCCTTCTATTTCATTGTATAAGTAAGGCTCATTTACACTTAGTGGGGAAGCCTTCCCGCACACGTGTCTGGTCTTTGTTTCCAGACAGAGAGATAATCCTGCAACCCCATGCGGAGGATGGAAAAAATCCAGGAAGAACCCACAAAGAATGTTCCTTCCAAAGGGAGCATTTTGGGAAGTGGAGATATAAGAAATCAGCCTCCCTCTGGCACAAGGTTTGCTGACCGAAAAATCATACCATGATGACAGCTGTCTTTCAAAGTTTGCAAAAGTCTCCAGCCAGTCATGAAGACTGGAGCACTCTGCCAGGGATAATTATGAACTGGGAAAGTGCTCGCATAGTTGTACTCCAAAAGCTTCCACTAAGTATTCCAAACAATGTGACAACAAACGCAAGAGCCGCACACTGTGGGAAATACTAGCACCCCAAACATCTAGATAGCTCCCTTGCATCCTTATGATTGCCTCTTTGCATAGAACTCCTGGAGCAGGTCCCAGTCCCTCTCCCGTGATCCTTTCTGCTCTTCATCCTGACCCTACGTGTTCACTCTGCTTCTGCTGTGATTCATAAGCCTTAGTCATAGCTGCTGGGAACGCACAAGGAAAGCCGGAATCTCCTCGGCCCGGCATTTACAGTCTCATAAAATTTGACTGGCCTATCTTGTAATCACATGGCTGCTTCCCTCTGCTGAGTCGCCTTTGGACACCTGATGCTCTAATAATAGCTCACTCCAGCAATCCAGCAGCCGTCCTTCTTCTTTCTCAGGCTGTCTTCTCTTCCCCTTTCCCACTCAACCCACAGGCAGGATGTCATCCCTGTGTCTCTCTATTTACCCACAGTCCTCCCCAAATTCAAGACCTAGCTCAAGGAATTCCAGCACTTTTCTCTTTGGGGGGAGGGGAGAGGGGGGTTTCTACAGGATCGGACAGGGAAAACACTATTTGCCACAAAAATCTAATGCATCATCGAGACTGCACAGTCCAATCCTTCACCTTCTACCCAAATCTCTAACTACGTATGTTCCTTTTTCATCCGTACTTTTCTAACACATAGGCTGCAAGCCCTTCCAAGCTAAAATCCTCATTTGATCTTTTCTTACATCACAAAGGAATATTTCAGTAGATACTCCATATATTTCAGGCTAATAATAATAAATGCATCCTCCTCAAATATATAAAATACCTAGCAGATGTGGCCCTTGGTGAGAAGTGATGAGAAAGAGGAGCACATTCCCATAAGGGCAGTGGCTCTCCACCTCCCAATGCCGCGACACTTTAATACAGTTCCTCATGTTGTGGGGACCCGCCACCATAAAATGCTTTCACTGCTATTCATAACATTAATTTTGTCACTGTTATGAATGGTGATGGTATCTAATATTCAAGACATCCAATACACATCCCCCAAAGGGGTTGGGACCCACAGATTGAGAACCCCTGCCACAGGGCCTCCCCATGGGAACTGCCCTAAATATTGCATGTAAAGACTAGATGAAAAAAAAAATGGAAAAAAAAGGGCTGGAGAGATGGCTCAGTGGTTAAGAGCACAGCCTGCTCTTCCAAAGGTCCT
>LOEQ01001155.1:247669-258115 GCA_001685075.1 Bramus lutescens | reverse complement strand
AGGCAGTTTCTTTATTAACCAATGAAAGTAACACATAGACAGATGACCCTCCTACATCAGCAGAGAGTTGGGTGAACTGCCAAGAATATTACGAAGCCAGAAGTGGACACATGGTAGAGATGAGGTGTAAATCAAGAGCCAGCATCCTTGGTGACTAAGAAATGACCAGAGCTGACAGAAGGACAGTGTGGGCATGTCAACACATGGTTTCCTAGGTCAGTAACATTTGAAAAATGGGGAAGCTGGACAAAGTTCTGGAAAGCAATGCAGAGTCATGGGTGGGTTGAATGGTGGAGAGAAGCCATAGAGATCCCACTATTCCTACAGGGCTGTGGTGTTAACTTTTCCTCAAGAGACAAACATCTACTCACTCCAGACTGGGCACCAACAAAACACCAAGTACCAAGTACACCCAAGTCTAGCTTTGCCAACCAATAGATTTATAGTGCTTACTTATAGAAGCATGTAGCTTTACTTTCTTGTCAGGACTACCAGCCCCCAAATAATGACACAGAGACTTACTATTAATTATGAAAGCTTGGCCTTTAGCCTTATCCCACTAGCTTTTATAACTTAAATTAACCTATTTCTATTAAACTACATTCTGTTGTGTGGGTCTTTTACCTTTCTACTCTGTATGTCTGCTCCATTCTGTGTGCCTGCATCTCACTGGTTTCTTCCACCATGACTAATTCTTCTTCCCAGCATTCCTCTTTTTTCCAGGAAGTTCTGTCTATTTTCTCCTGCTTAGCTATTCAGCTTTTTCTTAAACCTATCAGAAGGCCCTTAGAAAATACACATCTTCACAGTGTACAGATATTCAGCAACAGGAGCATATATGAGGGATTAGAGGAGAGAGAGAATTCGTGTGTGTGTGGGGTGCATGTATGTGCACTTGGCTGAATGTGGAATCACCTTCAAGACAAGCCTCTAGGAGTACCCACGAATGATTATTTAGATTAGATTCTGAAGACTTGTCTTTACAGTGGGTGCCACCATCCAGAGGGCTGGACCTTGAACTGAATAAAGTGAGTTGGGTACCAGCATTCATCTCTCTTTGCTTCCTCATTATGGATGCAATGTGATCCTCAAGTTCCTGCTGCCCCAAGCTACGTGATGTCATGGACTGCACTCTCAAACTGTGAGCCAAGAGAACCTTCTCCCTTCGATTCCTTTGGTCAGGGTATTTGATCAAACAAGTATCTGACCCTCCCAAATAGCTACATAGATAATTATTTCTTAAAAAAATCCTACCTAGTGTAAGTGATTACCTCCCATAGCTGCAAACATGTAGTCTCTCCTGTCAATATTTTATCTCCTATGAACTTACACACTCGGAAGATCACATACAGCAAGGGCAAAACCTCATGTAGGTGGGATGGGTATGCAGGAGGGAACAAGCGGCTGGACCCTCAAGTGAGCATATATTGACCCTTCCTTCTCCCTCCTCCTATGAGGAAATATCAGTCAGCAATCCGAAACTTGCTGAGGGTCTCCTGTCAGTTACTACAATTGCAACCGAAAGAATGATGCCCGTGTAATGCAGAGACACAGCAGTCCGTAGCACGAACTTCATCACCCTGTCTTTTCCATTAATCTGACCCTGGCTTTTGTGTATAATTTCTGTCTGAAAGCTAGATTTAACTATCAACTTGACACAATCTAAAGTCACCTGGGAGAAGAGCTTCTGAGAATGTCTGTGAGGGATTATCTTAATCACGTTAACAGATGTGGGAAGAGTCCTGCGCCCCCACTGCCACACCCCTTGTGGATGCCATTGCTTCCCGGACTTGGCCTGAANTTAACAGATGTGGGAAGAGTCCTGCGCCCCCACTGCCACGCCCCTTGTGGATGCCATTGCTTCCCGGACTTGGCCTGAACAACAGAAAAGAGTAGCTGAACACTACCATGTATCCATTTCTCTCTTCTGACTGCAGATAGAGTGTGACCATCTGCGTCAAGCTCCTAATGCCTCGACTTCCCCATGCTGATGGATTGTACCTTAAACTATAAGCCAAAATAAACCATGTCTCCACTTAAGTTGTAGTTATTGGGGTATATTTTTTTATGGCAAGCAAAAAAGAAACTATGACACCTCCCCTGCCTTCTCTAAGGAGCACCTTTGTCTCCCAGACAGTAGGGTCCTTTACCATCAGCCATCACACACTCCATGGCCTGGTCCTGGAGGTGCCTGCCTGGCAGGAGGGAGAGAGGCAGGCTACACTGTGCATGTCTCCTCTCACCAGCTCCCATCCTGCTGGGGGATGTTCAGCCTGGATGGAAAGCACACAGGACTCCCTGTGTCCCTTTAAGTGCAGAGCTCTGGGGAGGGAAGAAGATGGGAGCTCCTGCAACCTCCACCCCTGCTCCCAGCAGGGAGGACCTTCAGCTGGGCCCTAGACTTCCTTATCTCAAGCTGGGGGTTGTGATTCCTGGGGAGAGGGTTAATGGAGGGAGCCCTTGTCCTTAGCTTTGCTCAGATCAGCCAGCACTGTGTCAGCACAGGCTNCCAAGAGAGAAAACAGTGAGAGATCTAAGATGGCGGGGGAGGAGGGCAGGGGTCGCCAGGAGTGGGCGTGGCTTGTTTCTTTAAGAGACGAAAACCGTAACACCTGGTCACCGCACTCTCCCCCTCCCCCTACACTAACACACATTGATGCCTGTCTCAGCAGAATCAGCAAGAAGTTTCTACTTCTCAACGTTGCGTTTTCCCTGTTTGCAGAAATCACTTTCAGACTTCATTTTGTCCTGAGCCCAGGTCCTTGTCAGTTGCCGCGGGTGAAACTGCTGTTTCCCTGGTAGGACCATGTGGGGAAGGAGGGTGGTCTCCTGCCAGTGAGCTTTGATGCTGAGGAAGGCTGCCTGAAATAGATGAGGCTAGTGGCAAAGGAGGTTTATGTCACAGAAAACATTCTGTACCCCAACACACAGGTGAAACAGAAGATAGGAAGTTGTGAATTGGGTGAGAACATTTCACCTATGATGAAATTTACAGGTGACGTTGGAGTTGGAGTCATGTAGAAGATGCTCATCGATTGCCCACTTCAAGGAAGAGGAGCAGCAGGCATGAATATGATCAATGCATATTACACGCATGCAGATGTCATAATCCCTCACTCTATATAGCATCTATGCCCTGGACATCCTGACACTGACACCCTGCAATAGTTACAGGGTGTGGATGGAGGCAAAGGTCTATTGAACAGGGGGAGGGCTTTGAGCAACCTCATGGTTGGGGATCTCATGTTAGAGAGTCAGCTTCAGGAAATGGGATGTGGCAACATCGGGTCTGTTCCATACTGCAACAAAGAAAGGACTGTGAATCATAGAAGGGGTGAAGGGGGATTTAAGGAAAGCATGGAGCTTGGAGGGGGAGAAAGAGGTAAGAAACACAGGCAACTCTAAGGGAGGAGTCTAAGGAAACTGATCTGTTTAAAAAAGAAAACTTAACAGAGCTCCTGAAGAACAAAGAGCACTTCAATCCAGGGAGAAGTTCCTCTGGTGCAGACAGGAGAGTGGATGCCTTCAAACACTAGGAAAACAAAAAACAAAAAACAAAAAACCAAGGCAGTGACCATAGAACATGGTAGAAATTGAGACCAGACAATAGAAAATGATGATTGTTGCTTATCCAATGGATGTGCTAACAGACAAGTCATCTGGAAAAGAAACAGGATTTTAGGGCCAAAAAACAATTCCTAAACACAGAGATCCCATGCCTATAGTTTGGCTGGATAAAAGGTGACTCTGAAAAAAACAAAATGGACTTCACACCTGTCGACACCAACATCATGTGCAAGATCATGAATAGTGCCCATAATCATGGATAGAGCCCATGATCATGGATAGCACCCATGAGTATGGATAACATGATTATGGATAGCATGCATGAGCATGGATAACACCCATGAACATGGATAGTGCCCATAAACATGGATAACACCCATGAGCATGGATAGTGCCCATAAACATGGATAGCACCCATGAACATGGATAGAGCCCATGAGCATGGACAGCGCCCATGAACATGGATAGCGTCCATGAGTATGGATAATATCCATGAGCATGGATAGCACCCATGAACATGGACAGCACCCACGAACATGGACAGTACCCATAAACATGGATAACACCCATGAACATGGACAGTACCCATAAACATGGAAAACACCCATGAGCATAGACAGTACCCATGAACATGGACAGCACCCATGAACATGGATAACACCCATGAGCATGGACAGCACCCATGAACATGAATAGCTCCCATGACCATGGATAGGGCCCATGGACATGGATAGCACCCATGAACGTGGATAGTGCCCATAAACATGGATAACACCCATGAGCATGAATAGCTCCCATGAGCATGGATAGGGCCCATGAACATGGATAGTGTCCATGAGCATGGATAGTATAGTGCCCATGAACATGGATAGCACCCACGAGCATAGATAGTGCTCACAAGCTCTCTGGAAAAAGCAGGAACTTCTTAGTGTAATACAGGGAAACTAAAACAATAGCTAAAATAATCCTGAACCATCAAAGAACTGCTGGAGGCATCACCATTCCTGGTTTCAAGTTGTACTATAGAGCTATGGTCATAAAAATGGAATGAATGGCATTAAAAAGAGGCAGGTTGATCAATGGAATGACTCAAAGACCCAGATGTAAACCCACACACCAATGGACACCTGACTTTTGACAAATAAGCCAGAAATATGCACTAGAAAAAAGACAGCATCTTCAACAAATGGTACTGGTGAAGCTGGACATCTCCAGGTCGAAGGATGCCAATAGGTTCATGGGCTGCCACGGCAACCTAAATATGCCTCTTCCTAGGATGCAGTGTAAGTGTATGTTTGAAATATGATCTATACCTGAAATGAAGCTAAGTCATCTTGAAGATACCCCTAGAGAAAAACAAAAGTCAAAAATCCACTTCCCCCTTAAATCATGCAATAAAACCCTTATTTTCAAATCTGCAGGACACATATCAACTCACAATTGCTGTAAGTTTCCTAGCAATTTGTTACTGTGACATTTTCTAGTCTTCAAGTGATTGGCATGGTACAGAGGAGCACTATTAATGCTGAGCTTTGAATTGGAGACCAGACTTACTATTAATTGATTCCCTCTGAATGGTGCTAGAGATGACTTCCCATCCTATTCCACCTGTTTGACTGGTCCATGAGATTCTGTCTTTCATTTTCTTAATGTGTGTGGTGGTAAAAACAAAAATGACTCCCATAGGGAGTGGCACTATTAGGTGTGACCTTGTTGGATTAGGTGTGGTCTTGTTGGGGGAAGAGTGTAACTATTCGCGTGGGCTTTGAGGGCTCTTTTACTCAATCTTCACTCAGGGTGTTGGGGAAAACACGTTCTGTTACCTCTAAAGTCAAGATGTAAGGACTCTCAGCTCCAGCACCATGTCTGCCTGCACATCAACATGTCTCATCATAATGATAATGGACCGAACCTATGAATATATAAGCCAGCTCCATTGAAATGTTTTTCCTTTGTAAGAGTTGCCATGGTCACTGTGTCTCTTCACAGCAATAGAAACTCTAACTAGGACAGTGTGAAAGCTGTCATGTTGGGAGCATAGGCCCCTTCCCCTCGCATCAGGACCACTCCCCAGGGTATTTAAGTGAACCCCCAAAAGAGGAACACGTGGTCTCCCTTTCTTCCTCCTGGGGGTCGCGTTCCAGTGGCTTCCCAGTTCCCCCCTTGGAGCTACCTAAGAACGCAGATCTCCCATTAAATCTGGATATTTCTTAATTTGGCTTGTTAGATTTGGCTTGATTGGGAATTTTGTGTCGGCGGAGAGCTTGTGTTAAGAACTATTCCTAACAAAAGCCTCTATCATTCATTCTCTTAGTATGAAAGCCTTATATCCTTTAATAAAATAGTGCCTCTATGATTTTATCCTCAATTGTGACCAATGCAACATAAGAACCTTTATGCATTATCTATGTAGAGCTTTCAAAACTAACATGGACTAAATGAAAGGGTCAGGTTGTTTCAATTTGGAGGTATCATTTTAAGGTAATTGACTTAATAAATATTTGATCAGAGCCACTAGCATCAGATGACAGTTTGTCTTACTCTGATTATGGTGGCTAGTTGGGGTCTGTAAGAACACATAATAGTGCTGTGGAATAATCCTTCTGTACACTGTGTGAATATGTGTTGCTATGATTGGTTAAATAAACAAGCTGACCGGTCAGTAGCTGAACAGGTTAAAGTTAGGTGGGCAAGCCAAACTGAGAATGATGGGATAGGGAAGGACAGAGTCAGAGATTGAGTTGGATACACAAAATGGGATAGAGGTAAAAGCCACGAGTGTTGGGGCAGCACATAGATGAACAGAAATGAGTTAAGCTGTAAGAGCTAGTTAGTAATAAGCCTTAGCTGTTGGCCAAGCATCTATAATTTATATTAAGTCTTTGAGAAAGTTATTTGGGGAGCAGCTACCACTTATTTGGGAGCAGGCGGTCAGGACAGGAAAACTCTGCCGACATATTATGTATAGCTAAATGATGCCATCAGGGATGCAGGAATGGATTTGTTTTCTCTGCCAAGTAAAGAATTTAAGAACAGCCGCAGGGCTCAAACAGAAGTTTGAGGACAATTTATTAGAGTTTAAAAGGCAACCCCCAGGACAGGGAGCCTGCAATCTTCCAGCTGCCTGGAAGCTTAGAGAATGGAGAAAAACAAAAGCCACACTGCTCAGTGATAACCTAGCATTCAGACACTGTGGGTGTCTACACAGTGGACAAAAGTCAGGCTGTTCAGTGATAACCTAGCATTCAGACACCTGGAGTGGGTGTCCACACAGTGGGGAGCAAAGTTTAGAAAAAGGATAAGGGAGTCCAAAGCCTTGCTTAGGGACTTTAAAACCTATTTGGATTCTGGCCAGCATCTGAATGAAAAAGAAGAGAAGAAAAGAATTAGACCCATGCCCAGCTGATTCTCATGGCAGCTCCTAGGGACTACACCAGAAGGGTAGAAATTATGGGAAAGAAAATAATTGTAGCAAGGTACACGGTGCACACTTTTAATCCCAGCACTCAGGAAGCAGAGACAGGCAGATCTCTGTGAGTTCTAGGCCATCTTGGTCTACATAGTGAGTTCCAGGACAGCCAGAATTACACAGAGAAACCCTGTCTCAACCACCACCCTGCCTGAGTCCTCCTTCCTAGTGATCCCTGACGTGCTCCACCAGATTAACCCTTAACAGGGGACAAGGCTCATCTTCACCTAGAAGTAGAATCCATTCTTTGCAATTGCTGGAGCAAGGGAAGGAAGAGAATGTGAGAGAGCAGGAAGAGCAAGAAGAGAGGCAGCAAGGAGAGGAACAGAGCAGAAAAGACATTTAGGTATGTCTAAGGAGGCACAGTGGCATCCTCAGTTCCATAACCACAATATGCTATAGAACAATATGTCATCTAAGCATAAGCATGTATTTAGCTCACACGTGGGCATCCTTGAAGCCTAATTGTGCTGAGCCATTCTGGTCAAGATCTCCCATTCACTGCCATGTCCACTAATCTGGCTAGCCTACCAGCTTCAGACATTCAGTCCCTGCCACCCATCCTTCAATAGAAACCCTGGGCTTACAGGCAAATGGTGCTGTGTCTGTCCTTATGATGCGGTATCTGTCCTTATGTGCAGTCTGGGATCTGAACTCAGGTCCTCACTCCTGTGTGCTAAGTGTTTCGCTCACTGAGCCACTTCCTTAGGCCATTGTCTGCTCTTTTCAAATGACAAACAAGAAAGAGAAATTGGCCTCTCAAGGGTAGCCCAGTACAGGCTTAATTTCTGCTAGCCTGTTTGTTGGCGTCTAGGTGTTAAAGATGGTTCTTGATGCTCACGCCCCTGATATTGTGCCCTGTCACTCAGGCAGGTGTCAGAGGTCACTCTTGTTCTGCATTACTTTCAGGGCATTACATTCATTACATGTAGGGCAGTAATACTGCCTAACTGCCACCACCTCCTCCCCCACCTCCTCTTCTTGCTCCTCTAGCTTTCACATTATCCCATTCTCTCTCCCTTTCCTTGCCCCTGGCAGCCAAAATTCCTGGAATTCCTTAGTCAAATGTCCAAGTTAAGTTGCAAATTCAGGAGCTGCATTCAACTTCAAATGTGAAGGAAAAACCGTTTTTGCTTAAGTGAGGCCATCTTCCATTATTATGGATGCCACAGCAGAACACTGTGGGCCTCCCTCCTCTCAGGAGTGTAGACAGGCAGATATCATTTTGGAACTGCAGATACATTTCCATTTGCTGATGGGCGTGTATTACTTATAAATAACACAAGGCTCAATTTCAACCTTTTATTAGTTCATACCGAAGACTCTCAGAGGTACATGGGATTTAGGATTATTTGGTCGGGCTTATTGAGTCCATTCTTCTCTCGCTGGAGTCTCACATGTACAAGAGCAGCTCTTAGCCAAAGCTGGCTCATCTTTCTGTGTCCTTTGCGCTGCAGTGATTGGATCATCTTTGGACCAGTCGCTAAGGTGGGAGGAAGACTCTGGACAGACTGACTCTGATTAAGGAACCTGAGTCAATGTACCAGCAATTAACTCCCAACTAATTAGCAATGATCACATAACACTGTGTAAGGAACTCGCCATCTCAGCAGTGTGCAAGGAAGTGCCCCCAAAGGAGTGACATCTACATTAACATTCTACAAGGCTGATGAATTAGAATTTCAGTGATTGTGGGCAGTGGGAACATTGCAGGTCCAGAGCCTACTGATAATTTTTCTTTGGCTGTCTTTGCTTTTTAAAGAACATTTATTGCTCTCTTCTCTTTGGAACCTAACATCTTGGTGAGTACCAACCAGGTAGACCCTTCTGGAACTGTATAACAGCCACCTCAATTCCACCTACGCAAAGGCTAAGAATGTCATAAAATAGCCTACAGGGCCTACAATAGAGGCTTCCCTATTGTTGTGGCTGAGGTGCCCACCATTGTATTTGAAAAGGCTCATAACTCTCTTTGCTCTGTTGCTATGAGACTATTACATGGCCACTCATATCTGCCTGCAGAATAAACTCTCTTACTGTGAGGCAGAAGCTGTGTCTTCATATATCCACAGCAGCATGTAGCATAAACATGTCTGCAGCCTGCAGCCAGCCCACCTGGGTTAGCAGTTCTGATCTGGGTGTTCCATGTGTTTCTCATGGTTGCTCTTCCATGAGGGAGACACAAAAACTGCAACATTCAAATCAGCAGTAACAGTGCCATGAGATTGCCTCTGAGTTAAACACTATTATTTCTTGTCAATTGAAGTGTAAAAGACACAAAATGAGACTTGTATTGTTCTGCCTGCTTTCAAACAATTCCCCAGAACTAAAGGATTTCTTTGAAATCACTGTCCTCCTTGGCAGCCCCCTCCCCGTGCCTGTATTTTGTAAGAGCCTAAAATCAGAAAGGATCCCCAGGTTCTGTACCATGGTAACTGATCACACGGCTAACAGCACTTCCATTACTGTTTAAAATGCTTGGGTGGAGACACAAAAGACAAACAGCCTCATCTCTGCCTGCCCTGCTGGCAAGCTCAGCGGCAGAGATCAACACCCAAGCCTCCACATCCAGATCTCAAGCAGTCAATTGAAAAACGAGATTAGGCCGTTTTCCAAGGATGTTTTGAAGCGTTTCTTTGCTTAAGTGACTATAAAATTAGTAATGTGGTTAGGGTCAAATTAAAGCTCAAGTGTTGTCTTTGAATTTATCTCACAGGCTGCACTAGGCTAGGACATTTTTGCATTGATTTGCAACATCCTTAAAACCAGCCAGTCATCAAGACTTTCACAACCAAGAAAGAGCCTTGCCTCCCCCTGGGGGCCTGGAGGCATGTTTCTGAACATATTTGCTTTAGAATCCAATGACGTTGTATGTGCATGTTTGTACGTTTCTGTGTGTCTGTGCATGTACATTTGTGTTCATGTTTACATATCTGTGCATGTATGAAAGTGTATGTACCTGTGTGTATATGTGTATGCATAAGTTTGTGTATGTATGTATATGTCTATGCACATACATGTGTGCATGTATGTACATGTGTGTCTGGCCATATTAACCATATGTGCTTACTAGGAAGAGGCAATCAAATGTCTACTGTGTACAAGATAGTTAACCTAAATAATTATATTTTATAAGTATGTATATTTTATAATTTTCCCCATCTACTCTATTTTCTTCTCATTTCTCATGTTCTTGCTTGTATGTAATTCAATAATCTATAATATTGTGATTGTTAAATATTATACACCCTAATTTCTACAGTTATTAGTCTAAAGCCACATTCATAGTGATATGCCTGTATGGGAATGAATTCTCTTATACATTAATCTATCTATGACCTATGTAAGTCCCTACCTATTTACCTATCATCTATCTATCTATCTATCTATCTATCTATCTATCTATCTAT